>JAPZDY010000009.1:20196029-20226668 GCA_029783645.1 Ctenochaetus hawaiiensis | reverse complement strand
TTGTTGCTGTTTTCAGTTGCTTTAATAGTGTGGACCACATGATATTTTCTCTTTGATCCTCACAATTTTGGAATCCAATCGCGGGCCGGATTGGATGGTTCGGCGGGTTGGATTCGGCCCGCGGGCCGCCAGTTTATGATCACGGGTCTAAAGCCATACCAAAGGCTTTGTGAGACTACTCATGCACAGTGGTGCTCTAAATTATATTATAGCTCCTAAACATCAGCGTGTTATTTTGGGGTTATTTCAAGGCAAAATGTGGGGATTTCCAGTGTTTTTACAATCCGTCTTTAGGGGAAAAAATCCTCCTGATGTTGACTTACAAGCTGTGGAGTCTACAGCCACACTCTCGGCTCTGTGAGGATGTTCTTGATTACAGTGGTGCTTGGAGCTAAATGCCAACATCAGCATACTTACATGCTCACAATGACAGTGCTTATTAAAAAAAACAACAATCCCAAGGGGAACATAGCAGCTGAGATTATTCAGTCTGATTCAAAGTAATGGACCAATTGACTGACATTGCAAGCCACGAAGACAGCCGGAATGTCAGAATGGCTAATAAGGGAAATAAATTAGCTGTAAAATTAGCAAAATCCATTTGTGATAGAGGACTATAAGTGGATATAATTCATCGAAGAATCTCTGTTAAATTATTGGCCATAGTAGAAAGGTTGTCATTTTTGCAGCAACAGCTGTCAACTCGTTTTTTCTGATGTACATTTAGGCAGCTGAAAAAAATGTGAATGCCATGGATAATAATGATTTATGTGCTGTGACTGGATGACTCATGCAGTGAGTGCCTCTAATCACAGAGCTTTGCTGCTTGAATACTTGATTGCTATCACTCAGCTTTGTGCAAATTTAACATCGCTAAAAAAATGAATCACTTGAACCTCTCATAATAAGCAGGGACGTGGACCACACGTGAGAATTTCAGCTGTTTTAATCTTAATAGAAAAACAGAAGAACAGTTGCAACTAAAAGAAATGTTACAGGATGGTGAACATTATCAGAACGAAACGGGATGCCATTTAAAACACCGACAGGAAGTCAGAATTAAATGTCGGATGTATCACTGAATGCTAGTACAATATGAAAAACACTGCTTTGTGAGGAGTTTTTCATTTTAAAATGTTTGAGTCGAATCAAACGAACTGTTTCAAGGCTTTATTTCTTTGTGCTGCTTCATAATAAATGTTGTATAGAAATCACAGGGTTGAGGAGGTTGTGCATAGCAGCATCCCAGTGGTGCTTACAGTACTGAATATATCTACACCCACACCACAAAAATCTCTCGGAAAAAACATCCAATTTGTTTTATGATATATTTTGTTATAATTTTTGTACAGTGTTTGTGTTCTTCATTGACCCTTCATGACAGCTACAGTTATGTTTGTGAGTTTGGCTGTGAACAACCATGTCCTTCAAGAGTTTTAACAGTATTGCCAGAATGACAAAGTATTTGTGTTTACATGTTGTGCTTGTTATATTTGTGTCCATCTCTTTCTTTGCTTATTAATAAGCAGCCCCTCCACACACATTCAAAGGACCACTGCTGCTACAGTGACTGAAATTGGGAGTTGGTGGGATTTATCCAGAGGAGCGGAAACCATTTTCTTTATCCACAGGAACTGTGTACTCTGTTATGCCTTCTCCTTAACCATGGCTCTTAAAGACTTTACTGAGGCCCAGTTAGTGTATTAGCATGCAGACATTTGCTTGTTAGCATAAATGTAGTTTAGTGAGGCTGCAGAGGCTGGTGGGAATGTCATTAGTATCGCTTTTTATTTAGTAAGAGAAACTAATGTTCATGATGATGGTGGGAGATGAAGAGTGTAGTAATTATTAAATTTATTACATCTGTTCCTGAGGGGAACATATATGAACCAATGAATGACCACGAATTTTAACTTACCATGGTGCCAGATTAAAAGTAGGGATCACAAATGCAAGAGGACTTTAAACATTTAGGATATTAAGTGTCTCAAGCAAAGTGGTGGACAGACCGACAGACTGACACAACCGTCCATAGAGCCATGTCTCTGTGGCTAGAAATACTTTGCCCTTGCTGTGGGCTTAAGTGTTTTAACAGTCACAGTTGCAGCCCTGACCTTAAGGATCTTGCAGTGATAAGAAAACATGATCTTCATAGTAACTCACAGTCCATGGCCATGCCCACAGAGATGCACTTCTTGAAGCGGCACAGCTGGCACTGGTTGCGGGTGATCTTGTCGATGATGCAGCAACCTTCATATTTACAGGAATAAGCTGGATGGAGGTTCTTTTGAATGGTTCTACGGAAAAAACCCTGAAGAAAAGGAGGGAAACCAAAAGAGAGAAAGACATAAAGGGAGGGAAAGAAAAAGGAAAAAAAAAGGAGTGAAAGTGCAAAAGAAGAAAACACAGACAGAAAGAGCATTCAGAGATGAAAGGAAATACGCAATTCCATAACCACAACATCAAATCCACCAATTAAATGTCCTTGTGTGTTAATTAGCATTAAACTAGTGTATTAAATGGGTCATATCACATGGCGGGCTGATGATTACATAACAGTATCATGCTTGCCAGGAATGGTTTACTGATGAAGTGATGGATGAATGAATGTCTCTCAGTAAGGGCCTTGGTACAAGAAAGTTTGGGAGAAGTTTGACTAAAACTGGAAAAACTGGAAAAACTGGAAATCCATTTCCAGTTGAGAATCTGTTTATAATTGTCGGAGCCATTGGAATCACAAGTTCTTAATCTTATCACATCTGTTTTATCAATGCTGGAGTGTTTTTCGAGTAGATGCACATTACAATGCAACAATGTCAAACTCAAGCAACTATGATGCTGGTAACTTTCAAAAGGAAGGAATCATGTCGGAGATAAGGAAATGGTCCAAAAGGTGTCTTCATTTCACAGAGAAAGATGAAAACATAGCTGCAAAGTCTGTAGGATGATCATATAATTATGAAAGTACCAGCAATATGCTGAAACACATTGTCATGCAACATGAGATAAACATCCAGGAATAATGTGTATTTAAATTCTATATGTACGACTTCTTCCTAACCGACAGCACAGTTTTAACAGAAAGTAAATCTTCTTTGATGTAATAACATTAGCACTGTGCAAGCAAGCATCTTAAATGTTTTGACTGAGAAAACATTACATAAGTGAGTGCTGTAAGAATAATTTCTCTTTTCATTCATTTCTAAGTTTTTACAGAGCATTTCAAGCTCAAAGATAATAACACAGTTGTCTTGATGTTAAAAAACTGCGTTTTCAGCTGTCAGCTTTCTTTTAGACACTGAGTGATCACTTACAGTCAGAGCCAGCAGAGTCAGCCCACAGTGGGATCTAGCTCTTCCTATGAGCTCTGCAGGAAACTTGCTGAAGCATTTTAGTCCAATATTTAATATCCCTTTGCACTCCAACCCCATTGTATGTAGGTCTTATCTGTGATATTCTATGTGATATTCTCTCAATGCTCAAAGGGTGGCACTGTGATAGCAAAATAAAGTATTTTAAATGCATTTTCCTGACAGATGCCAGTGACAACAGAAACAGCCTCAAAATCATGTTTGTGAACATTTTGTCAGCTCTATCAAGGCAGCCGATCAAAAAATGTAAGCTGTCTCTAACTGATTTCATAAAGTTGCCAGCCTTTGTGTTTTTGCACTGAGAATCCCGTAAAAGGCTCCTAAAAATGCATATGGCCACTACATACAGACTGAAGCTTAAGCTAATGTCCAGAGTTTTTATGAGGATTGAATGATGCATTTGCCAAACAAAGTGCTAACCTGAATATAAAAATGGTCAGGGTTGCTGGAGTGTTAACCTCCTATGATCCAATACAAACCAGAACTGAGGCTAGTTTCTAATATGGTAGCATCCAGGACTGATTTTGTTAAAGTTTACATTGTTGCTCCTGTTTTAGGCTTTAGGACCTCAATCCAAACTCTTTTTATGCAGAGCATCTCTCTTACTACATCCCCTGCTATTCCTGCTACAGCTGCTTAACTACATTTGGACAACCAGAGCTCTGCTGAGGGGTGAGTGAACAGTCAGTTCCACTGACTCATCAGCTCTGCTCTCTGGTGTGAAAACTGTTTAGTAAGAGGGAGATGTTTTACAGTACCTTACAACCCTCGCAGGTGATACAGCGGTAGTGGTAGCCAGTTGCCTTATCACCACACACAACGCACGGCTCATCCTTCTCCAGGTAGCTGGGGATGTACCCTGAAACAGAAACACTAAGAGCTATAGGAGAGGAGGAGGAGGAGGTTGAAGATAATGGAATGAAGATAGAGAGAATAAGGAGTGCGAGTAAGGGAGGTTGGGTGGATGGTGAGGACAAGGAGGGCAGGGGAAGAGTGTCAGTGATGAGGGGCCAGAGAGGAAAGAAGGAGAGTGTTGGTGATGAGGAGGAGATGAGAAGATGAGGGGACAGAGGAGTGCAGGAGGAAAGGGAGGAGGGGGCTAAACGTTATCACAGGGGCCTTAATGAAGCTCCTGCGCAAAGGACCCCCAGAGACTGTGATACAGAATGAAGCATCTGAGACTGGCAGCCTTTTCTGCACACACAGATCATACAGGCTTACGAGGTTTACCGTCACATTCCCGGAATTCATGAAATATGCTTTTTTTAGTGTTGACTTTTCATTTCTTTTGAGAGACGAAATCTCTCCCTTAGCCCCTTGATCCCTTTAACTCACACTCACAGTCAAACAGGACTTTCTGCTCACACAGACTGTCCAGTTTTGAAGAGCACAGACATTAAATTCAGGCTATTAAATGTGGATTTTGGACCTCTGAGAAGTTCAAAGTAAAAATCCCATTTCTGTTTACTCCCACATGCAAACATAATAATGTAGGATATTTTTTAATTTTCTATCTAATAATAATAATAATAATAAAAAAAGTCCAAAAAGTTGCACAAGATTTGCTTGACAGTAGCTTGTCTGGGTCTTGAATGACTGTCTTATACAGTCAGTGTTATGGAATATTAAATATGGAATTTAAAAAAAGCCTAAATTTAAAACAAGTCAAACAAAGCATTTTATTATGTTTACCTGTTAGATAAATGTATTCACTTTATCACAGTTTAATGACAAGCATTTGCTAAAAGGATCATTATTCCATTTTCATTATTCAACTTTAGGTAAAAAGTTGTTGTTTCGTAGTTGCTGTTTTCATTAAACATTTTATGTTATTTGTCATTTTGATGAGCAAAAATGAATGCCATGCAAAGTTTAAAATTACAGTCATTTCAGTCCCAATTTTCTCATTTCACCTGTTCTTCATTCTTCATTCTATTCTTTCACCTTATGCGACTGTCTGTAGCTCTACTCAAACAAATCTCCTGAGCTCAGGCTTTGTTCACTTTGGTAAGTTAATTTGTGTTCAACAAAACCTCTAAAACCTCTGAAGGAAACATGATATAAACATAAAATGATAAGAAGGAGATTATCATAGTAATGACACATAGCAAGTCATTCACAGCTCAGAGGAGCCAGCTGTGGACTGCTGTGCTACACTGAACACCGACCAAATCAATCAACACATCAAAGGACTGAGCGTCCTGAGAGAAACCTGTTTTGAATTGTGTTCACTTGCTTGTTTGGAGGACAACAAAAACGAAGACATGATGGTGGAGATGATGAATCCTTACCAGACATACTCTTCACCGAACACTGGCTGTTCTTGTTCCTTCTCTTCGGCACATCTGGCCACCTGGGAAGGAGGTGAAAGAGAAGATATGGGGAAAAAAGAAGGGGAGAGAAAAAGAAAATATCATGAAAACATTGTCAACACTGTATTTTTCACAATATACGTTAACGTTTTTGGTTGGTTAAATACTGTAATGGTTAAGTGTCCGATTAAATTTTCTTTTCTAAATTCTAAATACTGACAAGGTCTGAGAGCCAAAGGTGGCCTTACATTATTTGTCAATCCTACTGACTGTCAAAACTCTAATGAAACAAAGTTTGCAGTTAAGCAAAACAGACAAAAAAATCCTTACACTGGCAAACTAGACTTTGCCAATTTTTTGATTAGACTTTTGCAATTTTTCATTAGCTTCCTTTGCACATATTATCTTGAAGCATTTAAGTTATAGTTTTTGTTGTTTATTAATTCCCTGTTGTTTCTAGTAATCAAAACAAGCTTGACTAAATAACCATCCTAATTTTAGAGAAATCAAGTTACATCTTCCAAGTACTTGCTAAGTTTGACCAACAGTCCAAAAAACAACTGAATGGGTTTAGTTAAAACTTAAAGATCTCCTAAGAGTTTTTTTTGCCACTTGGGGGCAGCAGAATGAAATGTAAACAGTACACTGACATATCACCTAGGAAAGTTGTTATACATGTAGTCCATTTTCTTCTTAATGTAGTCATATATTGGATTACCTGATAAAATTTAAGTCAATATTCATCTCATGTTGAACTTTTCTCTCTCCATATGATCTCCTTTTGTCTGCTGCAGTCTTTGTAAATTTATTCCTGATTTTTGCTTCTGCCAAACACAATATTTTCCTTCCTTTCAATCACATATCCAATTTTAAAAATATATAAAGGTCATTTACTGTAAATGACATGCCAAGCACCCACTGTGCTCTCAGTGCCTAGAAATGAATAAATGAATAAATTATACATACACCAATGATTTACACAAATGGACACACACAGGTATGCTCATGAAATTACACACACACACACACACACACACACACACACTCCAGGATGTAATTTCTTCACACATCTCTTCCCTATCTAATATGGTTTTCTGTAATTTCCTTTCCTTTCTGTTGTCTCACTGTCAAAGGTTGAAGTCTGCATTTACTCATATTTGGATCGACATCCTCTCTCTCTTTCTTTTTTCTGTTTATCCCCATGTCTAACCAACTCCAACTCCAAATTCCTTTCCTATTTCCCCTCTACCCTCCATAAAATCTCTTTCTCTTACCCTACCACTTTGGCTACTCTTTGGCACTTAATTCTATCCACTCCCTCAATTTTCTTTCGTTTTTCCCAGTTATTTCTGTTTTTTTGCCTATCCTCCACCCTACCTCCTTCCTTTCCCCTTAAACTTTCATCAGCAGAATTAGTTAACACCCCTCTTTTTCCCTTGTTTCCCTCTTTCCCTCCCACCATTCCTCTCTTTGGCTGTCAAATCCACTTTCCACTTCCAACCAATAAAAAAGAAAAAAGTCCTCTAACGTCTCTTTCTCAGTTCTTGCTGCTCTTCACGGTCGAACAAACTGATTAATTTATTGCGGTGCACATGGCCAGGCACTAACACGGTGGGAAACTGTCTACTCTTGTAGCTTATTACTGTGAGGTGAGCAACCACAACAGAAAATCAACAGTTATCTCTGCATCTATTGAAAAACATACAAAACTGAATAATAACCATGCTAGATGGAGCTTGTGGATATCAACTCCACAGTGGAGTATAAACCTTCACCTCCGACTTAAATGATATCAGTGCCTTTTAATAAGTGTAGTCAGTTACTTTAGTTTTTCAGAGTTCACTTCAACTACTTTAATAGTTATTATCCTTTGTTTAGTGAAGTTTTCTTGTGATTTGATAATCACCTCAGCATCTTAGATAACTACAGAGATAATTATAGAGACCTTAGCTAGTCACTCTCTGTGGCAACAAGGTTTCTAAATTGGGTAAATCTGCTGACACACAACAGGACATCCCTACTACACGATACCTTCTGGAAATGGTTAGGCAAAGAAGGCGCCATTAATGCTTAATGTCAGCCAAGCTCAGAAAATCAGAGTGGTCCAGGTGCAGTCTTGCAACCTAACGACGCAACCCTAACCCACTTCACTCTACGGCATGTCTCTCTAAGATCTGTTCCTGACCCTAACTAACTCATCTCATGAAAGCTCACCAGCAAATGGCAATTATGTCTGTATGCTGATCTTGGGCAAGTATTATACGCTGGGTTTATTGAGTAGTTTGAACTTGAAAAACCAAAACAATGAAATTCTTAAATTATTATTAATAAAATTATTATTATAATGGAAACAGGCTAAATTTATCTGCAGCTGAGAGGAACTGCAGAGTTGGATGGTACCATATGCTAAGTTTTTGAGCCTTTACTTTTGTTTCTCTTATTGAAAAATCATTCGTTGTGCTTCACACGTTGGTTAGAACAATAAAAATGGCATATTTTTTCACTTTAACATACAGTAAATTCAGAAACAGTGGCCAGTGATCAAGTGTCGGATCACCAGCTGAGTTTGTCAGCTGAAATTACAACTGTTGCTAGCCTGCTGCTTGAGTTGTAGCTAGCTGGGTATTTATGCTAACATTAGCTTCAATTATTGGTTTAAAACACTGTCTCTGATTGTTTTTTTATATTTTTTTATTTTTCATTACTTTAACTGTGTGCCATAAGATAGTTAGCTAGACATGCTAACTGAGAAATTTACGTCATTAAATGCACTTTTTAATCAATTATGTACACTTTTTCTCTTGTACTTTTTATTTTGAAGAGGTAAAAAAAAGGATACCAATACAAAACTTGACACCTGCCATATGGTCGTCTGATCAATTAATGTTAATAAAATATTTATCAGTGTGTCTCTAGAGCTGCTGTGTATTTGTTTTGACTTTGGCGATATTTGGTGCTCACTAAGACTTTGGTGGTAGTCTTCAATAAAATATTAGGCAGAACGCAATGCATGCTGCTACACAGGTAGAACGGTGCTATAACTGCTCAACATATAAAACCTGCCAAATATTAGCTGTAAATGCATCACTCACTGAAGAAATATTATTAGAGTTGCAAGTGCTTTAGTTGCAAAGGCAGACAGAGGAGCCAGTCTTTATCTGCAATCTGAATTCAACAGCTGAAAGATTTTAAGCCAGAAGATGCTGTGATGGGGAGGGAGTTTTAATAATAGCTTGATTGTTAGCTAAGCATGGTTTATAGAAACACTAATATGAATTCAACAAGTGATGCCCCAGAGTGAAAAAAAGCATAAAAAACAACCTACAGGCACATTTACATCAGCTGATTTTCAGGCTACAGACCCTCCTACACAACTGACAAGGCACCAGGTTCATTTTCAGAAATCTTACCAAATGAACATTATGTCCTACTATGAGGGGGTTTCCCATTTAATTACTTTAGCAAAAAGAATGAGAGCCACAAATAAGTTCATTAAAACAAGAATCATGCGCACAAGTATATTTCTTTAATGTAAGATTTCTATTCTATTAGATTAAAGTAATTTCCAAATAATCGTTTAATCATCCAATTTGTGGACTACACTCATCTCAAGTTTAATGTTATTAAGATATATATAAAATATAAAAAAACCCAAGAACAATAAAAACAGATATAACCTCCTCTGACTGCACCAACACACATCTCTTACTTTGTCTGCTATAAACATGCAGCACGGGATACAGATGTCAGCAGAGGCACACACCCACATTTCAATTTACTTAATTGGACAGAAATATAATCACATATACTCTCACCAACCTGTTGATGCAGTACGGCTGTAATATATGCATGTTGCTCTCTTTGCAGAAATATCAGAGGAAGAGAACGTAACGAAACTTAGCAGTTCTTTCTGCAGCTTCAGTCTCCCAGCAGTCAGCACACGTGCCCCATTCAGCCTTGCTCACATGAAAACAGACTCTCTTCTCTCCACTTGATGAGTATCATAATAGCTCCACTTCTTCGAGAGCGTCTGGTTGTGGCTGACGGCCGTTTTCGTTGCTCTTCAAACCTCTGGCAGAAGGTCCTTAAATCTCCTGCAACCAACCTACCCGGGGCCCTTAAAGCTCAAGTTGTTCCCAGTGAAGTACAGTAGTGTTGAGCACAACCTCGAGCTGCTGCTGTCAGCGTAGATTTCTGTGGCAATAGTAGCTCTCTGCCTCAGACTTGCTGCTGGGAGGAATGGCTACTCTGTTTATCCCTTCTCTCTCTCTTCCTCCCTTCTAGTTGTTTTCATCCAGCCTCCCCAAACACCTCCCCGTCTCACTCCCTGCCTGTCTGTGTGTGCATGTGTAATTCCTCCCCTGGTGACATGCTCTTTGTCATTATAAAAAACCTTGCCATGCTCCAGCCTACCCAGTGTATTATTCTATTGCCCTGTCTCTTTCTCTTATTTTCACTCATGTTATTTTTACATATTCACCACCTGACACTTTCTCCCTGTCTGCCCTCTTTGTTTCTATTTCACCCTTTTTTGTCCCCCAAGAGAAAACAAAAAAAGGTTGCCTCTCTACATCCAAGCTCACTTAAGCTTTAATGCTAACTTGATTACATAACGACAAGCTGATGCAGTCTCCCCAGTACAGCTGAGTGAAGTCTTATGAGGACAAAGAGATGCTTGATATCTCCCCAATTGAATTAGACTGCTTTATGATCTCTTTGCTCCAAGCACAATCATAACCAGTTATTGTGAAGGCCAGGTTGACAGGTGGATACAACACCACCTTGAGGAGTGCAGCTGAGCGATCATTAGCAGAGTTCATCTCAGGCAACATATAGCTACGCAGCATGCTAAGCACCCTGTGAATTCTTGTACTGAAGCATTCCAATAATAACCAGGACAGTGGCTGGCTGAAAAAACAAAAAAAAAGCTGGCTGCTAATAAAGCCTGGCTTGAGAAACCAAGGAGAGTTGGACTCGATTGTACTACAATGACTAAAATTGTATCATAACAATATTGGCATACTGTTCACAGCACAAATCCCATCAATACAACAGAGGCATAAGACTCATCACTGTGCTGCTCTATCATTTTATTCTTGACAAAAATACTGTTTTCTGTATCATTTACTGTTTACAAATCAGTCAAATTGGCAGTATGAAAAAATAAATTACACAAATGTCAGTAATTCTTAGATCTAAATTCTGAACAACTTGTGCTTGGTTGTTAAGGCAGCACAAAGGACTGACTGCACACTTTAAGGCACACTGAGCTCAAGCACTTTGACCAGACGTTTACATGCCGTATTATTTGGACTGACTTTGATTGCATTTTCACAGAGACAATCACTGTAATAGCAATAGTTATTGCTTTGGTCTAAAAATGTAGTGACTGGCTGCCTGAACATATGAGGGAAATCATTCCAGTTTGTTCAGTTGATGACATTGTAAATGTGGTGTTTCGAGTGCTTCCACAGATAAATTTGACTTTTGTTAAAAATACTGGCACACAGTTTGGTACTAATTGTTTCACTGAACTGTAAGAGCTGAACATTTTTTCCTATAACTCAGCACAATATACATATCTTTACACCCTTTTCTCTTGTTCAGCATCTTAGTTAAGGATTTTTAGCATGCTAACATTTGCTAATAGGCACTTAGCACAGAAGTACTCAACAAACTACAATGTAATGATGGCACTGCATCGCGAAGAACAGGAGGTTGCCAAGGTTAATACAATTTATACACAGGGAAGCATTAATGTCTAAATCAAATATTAATTTTTGGACTTCATCATCTAGGGACCATGAATGTCAAAGCACAAAACGTCAACCCATCCAATATTTGTTAAGATTTTCAAGTCTGAACCAGGCGACTGACACTGCCATTCATAGGGACATGCCAATTTAGCCATTAAAAGAATCAAGGGGCATCTTGCTCAAATAGAACAAGATCTAGTACATTTTTAGAGTAAGGATTTTGATTGAAACTAAACTGAAAGTGCAGCCAACGGTCAGGATAGCATGCAAAGAAACAGACTTCTGAAATGTTCAAATGTCAACAAGCACTTTATTTTACATAAAATTTTATCTTTTCTTGTGCACATACTTTCTCTCTATATCAGTGTTAATTTCGTTGATGAAGACTATGATGAAAAATATTCGTCAATAAACCTTTTTCACAGACGAAAACTAAATAAAAAGTCAGATATGATGACGAAGACTGTGACAAAATATAGTTGACACTTTAGTCAACGGATAAAACGAGACCAAAATGTTAAGGAGGAACAAATGGATAAGAGATCTGATCAAAACCACCCTTTTTGTGGGACAAGTTAGGAAGAAATCCAATCAGAGTGAATCTTTTGAGGGTAGGCTGATCTACAGAGCAGCAGAGCCAGTTTCAAAAGCCTCTGCAAGTGCAGGTGCAACAGTTAAATGCAACAGTTACACACTCACAGGAGGAGGACAAAGACGAGTTTGCAGAACTTCGCACAGTTTCGAAGAAGTTTTCACGACAGTTAGGTTGTTTACCTACATTATATTTAGTTGTGTTTAGTTGCACAGTCTTAGTTACACAGCTTTGGTTGATTTCAGTTGACTTCGTTAGCAACACGCTAACATTTTGAAGTGCACCCGAGGGTTAGCTATGCCAGCTTCTCAAGCTTTTGCTGAGAGGGTATTCAGCGTCACAGGTGACCTCACAAGAGGACGGCGCAACAGAGGAAGGGTCACATTGGAGCAAAGTGCTTTCCTTAAAACAAATAGAACTGTTGTATTCACTGCTATATATAGCATTTCCTGTGGTAATAATATATGCACAACTTGAAAGTTACTGATCTGGTATTTGTTTTGTTTTTTTGAACAGATTTTTTTTGTTCTATGCAATAATGGCATTACAGCTTAGCATGTAATTCACTTGTCTTGAGTTGAGCTAATTTAGGGTTAGGGTTAATATTTTATTTTGTGTGCAATGACATTACAACAAATGCATATTTTCTTTTACATGTTTTATTTTTCTTCAAATCTCTTTGTTTTTGCACACAATGCACAGAGTAACACATGATAAAGAAGAAGTTGATGCTTACAGAGTTGTGTGCTTTTTAGTTTAATGTGATTTACCTGTATTTTCAATGCTGAGAGAGCAGTTTTTTTTATTTACTTAAACATTAAGAACTATTTCTTTGGTAGTGTGTGGCATTACAGCCAATACTTCTTTTATTCTACATTTGAGAATTGCAGTAATCTGTTCTGTTCAAATCTTGTTGATTTTGCACAGAGTAGCAAGGCATTGTAAGGCATTCTAAGGCATTGTAGCCTAGCAGTTATTTAACTTCTCTTGAGGTAAGTGAACATTAACAGTAGTGAATTTTCTGTATTTAGATACCTTGTGCAATGGCATTACAACCAATAGTTATATTATTTTTGATTATTGCACTTTATTTTTCTTAATGTTTTTGATTTTGCACAGACAGTAGAAGACAATAATTTTAGAGTTTGGTGGTTATCTATTTCAATAATACTGTACTTCATCTTGAAAGAATGTCATATGCATTGCATAGCATTGAGGGAGAATGCATATCTCTTTCAGGGAGCATGTATATTTTTCAGGAAGAGCACGCCCTTATGCTTATTATGTGAGATTATCTTTTGTGAATAAGCCACGGTCAAGTTTTTGACATTAAGAATATAATAAAATACATGTTTTGTATTACAGCCATTAAATCTGTATTTGTATTGCATATTGAAACCTTAATATCATTCCATAACAGACTGATGGATACTTCCAATGACCGGAAATTCTGTAGAAAAATGAAGTCGACTAAAATCTGCTAATATTTGGTCTAAAATATAGACTAAAACTCTTGTGATATTTAGTCGACTAAAAGATTTCAGATGACTAAAATATGACTAAAACTAAATGGTGTGTTATTCAAAAGACTAAGACCAAGACTAAATCAGAATTTGCTGTCAAAATTAACACTGCTCCTTATCAAGGTTAAGATCATTGTATAATTGTGTTTGACTTTCACAGTGCAATTTTAAAAAAACAACTAATAACCAAATTATCCAGGATGTTTATTTTTTCTGTGCGGACTGTCAGAACAGTTTGTCAAACTGTCAAAAACATGCCACTTTTATTTACACGATGAATGTTTTATCTCCTTTATCTCCCTTCATCATCTCCTTTCGTTCTACTCTTTTATTTACTTTCCTCCCCCGCCCTCTGTTACTGTCTCTTACATTTTACTGACAAAGTCAAAGGCGGTGACAGTTTAAGCAACACCTTCAGGTACTTTCACAGTATCAGTCATATGTCAAACACCTCACTGACTAGAGAGCGGGAAACAGCAGTAAAAGAGATATCTAGCGTTTAGCCGATGCTCTTATCAGAACACACCGGGCAATGATTCAGCGTTGTGCCTACATCACATGGTTGTTCAGCACACTAGAAAACCAGTTGGTTGCAGACAGTGATTCGCCATGTCATGCTCAAAATCCCCTGTGGCTGTGATGACCCTGTGAGTGCTTTTGTATCTACATCATCATTGGCTTATTAAAAAAAAAAAATCACAAGGGTTATGTGAGGTGTGACCTCAGCCGGTCAGCAGGGCTCATACAGTCACTTTCGTCCGGCGATCATGCAACACACACACCCACACACACGTGCGCGCGCGCACACACACACACACACACAAACACACACACACACACACACATACATATACAGATGGTGTTATGTCATTATCAGAGCTGACACATTCACATTGCTCAGTCGGGGTGTCCTGACAAGAGTTTATCTAGAGGCCCATAGTAAAGTGCTAGACTGAGTGGATTGCAATGGTACTCTGTAATAATAAGTAAAATTCTGTCTCACTCTGCTAGAAGACCTTTGGAAACATGGCCTATGTCCAAAGTTTTAGGGAAATCTGCTTGAATGCTTCATTGCTGTGAAACAGATAAGATCAATACCACTCTCAGATATTACAGCGGTATCGATCTTCTGATTCAACTTGCAGCAAGAAAGCAAGTAAGAATTTGTCCCAAATTATAAAACCCCTCCTTTGATCAAGAAGCTCCTTTAATAATATTACTTTTGACTTAAAGATTTTTCGATTAGTCAGTTCAGGAGGCCTGTAACTGAGCTGAACAGCAGCTTTTTCAGTAGTTTTTTGATGGATATTGCTAAGAAATGATCTTTTGAGAAGAATAACTGAGGAGCAGATTGTGTTGAACCTTGTGTTGAACTGACTGTTTCTGACTGAGCAGACGTGTGATAAATCATGTGGTGCCATCGCACTTTTCACAGCTGCTGTAACTGACGAAATGCTCGCATTGCCACTTCCTTGACTTTTAGAGAATGTTTTTTCCATTAAGTTGGTTCTGTGGAGTATTTGTAGAGGAAAAACTGTTCATTTCACTGCAAATCATGGGAAAACCCTTAAAGGTTGGCACTCGCAAGGCAGTAACACCAAGATGGCAATTAGGTTCAAGGGCTGCTCTAATTGGATTGCCATTTTTTAAGGGATTATTTGCAATAATGTCTGTTTGCAGGGAACAGAGTGAGTAGACTGTAATGGCCTAAATGATGTTGTCATGTAAAGTCTGCTGCGGATGTTTACTAGCACACTGGCCCTCTGATGGGGCCTGAGTTGTGATGCAGTCCAAGAAGGATCATGATGTTCTTTTTGGCAACTGTAGGCTTTTCTAAACTACATTAGATCAAAAATGCATGGCTGTATTGTCTTAAGGCTAGGTCCCATGACACGTTCTCTGTTTTGTGCATATTGAGGAACTATAAAGTGTTGATTTTTCTTTTCTGCCTCTGTTAATAGTGGAATGCTTGTCTGTTATGTCTCATTACCTGCTTAGTCTTACTGATGCTACAGGAGGGGAGAATATTTGTTCAATCTGATATGTCCTGGTAGTAGCCCTGCCACAAAGTTTGGTGTCTTAAATCTTTCTTCAGGAAAAAAAAGCCACATAAGCCAAAGGAACTACAGAGAACAAGGTCTGACCTGATAGACATTCCTTTTCATGAACAAATATGAGCATTCAGAATAGTTGTTTGTTCTGTCCTTTCTAGTTTGACACAACCGACACATCTTGTCTAATAAAGTTGCGATAAGGCTACATGTATAAATCGTTTCGCTTTTCTTGCATAGTTTGACAAATTCTACTACTTGTCCGGGAAGTTGATCCCAGGAATGAGTGCTCTTCAAAACAACTTCAAATAAAGCAGAAGAGGAGAAATGCTGGTGCTGACATGCGACAAACTGAAGCAGATCTCTTGCGTTATCTTCCCGATCACCTCTACATGTCATACTGGCTGCAAGGACAACAAGCTTTGACTTGTTCACTGTGTAGTTTGTCATGCCTCTGTGAAGTTATAGCAAGAATTTATGAGCTTATGTTCATCTCATCTGATGCACACACCGTCTCTGTTGTGTCACGCTGCGGCAGACATCGGGGAACACTTAGACCCTCACTCCTTCATTATTTGTCTGTGGCACACATTTTAACAGGTCAAATGGCAAGGAGGCTTGTGAATTAATACACAGCTGTTGTTGTGTTTGCTTGTGCTGCTCCAGCCAATAAACTCAATGTACAACTACAGAGGGGTTACCTGAGGACAAGGCCTCACTAAGAGAGGAAGAATGGCCCTTTGAAAAGAAGAAGGGGGGGGGATAAAGCCTATTTGCTCACATTATACGTACAGAGACATGCCGTTACCGGCTTAGTCATCAGTTTCTTAGGCAACAAACATACAAATTTATGCCAGGAGGAAGTAAACTTTCCCAAACATTAGTCCTATTTTAAGGGAATTACTGCATGCATATGGTGACATTACTTAACTTTGATACTCCACTTTGAGGTATGAGAAGGAGTTGAAAAGTGTGATGCAGTGCAATGTTGCCAAGGCTATAAAACCCCCCATCAGAATGCCCCTCACTGAGACTGTGTCTGACTGCCTATAGCAGTTTTAAGTACAAAAACACTGAGCAGCTGCCATCATTAATGGCCAGCAAAAAAACCCAGGAAAAGAATGTGTTTTGGCTCTTTAAGGGAAATTAAATCGTCTCCTTTGTGATCTCATCATCGGTTACTTTGTAAATGCTCAAAACAACATGCGTTATGCATGTGCCTGCATTCAAAGCAAGCCTACATAGCTTTTATTCCATTGCCTTATTCAAGGCTGCGTAATTACAGGTCCAGTTACAGCTTAAAAACACGCTTAAAGATGCCAAACTCTATCAGCTTTGTTCACAAACTTGTTGTTTTGATTAAAATAAACATCTGTCTCGACAATAAGAAACTAATTATGAACTAAGACTCCGAATCTGCCCATGTTGGGAAACACATGTGATAATAGTGAGATGCTCCTCTAAAGCGAAGCACACTTGCTAAACCTGCCACATCTCTGCTGACCCCAACAACACCATGTTTCATGTCAGAAAAACATGATGATTTACTTAAATGAACACTTGTGACAAACCTAACCATTTAATTGCCAGTGATTAATTGTTAGCAAATACGATTACAGAGTTTGCAGTCATGTTCACGGCTTTGACACTGTGAGCTAAATGCCAGTGTCACTAATGCTGAACATGCTTATACCTAATGTTCAACACGGAACCATCTTAGTTTAGCATTTTAGCATTATAACCTAGTAAGTTAGCATTAAACACAAAGTCTAGCTGAGGCTGATGGGACTGTCCGCTGAATAATCTCTGTTTATTAGACTTAACTAGATCCATCCACCTTTTGAGACACACCCAAAGCTGAAATCTGTTAAAATCTGTTTTGAACCATTTAGAGTACATGCATGGCCTTGGTTCCTTTTTGCAAAAAAAATCCCCGCAGAGGATTACCATGTGTAGTTTTAGGCTTAGAAACCAGAAACCAGTAAAAACAATAACATTACACATGCTTTCCCAAGGACATGTAAGGTGGTTTCCAAAAAAAACAAACAAAAAAGAGCCACTTGACTATTTTGAGGAGCTAGATGAAAGGTTAGGACACCATCAGAGTCATTCATACACAGCCATGTGCAGGGTCATGGTTGGATATTTGTGATGGTTGGTTGTGTATACTTGTATATTTAGGTCTCTGCAAAGGTTCTGTAAATGTCTCTTGCAGATCTTCAAGCTTTGTGTTAAGAAAGGGAAAATTTTGTCCATGACTGAACCATCAATCTCTGTGATGAATTCCATGAAAATAGGAAAATAGGTGATGAGACACTTAAGTCAAGTGGAGCATGGCTATAAACTTTAAGACAACACTTAGTTTTTCTGTAATTTTAAATGACAAATGTCTAGTTTATGTAACTAGCCAAAGACTATTTGGTAGAGAACAAGGCACCACTATGTAGCTCCACGCTATGACTGCAAGTTCCCATTTCATAACAGCTTTAAAATTTAATTATTTCAGCTCTTTCTTCTGAATAATAATGTTGTCTCCATCAGCTCAAGAAAAAGTACTACAACTGTTTCTACTATGACTGGAAAAGAACCAGTCAGATGCCTGAACAAGAGCTGTGCATTTAAAACACACTGTTGTCGTTGTTGTAGATGTGTGATGCATATCACACGTTTGCTGAATTCATTCAAAAATGACTCTGAATATTAAAGTGAGTTCATGTAAGCTGCACAGTCTGCAATCGGTTTTCTTAAGCGTAATCTTTGGCTTTGGCCTGCTGTTATCAGCACTTAAACATGGTATTTAAGCTTGATGATTGGATGATTTTTGGTGAATTTCACCTTTGGAGGCACAGTAAACTTCTCTGAATACATTTCCACAAATACAGGCTTGTACTTTCAGTGTTTTCAAATCAGACACACAGTTACAGACACACACACACAAATTCATACACAGAAAAAGACACACATACATGCACCAAATTCTATTACAGCATCCTCTACTCCAGGCTGCATGAAAGTTCCACATCAACTTGTGTGTGTATGTATGTGTGGGTGTGTATCAGTGACTCAGGAGTCATGGGGGGGAGGGGTCAGGGCATGAGGCAGCGTTTATAAGAACACGTGAATGCTCAATGACACTGAAAAACACGCACATGCGCACAAATGCGGAGCGACAATCCCCTGTTGTTGTCATATATTGAGGCGTCCTGAGCTGTCGTCTGCTTTCTGTGGCTCCATCTGCCCTCACTGCTCCTAATCCAGCTCTCTACTCCACTAATCCACACGCCGTACGACGCATGCATTCACACAAACACACTCCTATAGCTGCATATGCATACACGTTCACACAACCACCTCTGCTGACAGGTGAAGATTGATACAACTCCATGCAAACATACATGTTCCCTAATACAAACCAATCTGCTCACATGAGGATTTGCACACCTGCATATGGCATTGACTAAAAACAGAGAGGCCCCTGCCAAAGTCTAATTACCTCCCCAGGTAGATACTCCTTTAACACTGTGCTGGCTACACCATCCTCCAAGAGTAACCATGGTGACGGCTATACCAAAAGTTTTGCAGAACCTCTCTCTCTTTTATGCTGAAAGTTTGTTTTTTTGTTTTTGAAATGTTTTACTTTAAATAATGAGGCAAGACAAAACCCAGAGGTTTGCCTGACAGTGGTGCAAGGTGAAAGGTGAGAAGGTCTCCAGAACTGATGCGCTTGCTTTCTTCCTGATTTCCATAGCAATGTGACCTTAATGCTTTTCAGGTTGAGATAATAAATTCAGAACGCCAACGAATGAATATAGTCAGTTATTTACAACAACTTCACAACAGTTCCCAGGAAGAAATGAGGCCAAGCTGAAACACAGACTCAGAGCAACAGCCTAAAAAGCAGCTTGCTAATTAAACACAAGACCCCCATAAATCTGTAAAAAGAACAATAGCAGTGCACAACATCACTTTCCAGCAGTATTCTTTTACACCAACTTAGATATGCATGTTTATAAAATACATTAATGTCATCAGCTTCACCAACTTCACCATTACATCATTGAAATTCCCCACAACCATCACCTGTCGGACTGTTATTACAGAGGTGCTATCCTTTCAATATTTAGCCAAGCTAGCTCATGTTAGCTTGACTGACCACAGAAAAAGACTCTCTGTCTGTCTGTTCTGTTCTTTTGCTGAAGAACATGTTTAGATTCAAAATTTGGCAGAGGTAAGAGATTAAGCCAGGTGATGCTGCCACTGTTAGGACTGTCTCCTTACTTGGATGCTGATTAATTAAACAAGATTACATGTCTACCTCACTAGTCAGCCAGCCAGGTAGGTAACGTGTGGCCTTTTAAGCTAAGTACATAAAAGAGGTTTTAGCATTGTGTTTATTTATAGTAGCAGCCTCTGGTTGGTTAATTAAGACTCACTATGATGTTGGTGCTCTGGTTCAGGAGTTAATAAATCTCTACAGCTCGAGACCCAAAAAGTAATTTAATGTCTCACCAGGACTCACACTTACAGAACTACATCATTATTTACCCATACAACTTTTATAAACTATTGCATGAAAAGTTATTTCACAATGTTTATGAAATGTGTTTATTTCATTAAAAAAGTAAACTCACTATTCCCTCACTATGTGCAGCTCGAGTGCAGTCAAGTAAATCAAATAATCATCAGCAACAATTAAATGTTATTAAATGTTAATGATAAGTTTCTCACCACCTAATTAAAATGGATATACAATTTGCATGCTGTCTTGTGAAAGTCTCCCATTAGCACAGGGAAAAATAAATATCTGTGACTTTTCCTGAAGCTGAGTGTGCTTCAGTTGGAGATGTCGGTTCAATTTTAATAATTTTTGAAGCTTTTATTACTGAGCACCCTCCCACTTAAAATACACTGAGGCCTCTCATCTACAAAAGACCTTGGTGAAGCCAACTTGTAAAGGTGTAACTGTTACTTGAAAAATACCATTTTAAAACAAAAACAGGCTTTGAAAAAAGGTTGGTTTGAATTTAAAATATCTTACATGAAATAAAGCAGAGAACCTTTAAAACCTTGTTAAAAACATTGTTACAATTCAAATAAGAATGACATAACAAAATAAAAACAATATTATAACTTTTCATAATAATGAGTTTTCTGTCTTGAATAATTTCTGAACTTGTTACATCTTTACATTTCACACAACTTATTCATGTGTTGTGGGATTTAATTTGCTCTGTGTTTGTGTTCACTTCCTCCTCAGCTCTGAAGTCAATCTCTGTTAATTTATTAAATGAAGCAACAAAGGGCAGCGTGTGATTGACTATGTGTGTGTGTGTGTGAGTGTGCGTTTAACTGCACGTGCCGGAGAAATGGAGAGAGCACAGATGGCAGCGTGATGGATTGTTCCATCTTCCCTTTTACTTCTCCCAAAAATACACTAAACAAACTGCCCCCCCCTCCTCATCTATTCATCCATGCAGCCTGATTCAATCCTTTCTTTATCTATTTGAATAGATTATGCTGCACAACCACTCGTCTGTTAATCATCTTTTCTTCATTTTCTATTCTTTCTTCCATGAGAGAATTTACATCCCTGAGAAATGTGTCCATCCTTGCGTTGATTTCTCCACTCTATGTTGTACAAAATGTTTAACCAGTTGCATGATGGGAAGAGGTTGTGTTGATGCAACTCTGTATACTTTCATCCATTCACCAATCCATGCCTGCAGCTATTCTTTCATCCATCAAATCCACCGTTAATCTCTGCTTCCCTTTTATGTTGACATCAAAGATGGACACACACATACATGCAGATGTACAATCCATCACATTTCAGCCAAAACACACACACACACACACACACACACACAGAATTTCTCCCTGTCTCACCCTTTGTCATCTCCCTCTGATGAGTTGCTATCCTGCTTGTTGGACATTGGCTCCATGCAGCCTCAGTCCCGTCCAGCAGCCAATCACAGGACAATGAGGCGGACCTCGACTTCGCCAGCCTGCTCAGCATTCGCCGGCTGCCCCCTCAATAGACAGCCATCTGAAAATCTTGTAGGCGATTGGCTGGGAGGTGGAAGGTGGGCGGGACATCAGTGGAAGCAAAATAAAGCTAGAGAGGCAGAGAGAATATACAAAAAGAAACGTTTAACATTTTTACTATAAAAGGTTCATTACATTTTCAATTCACATTATCATATAACATTACAGCTGTACTTCCTTTGTTCATTGTGTAAACATATAATTACATCAGATTATTCAAAAATTATCCGGGATATAATTTGACATAACTTCTAGGTGTTTAGTTAAGTGCTGAATGTTCATCTAAATACTATAATATAAATACTAAATACTATATTATAATAATATAATATATAATATAATAATATAATAGTACTTGTCCTCAAAGACATCCATTTAATGCTCCAACTAAACTATTATTCTGCCTGTTAGTTTCTTGACACAAACCAAAACTGAAAAACAAAACAAACAAACAACAAAAAAAATATTCCACAGTGTTATAAATCAAAAAAGAGCAGCAGATCCTCATGTTTGGCATTTTGTAGAATAAATTATTTTATCAAGTAAACAGAACAATGTCACTGTGATGGAGATAAAGTCACAGCAAAGTTTTCCATTTTCCATTTGGAATTGAACAAAGGGATGAAATAAAATCAAATAATTTGTTAAATGTGTACATACATTACAAATAAACCAACTCCTCCCTTGTTTTTTCAACAATCTCTGTGGTTTCAAAGGTTTCAAACCTTTGAAGATGAAAAAAAAACTATTGCATGTAGTTTTTTTTACATTGTTTTGTATTTTTTGCCTTTAATGTAGAACTTTAGGAGTTTATGGTCATACTAGCAAGTATGTCAGGTTGCCAACTGCTTACACTGATAATGCTACAATACTGATATGTTGTACTTAAGGTTTAGAGTTTAAGTTTAGCATTTAAGCATGTTAGCATTTTCTGTGGTAGAATAGCTAATTTGGTGCAAAGTGTTGCTAAGGCTGATGGGAATGTCTATAGTTTCAAAGGTCTTTGGACATAAACCAAATTGCTGGACAAATTTTACACTCATCTTTACGGTGCAGAGGAACATAAAAGGTCGTTAGAATCTTGAATGTATAGAATTATTATTATTTTTTATTGTTGCCTTAAGTTCTTAATTAATGTACTTCACTCATTACATATGTTCTGTGTTTTTTTCATGTTTTGATGATTAAGTCATTTTTCATATTCCCCACATCTGACTTTTGTAGACTTTATGATACAAAGCTGCCAACAGATTTCCCACAACTTCTTCAACATCTAACTCATGGGTGTTTCAAAGACTTTCCAGGCCCAATTCCACCAAAGGACTCAGCACATCTCTAAGTAGGAACAGAGGGAGGAACACTGTGCTCAGCTCAGTGGGAACACAAACAAAGTAACCCAACAGGCTTAACCCAGTATTTGAGGAGGATAAAGAAGCCTGCCGTGTTTGATTGTTCAATTCGGTTAAAGAACAGACTTCCAAATTTAACATTCAAATTGTTAATTAATTAAAAATGAGCCAATGTCTCTGCTTCATTTTTAGATTTTTTGTAACCATGACCTTCTTTAAAGGAATGTCTTCAGTTTGGATTGTAAATGATTCTTAATGCAATTAGGATGCTCTGAAAATAACAAATAATCAAATCATCTTCGGCATGAGGGAACAACACTGTGGAGGTCAGACCCACTTTGACCCACTTCATTCTTTTATTTCCTCATTGAATGTTTGATAAAGATATCTGCTTTCACAATAAAACCTCTGTGTTCACTGTGTTCCCTTCACCACCACAATCCTGCATCTATTAGAGGAAACAGACTATAGCCAAATCTAATTTACTATAAGCTACTTACAAGTCCTCTGAAAGGAATTTAGGGTACATTGCACTCCACAATTTTCATGGGTGTTTTTCAGCTTTTTATTGCCATTTTTGCAGCTAAAGTTCACAGCTACAGTTAGACGATGCTGAGAAACACAAAAAGCACGTTTAGGCTTGTCTGCCAGGTTGATGCAGTTTCAACACATGGTAAATTTTTAATGTCTTCCATAAACATGTTTATGCTTGAATATTGCAGCCATGCTCATAAGGTGATTCAGGCAATGATATAGGCCTAAGGGAACAAGGATATAATAAAAAGAATTGAAGAATGATATTCAGGTCAGATTCTCAGACTTGCCAGGCATGAACTCTAACACGGGAAAGCCAATGCACATTTTCTCTTCATGGACCAATAAAAGTGATCTTGAGAATGTTATTCAGCTGCCTGTTTATATGGTAATTTTCTTGTTACATACAGTCCACTTTTTGTTCAGCAGACACTGATTATGTACCCATAAACACAGCTTTCACAAAGAAAAAACATAACAGTAAATTTAAATATATGATGCAAAATGGAGGACGACATCTGATTGTGACTTTAGTATTGTTGGTTATTGCAAATAAAAAATACAGACACTACTATGCATGCTTTGGGGATTTAAGAGCAGCTACACCCATGCTGAAAATGCTACATGTGGTGCCACCTCATGGTATTTTTTGTCCATGTCAAGTCCATGTTCATCTTCCCAAAGTTCAAACCTACATCATGTACATCAACCCTACCTTAAATGTTTAGCAGAGCGTTTCTATGAAAATATGGTGCAAATGATTTAACAGTCAATATTAACCTCAGCAAAATGACCCAGTTACATGACTACAATAACATGTACGATTGGGGGATGTGTATTATTCTCAGAGGAGTTTATATTCTGATGTTTTATCACTGACATCAAATTAAATGAAAATTAAAGGAAACTACAGTGTAAGCATCTTCTGGTAGATTAAATGTTTTGGTTCTTGACTCTATTCCAGGAGCTTCTCCAGTTATTTTCCCTAAAGTTTAAGCATGTTTAAAAAAATAATGCAATCCTGCTTATTACTCATTATTAACTGTGTCATGTTTCTCTGACTGCTGGGTTCACAGTGGATTATCCTGCTAACACCGTGGACACTTGCCAGAGATTAAAATATTACTGTCTATTCATAGTTTGGTACAGCACACATGATCTTTATGGGGAGCCACTGTATGTGTGTCAGGAGAGGAATCAATAAATGTGATAAATAAACATCACAGACACTTTCAACGAAGCTATACTATCAGTAATAATAGAAAATAAAGTAAAGAACCACGGACCCATCACTTGCTTTGTTCTACTTAGCTGTTTGCATTTTACCATGCAAGGAGCAGAAAGTGCCAGGTGAGGGCACTAGAGTCACCACAACACTGGGGATCTGAGGAGAAATGTGACCTGAGCTGACCTGCCTCCTGCACACAGCTTGGTTTTCAGAGGCTGTTCTCACATCGTTTAGCATGACCACAGACAGAAACAGGAATATTGGTGTTTCTTCACTGATTGATAGACTGTGACTTAAAGAATGCTGTTTAACTTGGAAGGAACACCAGATGGATTGTTGTTGGCAAGAAAGAAAATTACACCTCAATCAAATAGTCTGGATCTGTTAGCATAGTCATGTCTTCAACTTTGCCCTAAATTCTGGAAAACCTCTGTACTTTCTTTCCATCCCCTTGTTAAGCTTGAAAAACTTGTTATTCTGCCTCAACATCTTGTTTGTGTCCTCAATCTGATCTGATAGGATAGATTGTCACAACATAAACACTAACCACCCACCTGTTACTGCAGCCTGGCACAGAGACAAGTTTTGATTTAAAGGACTAGCTGAAGATATGGGAATAAAGTTTCCCCCTCTTCAGGAAAAACATTATTCATCAGCCGATTCATGCTCAGTTTTATCTTAGAGTCTATTTTACACCTGAATGCAGCTTTAGACTGAAAGTTACTGATATTGATCTTTGTGACGGATGCTCCCACTCTGAATGAGGATCCCTTTTGCTTATGTTTTGGGTCTGTGTAACTGTAAATTCTCTCTGGGTTCATGTTGTTGAAACATTAGTCAATGTACTTGGAAAACATCTAAACATTTCCTTAGCTTCCAAGTTTCTTGGTCAAAATCAAAAGGTTTAATAATCGTATGCAGTGAAATGAATAATTCTTGTAGCCTCAACGGCTGTAAAAAAGAACAAAGGTTGATTTGAACCAAGCATTTATCAAACAAAGTATCAGCTGTGTTGTCACATGACATTTCTCTTCTAGAAAATTTTACTGCCAAGGTTAAGGTTAGTAACCTTGAGACCCTATTCACCAGGTCTCATGCTGTTGTAAAAACATATACTCTTAGTTTCTGCTAACATACCCTTTTAAATGATGTAGTGCAGTGGAAAAGGTGTTTTTTAATATATATATATCTATATATTTATTTTTTCCTGTTATCAAGCATAAATTTCAGTGAAAAAGGTGAATTCTCTCTGAGCCTTATTGCTTCTCTTGCTGTTTTCTCTATTTATTAAAACCAGAAATTCCAGTTTATTTATTATTTTAATATTTATATATATAAAATAAAATTTATATAATTTTATAAAATTTGGCTAAGATAAAAGATCAGCTCTCCTAAAATAACTATCATAATTGAACTTGTGCTTCAGTGTTACTGTTTGCTTTTAATTTCTACTTTTATTACAAAAATTTCTGCAACATCATTTTTTTTAATCTTTGTGTTACTCATAAGCTCGGTTGGCTTGTAGTGTTGCTTGCTTAGATATATATATATATGTTGTTTTATTAAGTTGTTTTATTTACATTATCAATTTCCTTCATTTCATTTTAATTATTGCTTACACATTATTTCTCAAATGATTGTTCACAAAAATAAATGAGTTTTTAAAAATTTGTTGGTAGATTGTTTTCTGTCAATGGACTAAACAATAAACTGATTTATTATTTAATTTTAATGTCAATCAGCAAAACTAACACACTTTTATGTGATTTTAATTGTTTTTGGACGGCAGCATAGTTGTAAGGCACAGATACGAGCCACATGAGTCAGCACAGACAAGACTTATCTATAGAACAAATTTCTTGTTGTGAGTCTTTCTGTGGGAAGCGTTAATAATAGTGATAAGGACAACAATATGCATATGCTTTCAAAAGAAAGAGTGTGCCAATATCCTTTGTTATGCTTTTTTTTCATTCTAAGCTTTGTCTGCTGCCTGACATGCCACCCAGTGTAAATAAAGTCAAGGTCTGAGCTACACTACTCCAAATGTGGCAGTAGATGGCATCAGAGTGTGAGAGATCAGATAAGCCATGTACATAAGCTCTCAACACCACATTAAATAAAATAAAAAAAAAAAAAGATATGCAAACAGTGATTACCACTTGTTAGAATTCCTACCAATTTGAATGCACCACTTCCCTGACCTCAAAGTGTCTTTCCAAGATGTGTTCAGACCAGAAACAAACAGATTAAGTCCAAAAGTCATGGACCTGTCTGACCTCTGGACTGAAGTTTCATATGTAATGTTTTCCAGGCTTCCTTGCAAATGAATCGCAAGACTGCCATAACTTCTGAACTGTGCTGTATGTCCTTTCAGTTAAGCTGAGTAAATGTATAACTGCATATTGGCTCAGCAGGGACGCACACAGGTTGAGAGGTAAATGAAATGGGGCTTTTTACTTTTGGACTTTTTACTTTTAGCACAAACAAAAACCCTTGAAAAGGACCCCCCCCCCCAACATGAAACTAATTTTCTAGTTTATCTTGTCTCATCATGCAAGTCAAAACTATTACGAAACCATCCACTCTTCTTCATTTACCCACGTTTTATTTGTGGTTTTGACGAAATTCTCCTCTGGCTTTTCTCACAGTATATCAATAAGAGTTACATTATCTGTGTTTAATGAGAACATTTCACATCTCATTATGCAATGAGTTCATTAATGCTATTCAAAATGTGTTTTTTACGTTTAGATTACATTTATGTTTAGATTAAACAGTTGGACTGTTCTTGATTACTGCTCAGAACTTATTTTAAATTATACCATCAGCCAGACAGCCTTTAAACTGATAGTTTAAAAAAATAATTGGAAAATGAGACAATCTTTACAACACCGGAACCTGTCTGAGAGTTAGTATGTTTTCAAATGTTTTCCAATCCATTGATAGTTGTGTGTACATCCATGGGTGCCACTGCAAACAGGAACTGCTAATAGCTATTGGGAATATTTCTAATGGTGCCAATTTGCCAAAATATAAACAAATATAAGCAAAAACATGGGGCTCAAGTTGTAGCCCACAGCTAACGGACTAACTCAAAGGCAACATCAAATTTCCTGTTTGCATCTCAAAAAGCCCTTAAATTGCAGGAACCGTGGATCCAAACCTTTTGTTTATTTGAAACCCCTTTTTAAAGTTGATCATAAAGAGAAAGCTAATTACCCTGCTCTAATTCATACAAGATGGTGTTGATTTTGAAAGACTCCACAAAGATGTTTAAATTCCACAGAGCAACATAATAATTAAATCATCTTATGTTAATGTGAAACAGTTATGTTGCTGTACACATGAACATGTACTTTTCTCAAGACAAACAAAATCTGATCACATGCGAACTAAATACAAATTATGTAGCTTTATTTATTTACTGTTTGAGCAAAAACTCTTTCTTTTAGCATAATCTACCATATGTTCACTGTTAATTAAATTAGTTGTGATTTTTGAGGCATTTTTGTTTCACCTTGCAGTGTTTACAGCTCTCACAGTGTTAATATGGAGCCAACACCTGTGTGTTAACAATGACACTGCGAGGGAGTTCATGTTGCAACACACCAGCGGTGAGAACAGCCACGACTGTTCAATTCTAACCGCACACAGAAAGAGTCAATAATTACTCTATTACAGAGTTAAAATGTCAGCACGTCAAAAGAGTTACATTAACACTTGGTAGAAACACATAAACACTCCTGAAGTTCTAAACTCTGACAGTGTTTATTTGAGGTTTTTCTATTTTGCTGTGTACTTTTATCACTATTTTATTACTACTAAGAACACATAATGAAAACAAAATTAAACACCGAGTTAAATCTTAACTAGAGCACATTCAGCCCCCACCCCCCAACACACACACACACACAGATCAATGCAGTGTGTATTAACTACAGACAGATCAGTATGTACACTCTGCTGTGTACATACTGTACCAGTCTATCTGTAAACAGGACTTGGCAATTAAAAGATCTTCCACTGGTATTAGAGCAGACACACACACTCTCAAATACACAATCGTGCACACACACACACACACACACACACTCATTTACTTGTGGTCTACATCTGAGTGTTTGTAAAACATTTTCCACACAAAGTCAAAGTCATGGATACAGTCTATGAGCACTCTCACCCACAAACACATGAACACATGCACGCACACACACAAACACACACACACACAAGCACACCCACACACAAACACACATACCTCTATTCTGTCTCAGAATAGGTAGGCCTTGGATGGCATCCAAGCTGATGAGACAGAGAGAAGAAGCAGCTCAGCATGATCAAAGAGGATCGTCTGATTTCTTCTTTCCCTCCTTCCCTCCTTCCTCTGAATTACCCTTCAACCTCTTCTTCCTCTCACCCACTCAAGAATGAACTTTGCATAGTCTGGTGTCCAGTGTACTGTCTTCCATTACCTTACCTTTCCCATGTGAGCAAAACATTTTAAATATTCCATCAAAATATGTAAGTATTTCTTGTGTTTTGAAAAGCACAAACTGGCGTAATAATCAAAACTGAAAACGCCTCCACCTTTCAAATAACTACTCACTAAAACAACAAAGGTGAAGTTTGCTCTAGCAACTGCCTCTGCTGAGGAAAAACACTGGTCTAGAGCCTGTAGCTATCTGATGATTAGCATTGTAACAGCTGACATTTGGGAGCTTTACAGTTCACTGAGTGCATGTTAAACATGGGTGGCCTCGGATGATCTATGTCATGACAGGAGTTGTGAGTATTGTACACAGTCCATACTAGCTGATATGTGTCTTGGCTGATGAAGTCTCGTAGAACAGCATCAGCTGCTGCATGATCTCTGCAACTAAAATCCGACAAATCAGCAGGCTACGACGAGATGCGTGTGAGACTTGGAGGGGCGGGGGAGCCGAGGTAAAACGATTAGGCTGTCCTGGGCTATGATGATTCTATCAGTGCAAACAAGTTAATGACTGCTGTGAAGTCCCGCTCTGTTTCTTGAACCAGACCCGGGTCACACAGTACATGTAAGGACTTGGCATGATGTGTTTTACCCTGCTTGGGTGCCGTCTTCAGCAGGCTAAATTTCAAGCTCCCACTCGCTTCAGACTGAAATAAGACACGTATCAGCAGCCATTCTGACAGCCCTGCGGTGCTTCGAGCTGCATGCTAACTTTAGCATGCTAACCATGTCTAAAATGTCACTATGCTCACACTGATGAGGCTAACACTCTGACACCATTTAGATGTAATTTTTGCTATTATTACCATCCTATCATATCATGCTAACATTTGTAAATTAGCACCTAACCCAAAAGTATAGCTGGGGCTGATGGGAATGTCAGAAGAGTTGCGGGTTTATTTTTTTGTCAAAAAACAAGTTATGGCAAATAAAAACTTTGATGACACTTGACGAAAGTTCTTAAGTTTTTCTCTAGAGTCAAGGGAGCCTCAAAGTCACTCTGTTACATACACTGCAAATGTTTCGCCAATCTAGAAACTAGCAATTAAGATATCTCAGTTGATAAATTTAACTGACCCACTTGCATGTGCTGTAGGAGGATCAGAAAAATTACACAGATTTATTCTTTACATAAAAAGATGGAAATACATCCAAAAGTTGGCAAGACATTTCACTAAAATACAAAACCTATTGTGGCATTTAAAAAAATTATTAAAAGGGCAAAAAAAGGTAAAATAATATAGTGGTCCCTAGTTTATCGCGGGGGTTACGTTCTAAAAATAACCCGCAATAGGCGAAATCCGCGAAATAGTCAGCTTTATTTTTTACAATTATTATATATGTTTTAAGGCTGTAAAACCCCTCACCACACACTTTATACACTTT
>JAPZDY010000009.1:20170663-20190690 GCA_029783645.1 Ctenochaetus hawaiiensis | reverse complement strand
TGAGAGGCAAAAACAGAAAATAAAGGTGTTTGTGATTGTGGAGAAGAGTGTGAGCAGGTTGCGGTTCAGGCTGTTTTGCGTTTGCACCTCCGTTTAGACCAGGTTTTGGCTGGTCTAAACTCCTGGCACGTTTGACCTCATTGCACCGTGTGTACGATATCAAACGCGCCAGGACACGCCTCCATTCCGCCTTCATTCTCAGACCTCCGCCCCTCGGCGCACAGACCTGGCGCAAGTGGATTTCCTATCTTACACTTGTGACAAAAATTACGTTTGTGCCGGGTGTAAGATAGCAATGACACCTCTGCCACTGGCGCACCAAGTTTGTGCCGGGTGTACGATAGGGCCCATAATGTTAATATCGCAGCAGAGGACACCACCTCATTCTGTAAAAGTAGCAGAGTTGGTAGGATGCATTAAAATTAAATAATTAACTTATTAGAGCAGTTAGATTTGAAACTAAAAGACATAGAACAGCAGTCTTAATTGCCTGTTTCATTATTTCTTACTGTATTAAGATGCACTGAGGACAAGGGGCTGGTTTAACACAAAAAGTTCTTAACAAAGCAAAAGAAAGTAGTGCCTCTGTTTCCATTCAATCAATCGAAAATCAAATTACAATTCTGAATTGTTTTGAACCGAAAACAGAATTTGAATAGAATAATTTATTTAAACTGTGTGCAAATGCAGGATTCCCAAAGATTCACATCTCTGTCACAATGTACAAAACATAGTGCATGACTCTACAGAACAGGCTAATCCTCTCACCATACAAACAGTTTACAGAACTCGAGCAGGGGAAGGTTGATGTACCTTGCGTTGAGCTTGCTATTGTTTTGCAGCTTAATGATTTCGTGTTATGAGTTGGCAGGCACTTCACCTGGTTCCAAATTAAACACTGTGGCAATTATGTTAAGTTCCCTCTGTTTACTTCTCATGTCCTGAAACGGCAACCGCCTGAAGCAGTTTTGCATACTCAGCAGCACATTCAGATGTCATAACAGGCTTTTGTTCTCACACAGAAGGAAAATGCACAGTGTTAACCCTTTGCAATTGAACTTGTCATGGCCTAATTTGCCCACAGATGATTTCACATTTAAGAGCAAAGTGCTGAGAGTGAGTAAGTACACTGTAAAGGTCATATCACAAATTCACTTGTGAGGAAAGTTTTTCTCTTCATCTCTGTAATTTTTTCGAGAAACTCGCAATTTCTTTGTCCATTGCTAGCAGCTTTGCAATAGCAACATGACACTTTAATACTCTCCGATTGTTCTCCTGAGGTCATGGCTTCCTTGAATAAGCTCTCTCACCACAACACTTGACTACTGAACACTATCAGAATACAGTTTTGTGAGAGCTGCCTGTTGGACACCCACAAGCCGCCGGACAACATTAAATTTATCAAAGCACATTTGTCCCTGCAACTCACTCGGTTTAACGACCCATGAGACTGACCTTTTTATCAGTGCAAGTGTGTCCCTTACAAACTAGGCATAATGGCTTGCTATTCATTTCAGCACAAACATAAATGTTTGATTTCTCTTGGAAACAGCAACATTCTGCATCTACTTTTCTTGACAGTCCCTAAAATCGATGCAAAGTCATCGATGACACTTAACTGCCGTTTAACTGCATTTTTTAATGCAGAAAAAATGCTGTCAAGAGGGTTTTTATTTGTTTGTTTTTTGTGTATTTCAAATGAGCTTTTTTGTATTGATAAATTTAAAGCCTTGTGAGCCTGATCAGCTGTCTTTAGGGTGTAAATGGACAATCTCCAACCCTGTTTTAAACAAGCAGGCTCTTCCTTGCCTGTTATCATGTAGCATCTGGCTAAGGAAGTACAGTCAACAAATGAAAGGGTCCTTGGGCAAGTTACTGAGCCTCATATTGCTGCTCATGGTCAGGCTAGTGGCAAACATAATACTTGTGTGTTACCTTGATGCCATTGGTGTGAAAGTGTGTTTGCGTCTGTGTGAATGGGTCAATGATTAGCTAAGACCTTTTAAAAATGGGCTGTATAGATGTACACATCTATTATTTACTGCACTTGGACTATGGCTGCAAAAAAGCAGGTTTCACTTTTTCTAAACAAAGTCCAAACTGCAGACCCAGTCTTTTTTTTCCCTGTAAAACTAAACAATGATTGAACAATACAAGTACAAGGCCGTGTTGTAATGTACACATGTAGGAATGTTGACGCAGGAAGGCAAGTTAGGGCAAACAGACATATTAACATAAAGCCAAAGAATGGATAAACTACCATAATAAGACAGACATAATACCCACATTTTTTGCAGATAAAATTAAAAAATTCTTTGCATTACTCTCTTACTTTGAGATACAAAGCTCACACACACACACACACACACACTAAGGCAATATAAAAGTAAAGGCTGACCTTCTGAAATCAAAGCTCTATAGCTTCCTCTCTCCTCTGTCTCTCTGCTGTCTCTCATCTTCTACCTCTCCTTTGTTTCCTCCTCTTTCCTCCCTGTTCTCTCCCTCTCTAATGATCAGCCAGTGTGAGGGCTGCCAAGAATGTAAGCCTGCCATGGTTGACCTTCCTTTCGCCTCTCTTCTCTGTTTATGTGGATGTGATAGAAAGACTGCAACCCCCCTCATCTATCTGTCCACTCTTGCTATTATTCATTCAGCAAAAGCTGCTGCCCTGCTGCAGCTGCATAATTGTACCTGCCTGAAAAATGTAGGAACAATCTGAATCTGATACCCAGTCTGGTTGCCAAATGTAGAAAAAAAGCAAAAGAAAAAAATGACCAAAAAACAAACAAACAAACAAAAAACAGGATAGTGATTGAACCATACAGTTACATAGCTTTTTTTGTCTGTTTAGTGTTCGATTAGTTAAGTCCTAATGGGTGTCTGCATGGGATGTTTTATTTTGAAAATTAACCCAACTCTGTCTGGCGTTGCTGTGTCTTACTTCCTGTCTGTCTCCATCCCGTTTGCGTAGCCACGTCAAAATTGGTTCAGAGCAGAGATCCACTTCTTTTACACTGAACAGGCTGAAATGTATCCAGTGAGATCACAAGCTGGGATGTGATGCAGTAATGCCTGGTGAGATCTGCAGGTAAGCTTCATGAGCAGTGGTGAGTGATGGGTGGCCTCTTTTTGCCCAGGGTTTTGCCTCTCAGGCTACATAGGGGCTGCTCTAACTCTGTGACTGATGAGGCTTGTTAGGTTTACACGCAGTCTGACAGGCAGCCACAACTTGGAGTTAAAAACACTTCATCCTCTGCTTGGTTTGGGGGAATATGAATCTGTATTTCAATTATACAAGTATCAAGCACCTAATGCAAGAAACACCTGTATGAAATAAATTCACTTAAGTGGCATGTGCAAGTAATTTAAGAGATGTAAGACTATATGAACTAAATAAGATTGGACATTTTGAAACTTAAAAAAAAACAAATTTAAAATAAATAATATTTTGTTCATTTTGTTTGTGCCTGCTAATTTACTGAGAGTATCTTCAGTATGTCTTTTCCATAAATTTCATAAATTAATTTGATAAATACTGGCACATCAATGTTTTGAGTTCAGTCATTCCTACACACTGAAAGCTGCCTTCAAGCCTTCGTAAGTCGCTGTCCCCTATTACCTTACACACCTGACAGTGGGACATCGCTTCCATGACTGTCAGGTCTGTCCACATGCAACGCTTTCCCTAAGCGAGATGCTTTTTTTCTTACTTCATGTCAAACTGTTTTCAATTCTGTCACACTGTAACTTTGCTCTAGTAAAACATCCTCAGCTGTGTACAAATTTTCTAGCGATTTAAAGAACTGACAATGCTAGATTTGCAATGTAGTTTTCTGTAGATGTTGTAGGTTTTGAAGTCTGGTAAAGAATGACGTGTGAGTTTAACATTAGAAGGCTGTTTTCAGAGTGATCCTCTGAAGGGGGAATTTTCCAATGTCATATAATTTTTGGCAGAAAAAACACATTTTGATTGAAATAATAAGATCTTTTCAATTCAGAAATGTGTCTTTATTCTGTTTATGGTTTGTAAAACATCAGATCTTGATTAAACTGACTTGGCTCCGTGCAAAGTTTGTCATGAGACAAGTGTTTTTAGAATCATCAACTTTCCTCAAATCTTAAATGAAAACATACTTTGGACAAGCAAGATTTGATATTTTTCTAATCACAGGCTAAGAAAACTTTAGGAGTTTTACAGCCGCATAATCGCTAATGCCTTGTCAGTCACTGCCAGTTATGTGCTCATGAGCAAACAAACAGCATAAATAAAATATGTTAACCATACTTTCCATTTTGATATATCTTTTAGCCACATCTCATCTGAGATCAGTACATGTTTTGAGGTTCTGTGAAGGCTCAGACATGTACATCTGAATGTCTACAGTGCTTCTTTGAATGTTTACTTCAGCTGTCTCAGTTCTCCCACCACTCAATCTAACCCAGGCATCAGTGATGAGCAGGGACCAAATCTGTGACTAATAGATGCAAAATTGCACAATAAGAAAGCTAGAGTCAATGTGCCTTCTACATTGACAAAACTACAAAACTACGAAAACAAAAAAGTTGGCTGTCTTCCTGTTTGTTTGGGGCTGATTAGACACACACATCTGCTTACAACTAAACCGCAAAACAAATTTTAAAAATCACAGTGGGAGAAAATTTTGTTGTTAAATGTAACCCTATACACAGAACCGCAGCCTCCAGGTGTGTAAAATCTAGTGATATCCCAGCTGCCTATGTGGTATTTAGAGAGAAATCTTTAAAATCATGTATAATCATCTATATTAGATTTGAATGAGCATGCTATTATGAGTTAAGATATTTGTGTTCTTTGTTTCGATTTAAGAATTATACGGTACATCTATATATTATATACCCAACTCTGTCATTAAAAAAAGGGGGGGGGGGTCTTATATCAGCTAAATACAGAATAAGGTAAGGAAGCCTGAGGGAGCATCATAATGGGACTAATAATTTGAGCTTTATGAAACTTTATGAAACTTTTTAAATTTTTAATTTAATTTACATTTTTTTATAATTCTGTTATAAAAAAAAATGTATTCTTGTGTGTTTCTACCAGGGTATATTTTCCTCGTATCTTTAACAGAATCTCATTTCAGAGTTTTACTGCTGGAGATAAACTGTTCTGGGACCCTAAGGACACAGCATCGGTAGCGCGGATAAAGCCTGCGACTCCTCTGTTATTGGATGGATTCAGTAACCTTTAGTCCTGCCCTCCTCCCTCTGACCTCCCGTTGCCCTTCTAATCCTCTCCTTATATTTGACCAGGAATTTCTCTCTCGGCTCCTCACCCATCCAATCTAATACTCAATACTATCAGATGAAGTCATCGTAAAGTCTCCTGTTACTGGAAATGAGAAATAAAAACTAGAGCAAACCTCAATCCTGATGCTGCACAGCCTCAACAGTGTCTCCATATGTGTAAGCATCTCTTTTTAACCACATCTTCTCAGTCCCACTCACAGTATTTGTCTGCTCGCAACTATATTACACTTTTAGGCTTTGCTGCTGTCCACATAAACTTGCTGTAGATAAAATATCATTCTGACTAAAAAAAAAAATGATGAAAAATATATTGTGTCAGCTGTCCCTAGAGGTGGCAGTATGCTCAAATATTTGGACTTTACCTGGGTTGGGTCTTTCTCATCCTTTAATGACATAAAAAAGACTGATACTAAATAAAGAGTTGTCTCTAAAACAGTATTAAATCTTTTCTTAGAAAATGAATTAATTACTAGATCATTACATGAGAGAAATGAATAATTAAGTGTCATGCTGTCTTAGTTTATGGCCTACATGTATCTGCAAAGTAACATATGTTGGTTTTTTGGTTTACCAGCATCTTCTGTTGCCCAAAATGTCTCCCAGATGTTAACTGATGTTAAATTTTTTGAGTTTGTTTTGATAACGACGGAAAATTAATCTGCATCACTACTTTTTCTCTCTTCTAGGATTCTTGTGGAACATGTAATGAAAATAATAAACTTGAAATGTTGAGCTACTTTTCTTTCTTCCCCTTGGCAATCGTAAAGTTATTATAACTATCTGATGTTCTATTTGTTTTTGTAAAATCTTTGTTGATTGTAGATTTTTGTCTGGCTTTTTTGTGTTGTTTCTCTAAGCTGATTATCTGATTTTGAGTGTTTATTGTTCTCACGTCTCTCTGGAAAAAGAAACAACCAGATTAAATTAGGTTTGAATGGATGTGGGTGTAGTGTTAATGTTCTTTTCAGTCAGCAATCTTTCATGTTCATTTACCTTATTCTGCCTCTTTTTTCTCTTCAGGCCCAGATGTAATTGTCTCTGTCCACATTCAGCTGTTACACTGCAGTAATCAAATGGAGTTTTACTACACTTCTACTGCACGTTTCTCTACCAGAGCAAAGCTGGTCAATGACCAGATGCAAGTGTGTTTGCAATTTGGTATAGTGCAGTGAGCTTTTTGCTTTGGTTGAGTTGTTTAACATGAACCCAGCTGCAGAGATGGGTAGAACAGCACAACAAGAGGTGTGTCAGTAAAGATTTGCTTGTTCAGGGCAATTTTGGTCCTTAAAATCACGCCGCTGCAACTCTATTTTCTTTTCTTCCAGTTGTCATGGCATCCTTAATGGAACAAACTGTGCTCCTGATGGTTCAGGAGGCGAGTACAGGATTACAAACACTAATGATGCTAAACACAGTGATCATACATCTGCCCTAAAACAGAGTTAAAACTGTATTTTAATGACTAAATTAACCATTTTAACTGCTTTCCTCAAGCTAACCGACACAGTGAACAGTACCTTTATGAAGTGAATCCAGCATCTGAATAATAACACTGCTCTGCAGTGAGGAGCTCAGGTAGCTGACACATGGTAGCTGTAATACGTGAACGGAAGGACAGTGAGTGTTTTTTTTTTTTTTGCGAACAGCAAGAAAATGAGAATGATGTGTGGACTAACTGAGGAGAGTCAGTCTGTTGTATTACTACAGCACAGAGTGACTTGAAACTGTGTGTGTGAACTATTAAACAGTCTGCTTGAACAGCTGAGCAGTGCCTCTTACACCAACACCCGTAAGCTAACTGTACACAGCAAGATGGTGACAGCAAAGAGCATGAAAATAAAAATGCATGACACATTAAGACTAAAATTTTACCAAAAATAAAAATAATGTTGCTCCTAAATGCATATTTTATAATGGAAATTGGAAATGGTAATTTAAAAAAACCAAATAAGTAAAGATATATAATATGGTATAAAGTGGATAAATGTGTACAAAAGAAGAATAAAGACGTGGTTTTTACAGCCATATTTGAAAGTACATACCAACACTTGTTCTTTAAGAACAACCAGACCTTTCATATAGAGGCAAATGAGCAGATTCAAAGCAAATAGCCAGGAAACATTTTGATAATGAATGAGCAGAAAAAAAATGAATGCCAACATCTGTTATCGTGTTAACTAAAACAACACATTACACGCTTATGTGTTTAGCTAGTTAGAAAATCTATGTGCAGACAGAGAGACAGCCAGTGATAAAGACTTGAGAAAAAGCAATGCCTGTGTAGCTCCATCCATGGCCCTTTCACAAGGATCCCTCCCCACTACCCCTCCACTATGGAGGGTCACATCACATGAAGTCATGTGCACAGCTGTGGAGGTCTCTCTGCATTGACTAGCAGGGTGGAAATAAACAGTTAAACTGAGGGAAGCTGTCACTCTCCACTGTGCAGAGGAAAACAATAATCACCATGAGTAACATCAGAGGCATTGCTTTCTTAGCTGTTGGTTTATACTATTTCTGCTGTTCTGTGAATGCATAGCATCACAAAACATCAGTTGTATGAATCGTTTTTCTTGGTAAAGTACCTCATGAAATTGGGCTGTGACTTGGGCACAAACTCAAGTGCCTTTGTTTTGCAGCCTGCAAGTTCTGAACAAGTGTATTTATTCACCTAATGTACAGAGGTACAGTTTTGAGGTACTTATGCTTTATTAATAATTTATGCTACATTAAATTTTTACTTCTCCACATTACAGAGGGTAACATTGTGCTTTTTACTGCACTACGTCTGTTATCTGAAGTTACTCACTATGTTTCAGATTATGACATTACATTAAATTAATAAAAAAGGCTATTTGTGTAAGGTTTAGGGGGATCTACTGGCAAAATGTTGCAGAAATAGAATATAATTCTCATAAGCATGGTCTGAAAATTAACAGTCTCCAAGCGTCAAGTGTGGTAGATTTTCCATCTGGTGAGTAAATTTCAGAAGGCTTTTTGGTACACTGACTTAACACTTATACATTGGCAGATAAAATAAGGTATTAAATTGCTATTATTTATCTCCACAATATTGCTGTACATTTGGTCTCCAAGTTTCTATACGATGTTTGTCACGTTTGTTTAACTGCAGCATTTTTTAATAATCAAAGACATAATGTGCAGTAATTGTCTGGACAGTTAGCAGACACAACATTTAAACTTGGCTCCTCCTTCAAGGCTCGATTAGATTGAGTAAGCAACAGTGGTCAAGTGAGATGAAGAAAAATAAAATATTGACTGTTTCTGACATTTTCACAGTGGTAACGTTCAGAACCACAAATAAACACACCCAAAACTCTATACAACCCTGCAAGAAAAAGACATTATGTCAGATGTTTTTGCGAATTCAACTAAACTGCACGCTACATTCTATTTGGTATGTTCCTCTCTACTCTGTTTGTGAGTGTGTTTGTGTGTGTGTTTATGTATGAGACACACAGACATGTTGCTACCTCATGACTAACAAATGAGATAGCGATGTAATCTGGTCAAATTTTGTCTTTAAAGAATGCATTCCTTATTCTGTTATCAGTTGGGAACTACACACAACTGCCTAAGGACTGATGCCCACAAACATTCGAACATCATAATAAGAGGAAAGTTCTCTGCAGATACAGACACCACTGCACAATTTTGGTAGGTCACATGAGATGATAGGGAGTGCACAATTTTTATATGCACACGACACAATGTTTTTTAGCGGTTAGACTTTAAATAATCAAGTCACAGCCAGTGTGCATTTGTTTTGGCCAGTAAAAATGGGCTTCGACTGTGGGTTTTTCTACTAGTCCTCTTTGCAAGTAAGTCAAAGAGTTAATTTACTGAGTTTGTTTTCAGTAGTATGCAACCATTTGAATTTTTGTTACCTTACAAAGAGCAACTTTTATATACTAAGGCAGCAGGTCCTCTTCCACAGAGTCCATCATGTTTTTAAAGCAGTGGAGAATGGACAAACTGCACACGTGACCACAGTAGGCTCTCGTACACACTTGAAAGGGAAGGGTGGAGAGAGGGATGTTCAGTTTCGTTACTTTCTACAACCGCACTACTTGATGTCTTCTAATCCTTCACACTGGACATTTAAGAAAAAGTCTAACAAGTACAGTATGGTTAATATTCTGGGATTTAACTTGTAAATGACACCAATAACCTACATATTCAACCACTAAGAAAGTTAATTACTTTAAAATCATTTACACAAGACAACCTGTGCTTCCTGTAGGAAAGAAAAGTGATAGCTGCTGCAATTACACACTTGGCCACCTGTTCTCAATCTTTAGTCTTGAGGTTATCTCATAAAAGGCAATATAATTGCAATAAAATATAAATAGGAGATGTGATCACAAACTTCACATCTGTTTCTGTTGCGCACAAACAGTGATTACCCTCAGCAAAAGTTAGTCATGCTTTCTTAAGAAGACAGCATGCTTACTTTATGTGGCTGTAATAGCCTTCTTGCTATCGTTGTGCCAAGAACTTTATGTTCTAAAGTTACACATTCCTTCATGTAGTCTCCAAATGCTGTAAATCTGTTCTATTTATGTTTACATCCCAATTGCACACCAAGCAAAAGTTGTCTTGCACTTGCATGCAGATTTATAGATTGTAAACTGCAAACATCTGTTAGCATACAAATCTGTCAGAACTCAACACAAAAAGACTGTGAGCTCTTTTTAATGTTATCTTTTTATCTTTTATGGTCTGCTTCCTTTTCCTTATTGGGATATTTTAATTTTAATTTTATATATTTCGTAACAATTTATCAGACACAAAGAAATCAAATTCCCCTACTCTTCCTGTATAACTCCAGTAAAAAAACAAAAAAAACAAAAAAAGTAATCTTTTCAAGAGGAATACAACTGTTAATTTACAAAGGCCATCTATCCACGAAAAGAGGGGAATCCAATTTTCAACGTCTCTGTTGTGCATTTCCTGTCTGCAAAGCTATTTCCTTAAATCTAATTTTGGAATTAGTTGAAGCTCTGCTGAAAACCCCTGATAAAAAAGATCAGGACATAATAGAAGTCTTCTCCTTTGTTCTTGGTCAAGGTGTCACAGCAATCATTGCAAAATAGGTCTTTTTGCAAAGTTGGTGCATTGCAGAAAGGAGCTGACCTTCATTTCAAATTTGAAGCACTTTTCTAATGATAACGATTTGAGTTTATTGCCTTATCTCTTGGCTGGGGTAGAGCTATTGATGGAAGTTATACAAATGAGTCTGTAACAGGCTTTAACTGTAACAGACAAAGTAACTCAACATAAATGTTACCAGCACTGTTCATCATTTGTTAATTTCAGATCTGATTTATGTACAAACCTGGCTTTAGGCCCTCATTCATCAGTAAAAAAATACATTTCTATATTTCCTCGGCCTTGGTTTGTTCTTAGCGAATAAAAGATCTTTACAGAAGATAGCAAAAGAAGTTCCTGCTAGGCAAGTCTTATTTCCTCTTCATCTTGTCAAAGGCCATGAGAAGTCCTTTGTCATAACAGTTTTATAAATGATCTATGCCTTTATGTTGGCAAGACTCAAGAATCTTGTGATTTAGAGTCATGGGTATGGGATCATTTTGTCTCAATGGTGTTTTGCTTTCCTTTGGTAACTTGCCATTTGTTGAATATTTTAAATGATTTTTGATGCTCAGCTCTGTTAACTTAGTATCCGTGTGTCCCTGCTGCTGCAGCATCCTCATTTCCCACAGGCATAATTTAAAGGGTCACTTTGCAAATTTTAAAACAAGTAGTGGCATTGTAATGTGGGAGGGACACGTGACAATCTGACAATAAAAAACTCTGTACACCACATAGTGCTTTAGAGACTGGAACATTTAATTGGTATTAAAGGGACTTCATTGGGTTTAAATCCTATTTATCAGATGGCTTTTGGTCTGTACATGTTAAGAATGAGTCCTCTCTACATGCTAAAGTTAGTCACGGAGTTTCACAATGTTCATTGCTTGGGACAACACTTGTTAACTAACATGCTTAACTCAGGAAATATTAGTAAAAACCCTCAATAACCTGAGAAAATTTGACTTTGATTTATTTTATTTTCTCAATCTATTTTAGCAGTCAGCGTCAGGTGTCATAGATTATATGATTAAGAAGAATGTTGTGTTTCAGCCTTGACCATTTTAAAATCAGAATTTTACATTTAGTCTGTTTGGGAATGGATTACCTTAACCCTAACACTAAGCCTTGGCAGTTTGCAGCCTAAGGTAAGACATTATCCCCTTCAAACAAGACATATGTGATACCGCTGAAGAACTGCAGTTTACAAGACTTTTTAAAGCATGTTGCTTGATGCTCAGTGCATCTGTTGTTATTATGATAAACAAAACTTCTGATGCTAATATTTTTTCATTTTTTTTATCTTTAAATAATGTCTTATATAATGATATATTTATTACATATTATTACAAACTAACATAAATACTAGTAACATTTTTTAGTGTTATAGTTTTTTGTGTGTATTGTGTGTATTTCTGTCTGTCTGTTTGTCTGTCTCTCTATATGCACCTCTTTTAAACTGACCAGTCATGCCAGATGGTCACCTATCTTTGCGCCAGCTTTCATTTGAGGTTTCTGCCCATTACATGGCCAAGTGGTTGCTCATGCGGGAATTAATTTCATGGTTGGGTCTTTGCAAAATAAAGAGTATAAATTATGCCTGTTTATGTACAAAGTGTCTTAAGTTAACTAATGTTATGATTCAGTGCTTTATAAATAAAACTAACTTGACTTGTCTCAAGACCTCCCCACCAGTCAGCTTATGCATCTATTTAAAGAAAATCACCCCATAGTACTGTTTTCACCCAACAAAACACATTATAGAAGTTAACCATTTGAAATTCACATGACCGCTTTAGAAAGGAGCAAGTAAACTAATTAACTACAGTAAACAATATTTCTTCTTGCTTGTATGTATGTGCTTGATGTTGCAACCCTCCTTCTCTTGCCAATTAAATCTGCACATCCCATTAAAGCTTGTTACTAACTTGGCATCTCTTTAGGAAGTTTTGTTCTTTCTTGTCTTGTAGGTTCCCATGAATTGTGGCTGTGTCTACATCATGGATCAACATTTTACCTTTAAGCTAGTCCTGCTCGATGATCACTGCTATTGTTTCTATTATTAGCCATTACCCACATTTCTCTTCCAAGTAAAAATAGTATGAGTTTGTTTATATACTGTCACTATTACTAGTCAATTTTTTTAGCAGTAGTTAAAAGTGGTTAGTTTTGACTGTTATTATTGCTTTTGCATCTCTCTCTCTCTCTCTCTCTCTCTGTGCCTCTCAACCCAAACGGTTGTGGCAGATGGCCGCCCACCACTGAACGGATCTGTTCCGAGGTTTCTGCCTGTTAAAAGGAAGTTTTTCCTCGCAACTGTCGCCAAGTGCTTGCTCATGTGGGAATTGAATTAAATCTTTCCGTCTCTGTGCATTATCCAGTGTGGTCTAGACCTGCTCTATATACAAAGTGTCATGAGACAACTTATGTGACTGTTGTGATTTGGTGCTGTAAAATTAATTTAATTTATTCCTATTATTAATCTGTCTACAGGCAAAGTATGCAGTAAGACATGAGGCACTGAGCAGGAAGCTAAGATGTCATTTTAAATTAAGGCTCAACTTCTGTCCATGTCTAGTTCATATATTACCAAATCAATTTGCAATGTATAATGAGTGTGCCTTTCAAACTTCACAAATTACACTAATTGGAAATTAGCTGCCAGTCAGAACAAAAGAAAATGAACAAACCTCAAAACAAGTTGCATATTCTTTTGAGATTATTTCACAGGAGATTTAAATTTCTTATAAGAAAATACTTCAGTTTACACAGTTAAATAAAGACTAATGAGAAACTGCAACATAAGCAAACTAAGGCTGCATGTTAATTATGATAAATTATCCAGCTCTGGCACTCAAAGCAGCTCTCTGCGAAGGGATGAAAACAAAACTTGATAACTGCAAACTATGAGGAATATAAAAAGGGGACTAGTGATTTGATGATTGATGAGGATTGTACCATAACTTTGAAAGAAACTTTGAAATTACAGCTGGGGTGGGGGTTGATAAAGATCATCTTAATGACATTGTTTCTTACAACCAGGTCCATAAAAAAATTTTTTCACAGGAACTGAACCAAGACAAACCCTTTCAATTCACTGTCTTAGAAACTATTGCTTGGTCATAGCTTTGCAACCATAATTAGACACAGCAGGCCTGTCAAGGTTCAAAATGATTAAGTGGGGCAGTGGGTCTGCTGTAAGCTGCATCAACGTAGCATGTTCGGCTGCTGTAACTAGCTTATTACCTACACTAGTCTACTTATTTAGGGAAATGATATTAGTAATTATTAATGTGATGCATCCCCCCATTTTGTTTGGATTTGGCAACGTTAACCTAGATATATTATCTTGCAAAGTTAGTTAGTTGTTTGTCAAGCATATCAATTAGTCTTATCCCAATAGTCTTTTTCACTTCCTCTTTTTCACTTCCTAGTCTTTTTCACTTCAGGGCAATGAACATGTAAGCTAAGCAGATGAAAAGCAAAGACATAGATTTTAAAAATCAGGCCTTAATATCATACTGTAGGTTCTTAACAGTGGCTAATTTATTTGTATATGTGGTTGCTATACACCTCCTGCAGTATGCTCATCGCAATCCAGCCAACGAATTATGGGTATAAGCCTGCTATTCAGCGACTATTTCAGTATTGCCCTTTCCTTCCCCTATCTGTTTGCCACTTCTGCAAGGACACCATCACAACATCTTGACTTTGTGTCACCCATGACAATTGTGAGTAATATAAAGAAATACCAAAAGGCCAGAGCATACTTTTCCCTGATAGCAGAATGATAATTGATTTAGCCAGACCTTTCTCCAGGGGGGGGTGTTCTCTTGTGTGTGTCTTGTGTGTGTGTTTACTCAAACAGTAAATATCAAAACATGATAGAAACTCAGCTCATCCTCCATTTCAATTAGTTATCTAATGATGATATCTAATGATTTATGTTTAATGCCATTTATGTTAAATGTTACCTTGTGACTCTTTGCTCCTGAACCAGTTCCATCGTAACTTTACACTAGATACTTTTCTTTCAGCTAAGATCTTGAAGCAGTTATGCAAAGAACTTGGTCCCCGTAGCTTTAACCTCTACCTTTTGGCACTATACCATGTATGTAGGCATCATGTCCTTAAACATTAGCCTGGAACAGCATGTTCTACCAGTTCATGGAGCTAACTTAAGTTTAATTAGCTAGCTAGCTGATAAAATTTACAAGTGTCGATTCAGAAAGTAATAAATAACTTACTAGAAATGAGAATCTGGCTTTATCTTAAATCCAAAACATTTGATGTCAAAGTATTAGAATTTTAGGTGGTATATCATAGAAATATTAATAGAAATTACAAAACATAAACGATTGCTTGCATGTATGTACAGATGCAAGAATGGAAAGCAGAGGCAGTGACATTTACAAACGTGGCTTGCTTTTTGGCTTAAAAGGCAAAAATTAGCTAACAACTTGTTGATGTGGAGTATTTTTCAAGCTCTGTTAAAGAAAACAGTAGAAATGCAGAATTATTAAAATGTTTTATGAACACATAAACACATTGATGTGACTTTTTTAATGGACACTTTCACAGTATGTTTTCTATGATACATGTGTTCAGTTAAACTGTAAGTACCAAATTAATTCTGTCTTAAGCAGAGTATGGGTATCCTGTGTTTATTCAGTCCGTGCTCCCAATATAAGACCATATTGGCACCCACGGGTCTTCATATGCCTGTATATTGCTTTGATTGAGAGCAGCAGGTTGGCATGTGCGAAAGGACATTGGGGGAACAGGGACATGTGACACTGCAGGATTCTGCAGCCAGAAGATTGACTAATCAACGCTACATAACTTAAATATAAACAGGAGCATCACCACAGGAGGACATGAGGGTACATGAAAATGGGTACAGGCCAATCCCATCACATGTAGAACTCTTAGCATACTCCAAATATACATAAGCAGACAGCAACTTCAGCACTGATACTGGTCCATGAGTGAGGACAAAATGCCAAAATTTGTGTCTTCCATTGGTGGGGGTGCAAATAGCTCTCCACAATTTTAAAAGCTTTTACTGAGTTTTAAACCTTTCATTTATTGTAGAATTTCCAAGAATCCAGAGAAAACTGATAAATTCCCAGCACGTAATTTTGAAGTCCTTGAATCTGTATGTCCATCCTCATAGTGTGGATTGCATCATGTTGTTTAAGGGGTTTATAGTGAGGAAGAAATGTTCTTGGACCTTGAGTTCAAGCATTTAAATTAACTTTACATGCTCAGTATCCTTCTCTTCACACTCTTTTACAGATTTTTTACACTGCTTTCATACAAGTAATAATGTCTTCATGTTTCAAATTTGTACTCCTTTCTGATACATTTATATCTTTATTACAGCAATTCAAAGCCTGCCGACTTTGGCTACAACAGCTGCGCAGTAGCATTAATCAAGTTTAGAAAAGGCGTCTTTGTTCCAGGATATAAGGCGCGATCAAAAACTTGCAGGACTGTTCCTGTCACGCACAAATAGAGCACTGCATGGCAATGTGCATGTAGCAGGTGCAAGCAATAATTTTTGTGATGCTCACGTATCAGTGGTTACAAAAAAAAAAGTGTGACCCTAGTGCTTATGATGATCAAGCAATGAAACTTGGAACACTTACTGATGAAAGTTATAGCCTGCACCTGCTAATACACAACCACAGGCGAAGACAGAAATACAAGCAAATGTTGCCACGGTTTTATCGCGAGAAAAAGAATTTTAGGAGAAATTCCAGAGAAACACCAGGATTTCATTTGCCGGCAATTAACTCATACAAATACACTGCAAACTGAACAAAAGAGCAGTAATCTATGATCTAATCTGCATGCCAGGTTTGGTCCCACCTCCTATGTCAAAACAAATTTAAAGCTAGGGCAAATACGCCTGTCCTGGTTGCATACTGCAGCTGATAGTCTCTATCTATTTACTGTTTAGGAGTATCTCTATAGGAGGACAGCTGACAGCATGGCCTGAGATGATGCTGACACATTGGTAACCAAGCCTGCCAAGGACTCAATGTCCGTCCAAGATTCACTCAACATGCCTGTCGGGCAGACCACAAGCACGGAAGAAAGGAAAAGTTGAGAGAAAGAGTGACTGCAGAGCTGAGTGGATAAAAGGGGATGAGGCAGACACCGAGGGTTGAGAATCGGAGAGTGCAAGAAAAAGAGATAGAAGATAAACAGAGAAAGCAGGTGAAATGCAGGTGAGAATAAGAGACCAAAATAGAGTAACAGTGATAAAAGGAAGAAGAAAGAAAACTGTTAACTACAGGGAAAAAAAACAAGCTAAAGCTGTATGCGAGAGCATCACTGCGTGAACTGTCATTTGTCTGTGCAGAAGCATTCCCGGTGTTGGCGTATTAGAGAGTGCATTAGGTATGTGTGCACATGTTTGTGCTGCTATAGTTCTTTGAACTGACTGACTTCACAGACAGATGGGGGGGCGGTTAGAAAAAGGCCAGCAACACATTCCACAGCCTCAAATGACCCCTTATGAATAAATTATAAAACCGAATGTGTGTACAGTATGTACAGAACATGGCTGGCACTCTGTCTAGACTGAGGCTGATAAGAGACTCGACCATGTGTACTCTACTTTATTTATATTTTATTGGCTTAATTGAGGCTCGGGGTGCAATGTTTACAGCTTTTATAATCTTAAGTGAGTCAGGATCGACTGTGGCTGTGAAGATTTGTGTTTGAAGAGCCACCCTTTATCCCCAGTGCAAATAAAAAGCTGAAGTTCAAATACAGTTTTCAGTCAACAGTAGCATTTTACAGGTGCTGTGGACCTATAAAAGGTAAGACCCAGGCAGCTCTGGTCGTCTGTATGCTGACATTATCACTATCTTCTTGTTGACCGTCTCAGTCATGCTAAGGATCATTGGCTCATTAATGAAAAATTGTTTGGCTAACAGCCGACTAATGATCCAATCCCATTCATACAAGCATACTAGGCAGCCAAAGGATATTAAAAGACAACACACACAGCCACAGCCTGTTGACCCTGCTCCCGTCTGGCAAGAGACAGAGAAGTATTTATTACTGCTGAACCACCAGACTGCAGGGCAGCTTTTTAAGAGTTTTATTCGAATTAGCTTGTTTTGTTACTAATCCATTTAGGCACTTTTTTTCTTGAGCAGTGGCGTGGAGGAACCACAAGTGCTGTAATGTTGCACAACCTTATAACAATTATGAATTAATGCTGTCACTTGTATCTTGGAGTTTCATATTATTATAATGTTATAATATAGATATATTGCCCAGGCCTAGTAATGGTATAGCAGTAAAGATTACAATCAATCAATTACATGTCATTTAACAGCAGAAAAAAACAATATTGATTTTCATTCTTAAAAATCATTAGGTTTTGGCCAATGTTATTAGGGATAACTGAACAAACTGGTTGTGTATTATAATATTACTGAGTTGTAAATTAGGTTAAAAAAGGAACAAAAAAGTGGTGTATGCCTATGTTTAAATGTGTGTGTATGAAACTGCATGAGCCCTCCTCCGAGACTCTGCAGTTCAATGATATTAATAATGCAGTGAGCAGTAATACTGGAGGCCAGTCGATTGGCTTGTTCTACTCAGTTTTGAACAGCTACTGCACAAGTTTTAATGGAATAAATCAAGTTACAGAGGCGATGTACTCAACCAGAGAAGCAACTACTTTCTGTGAAAAAATCCTTCAGCCTGACTTTGTCATTAAAACAACAAAAGAGCAACTGGAATCGGTTGCTTACAGTGCGATCAAACAAACTCTGGTTGTTTTGATACAGAAATCTGTCAATAACTGGCCTTTTTTTTTTCATGTGCCATGATCAATCCCCGAGTGATTTCTTGCCACACGCTGAGCAGAAGATTTCCAGCAGGGCACACTAACTGGAGCTGATTACCTTGCTGAGGAGGACGATGTGCCTCACCTGCAGCTCTTCATCTCACAGCTCACTGTGGCTGTTCCTGACTCTTAATCAATGTCTTTTGATTTAATGAAAGTCTAAAAACTTTGGCATTCATATTCGAACCATCATCCTTTACTAGATTTATGAGTAGATGAAAATGCATTAGCGGTGACCAATTTTTCAGCAGATAACTCTCACTTCCAAGCATCTTATTTTTTCTTCTCTGTTAATAGCACCTCGCTCACAAAAAATCTAGAAACACAGCAATAGTGTGTCTTCTGAAAAGAGTAGTCTTTCTTTAGGACATAAACAACTGAAACCCACTATAGGAATGAATAGTGAATACAGTGCGTACAGATCAAAACAGTCGTTTCTCTTAAGTATATTCCATGACTTTCAAGGCTCAAAAAATCATTTCCTCTTACCTTGTCCCCAAAAGGTATTGGATGTTTTGAAAACAACAAAATACAAATAAAAACAAACAAAAACCAACCAAACAAACAAAAAGCAATAGACCCAGCTTTAATCAAGGACAGTTTCCTCCACCCTGAGCTGCAATGAGCAATTATAGACTAAATCCTTTCAGGAACAAAATGTTATTATTTTTTTGCAGCACGAATTGTTACAGGTTGTTCTTTGCTCTTTTTGGTCATTTTCTTCATTTATTCTGCAATCTGTGTAGTGATGTCCCATCTTCATTTGTAGTTTTTCTTTTTTTTGCCGGGCACACGGAGTTGTGGAGTTTTCATGGACATACTCATCAGTGCTGGGATTTTTTTCACAGTGGAGAGTAGAGTGTTCACAATGTTCCTGACCCCAGTGCTGTTGTTTTTCTTGTTCTCGAGTGCAGTTAAGAAATAATTGGATAAATGGTATTGTCACTACGAGAGGATCCGCTCAACCAGGCCAAATTAATCTGCATTAACGTGTTATAGAGAGTAAGGCTCTGGTGAACTCTGACCTATGAGTTTGCATCGTTAACCAATAGCAAGCTGTCCAAACAGACAGCTTGCTGACCTTTCAGCAGAAGGAGAGCCAAAGAGCCCAAAATAGGAGAGGCTTTCGTAGCTTAGTGAGTGCCATTAACTTTTCATGAACCTCATCTGTTGGGGTAAAAACTGCCCCATAAAGGAGATGTGGTCTGCAGACAGTTAGTGTAAAGGAGTCCATGGTACAGATTCTTAGCTGTTCGTTGAACATATTTGTTCACTCAAAGAGCCTCTTGTCTGTCATTAATGACTTTGTATTGTACTAAATGTTGGTGAATTTCAAACAAAACTGCTGTGGAGAATAAACAGATAAGTAGAGAGAAGACAGAGGGAAGCTCTAGGAGCTTTTGTGACTGTAGCATTAGCTCGGATGGCAGGTGAGTAACGGGTTAGTCGACAAGACGCAGCAGTTCATCAACTAACACTAAGAGTATGCCACACAATGTCACCAAGCTTCAAGCCCTACCTTACTCACATGGATGAACAAATGTCACTTTGGGATGTGAATCCAGCTTTAGTGGTCACATTCCACACAGCTGACCATAAAAACAAAGGAACACTCCAAGCACCATGAAAAACTGATAAAAAAGCAAGAAGTTAAGGAATGGATGAGAGAACGTTTCGGAACGACTAAACATCCCTTGAAGTTAAATCAGCCATTCAGAAATGGAAAGAGCACAGCACAGCTGTCCTTCTGCTTAGA
>JAPZDY010000009.1:20152793-20170563 GCA_029783645.1 Ctenochaetus hawaiiensis | reverse complement strand
ATTTTGTCTCTTTGTGATCTGTCTTTGCTCCTCCTTTACACTCATTTCCTTCTCCCTTCTCTTCACACTTTGGCAAACAGGGAACAGAGTGTAGCCACATTACCAAAGTCCTGCATTACATCTGTGTATTTCAAAGAACATAGTTAATATGCAGCAGCTGTTCTGCGCATTATTTTCATGCAGGGATCTCATCAATCGTCTTATGACTCTGTAAAGCTGTTTCATATTTAAAGCAATTGAACACAGATCATAATGCTAATCTTTTTTCCCCCTGTGGGGTGCCCTGATGTTCCTGCTGGACTGACAGCTGAAATGTACATGTCCCCTTTCAGGAGAGAAGATGTCTTCCTGTGGTGCATGGTGCAGGTTTATCCAATCTAATTTTGAATTGATTCCATAAATGAGTGACAGAAGAATATTCCATAGATTTTCCAAATGATCATTCAATGCAGTTGCAACATGCAATACATTACTTAAGAAATTATGGGGTTATAGGGTTTATCTGACAACAGCAACTGAGACTAATTAGGGATACAAACAAATAGACAAACCAATGACCCCTGTTGGTTTTCATACGCAATTTCACAAATGCTTTTTGACTGTTTTTCCACTTCCAAATCTCAAAAACATAGTAATTATCATACACCAATGAAAAATTTAAATTCAAGGAGACCAAGAGTGTGCAGCTTTGCTGGAGGCCATATGAGGCTGCTCCACTAAACGTAGTACTTTAAACTAAAGGCTATCTGTCGATGCTAACATGTACTGGACATGTTTAACTTTTGACCCGAGGATGGCGCGAGATAAAAAGATGAGGGATCATCAGAGTGTTTGCAGTTTGTTCGATTTCTCAGTTTAAAACTGATTCTAGGTTGAATGAATAAATCAGTTCATTTTTTTTTTTTTTTTGCTACAGTACACTGTGTACCAAACCCTTCACTAGTGTTGAGAGTCCACTGCAAAAAATGAGAAACATAACTAACAACTAAAATAAATGATCTGCAACCTCTCCACTTTAAAAAGTTAACGGCATTAATTGATGAATTAATTAAATGGAAAGCTTCAACAGTCTCCTGCCTGTACTTAAATAAAACAATGAGATGGAGTGCTCTGCCCTGTTATTTACATAATATCTCCAGCAGTGCAGGAGTTTATTAGGTGAAACAGACTGAACATGGAGCTGTTTTCCTCATCTCAGAGTTAGTTTAAGTTGCTTTTGAAGGTGCAGTGTTTGCTGGTCAGCTGGTCTCCTTTGTTACAGTAAGTTGGGGCTCAGTTTTATTAACGTTTGTCCTTTAGTGATTGCACATACAGTTCATATTATACTTTATGTCCCTCTACCAAAAATTAACAATATCAGCAACAACTGAAAAAAGCTTGCAACTGCAACATTTTTTGCAGTCAACTATTTAGGTTATTTGTCCATATTTTAATAGTTACTATGAATGTAATTACAAAAAAAAAGGAAATAATTTACACCCAGAGCAGGGTCACTGTTTATTTTACCATCAGTTAATATTAGTTTTGATAGTATGTTTTGATTATTAATATCTAATTTTAATGTCAGGCTAAAACAAACATGACAATATAAAAAAAATTTGGCTCGGAAGTGATTTTGTAGATAAAGAACCTGATTCTATTTTTTTTGCTTCTTTGGTGTCCCCTTCTCTTTTTATTTACTTGTCTAATGTAATACTCAAAATATAAAATAGGCTAATTAAAACTATTCCATGTCTAATATACAAACTCAGACATGTTACTACATTAAACATACGGTTCACTCTAAACCCCCCATAGCAGTCAGTCTGATAAAAACATCTATAAAGATAATTTGAGCAAGTTATATATTAACAATTATTGTGTTAATAGTAGTTTGATGTAATTACAATTACAATATAACATTCTTACACTGTTCTGCAATACACTTGATGTACATCAAGTTGATGAGAGATAACCAGGAGTTCACATTGTATACATTATCACTGTACCACAACAGCCACATTGTCTCACAATGACGAATTAAATCATTTAAAAACATGTCAAAATGTAAGCAATTCTGTCCCATAAAGTTGCCTATATTTCACATACCAACTATAACAGCACACATGCAATGATAACTGTTTCTGGGCCAGCTCATGAGAATATGACATTGCTACATGACATTAAGACAGATAAAAGTTAAATGTTACATTTGCTAATTAAGTCAGTTACCAGTAGAACTAACTGGACTGCTACTTCACTCTATCAGCATTACAGGTCAACCAGTCAGGAGCCAATGGCAATTTAACATCCCTACTTCCAGCTACAATCATCAGACTTTCAGGGGAGGTAGTGATTGCCAGCTGATGTGCACTGTTAGCTTCACTTAGTGTCTGTGCTAAAGTATTACAGATGACTCTCATTCGACCACAAGCCCTGATGCTGCAATGTTCTTTTACTTCATCATTCTTCTCTTAAGAGCCTTTGTTGCACAATACCTCAGAGATGGTTGAGTCATGAACAACTTGATCATACACTGCCACTGTCTTTTGCAACTCGTGTCCTGTACAGAGTGTGATTTTCTGTGTTTTGGTTTGGCCTCCAGAGCAAGTTTACACTTGATTTACTGCAAACATGTGATTCATCAGTTTTTACAAAAATAAATGTTGCACCTTTAAATTTTTTTCTCATATTTTACATAATGCATATTTTAAAATAAGCTAATAAAATAAAAAAACACAAGGCCAAGAGTTTACAGTTCTAGAGGGTCACTGAGGCTACATTCGGGGACACAGGGCGTTTAGTGCTTACAGCATGTTTACATGAGCGGCATTAAGCTAATGTGCTGATTTTAAGCTAGTTTAATAGTATAATGTTTATGACAGTTAGTTAAACATGCTAACATATGTTAATTAGGATAGAACACAAAGTGTCACTGATGCTGATGCAGATTATTATACAAACTGATAGTTTGACTTGATGATGGGACCCGATAAAAAATCGGGGAAGCAGAGTTTATCCCCTCCAGAGAGGATGAATATATGTGAACTTTAGCATAACATAAAATCCTCAAGACTTCTGACCATAAATATGTGATAAGAATCAGCATAGCGGTGGAGTCAGGTTGGGTCGGGACAGGTCAGGTCAGGTCAGGTCAAACCTTGTATAACACTGAGATGCATAAGTGAAGCGTAAAACGAAAAACTGATTGAAACACACACAGTAAATATCATAGTTAGACAGATTCAAGCTGCCGACTTCTCAGATACTAGTATTTCAAGAAAAGTCTCTTCTCTATGAGGTTTCTTTGCCTAGATGCATGTTATTGTAAGGGAGTTCAAATTCAATGAATGACCTTTACAGCAAAGCGCTTTTTCCATCGTTCTTAATCTCCTGTCTGTCTCAACTCTGGATCATCTAATAAGGCAGAAATGCCATTTAAATGTCACTTAGCGATACAACTGAATGAAAAGATAAGAAATGAAAAATACGAAGAGCTAAAAGTACTTTATTCATTGGTATACAATCTAACTGAGCCTCCTGTAATGGAGGAGAAGAAAAATGAGAAGAAAGCATGCTGATAAAAAAAGCAGAGAGAATAAGGAGAAGGAACTCACCGCTGCATTCTTCTATTTAGTTCTGATGCTTTTTTCCCCTCCTTTTCTCTTTGCTGTCACACAATATGGATCTTATATGAAGTAAAGTCTGCCAGGGAAGTTCTTTATTCTTTGTGACTCGCCTCCAGAGTTAAAAAAGCTGATGAGCTTCCCAAGAACTTCTCCTGCTCTGTGGGCAGCTTCACTACTCAGGAGGTTTCACAAGGTTAAGAGGAAGCTCAAGGCAGGAAGAAGGTCTGAGTCTCTGCTGTGATCTCCGAAAAGGCCTCTTGGGCAATTGCTGATTTTTGCTACCGCTTAGATCATGAAGCTTGTGATGTGACTCTGCTGAGGAGCAAACGAAGTGAAGCTGCTGGCCAGGCTCTACTCTTGAGTCTCTCCCTGCTTCTCTGGAGGCTTCCCTGGCTACTGTTGCTATACTCCCGCCTCTAAGGCAAAAGGAAGATGCTGAAGTGAGTTGTCTACTGGGTGGATTGAAGCACCAGGATCGTGAATGCTGTTTCTGGAAAGTTCCCTTGTGTTGACTGTGTTTGTGTCTGCTGAGGTATATGGTTGCCTGCCACGTATATTGTATAGAAGTTATGAGGCTGTTGTGAGCATGTAGCTGCCCGTCTGGCAATACGATCCTTTTCCTTCCTTAATAACTAGCCAGAGGTCCGAGCTACTAGCATGGATAAGTACAATTTAGGCAGTGAGCAGGTCTGAGCCACATTTGGTAAGAGGTCCAAGGTCATTGCTGGTCGTCACGGTTGCAGTGAGGAGAGCTTGAGAGGCAATACAGGTTGTCACGGTAACAGCAGTGAGAGGTCACAGTTGTGTCTTTGCTCTGTGTTCCCGTCACTGGGTTGGCTGATTTGGTGGAGGAGGTAGGCAGTGGGAGACAATCCCTGAGGTAAATGGATAAATGTTGCACGAAGAGAAGAAAAAGAGGAACTGGTAACGGATAATAAATTGCCTTTTCTAGTTCTCCGGGAGGTAGAAAGCAGACGAGGTTCACTCTGACTGAGTCAGAGGAAGAGCAGAGGAGAGGACGGCGGGAGGTAAAACTGTATTGTGTCAATTTTTTAATGTAGTTGTCTGTCCTTTGTCTTTTGGAAAAGAATGCTGGTGTTTTTCATGTGTCCTTCTGAAAAAAGTCAATGCTCGGATCTGCCTCTTAACATGAACGGGTGGTCGTCTTCAGGGGGTCCACCTGTGGAAGATAAGACATGAGACAGGTTAGACTATGACCACAGGAAACCATTATCATTACTTTTCTTATTGGACTGCACAATGGGTGTCATTTCCTTCATATTCCATTTGTGACTTTGATGGACAGACTCTCTCATTACAGTCCAGTATTGAAACTTCGGGACACGTCAAGTTCCTGGGCTTAATGAAAAGACTCCCAACAAGAGTTTCAGAACTCAAGAACACTTCAAACACTTTAAAACACTCAAGAATTTAAATGAAGAGCAGTCACCCTTGAAGTAGCACTTCTGGATATGATATCATTAGAAACGAAACTCTTACAGATGACAGAAACACACAGACGGTAGCTGAAAAAAATGTGCATAAAAGACTGAAACTAAATGAATGTTTGTCTTTAACATTAAAACTGCATATAAAAATCAGTAACCAAACAGCAACACAGGACTGAGCCCAAGAATAGAAATAAAAAAAACGCCAACATAGGCATAAAAACAATTCTAAAGATAAAGAAATCAGGTGATTTAGAGAGTCCACACTGAACTCAGATGTGAATGTGTTTGTCTGTTTAAGTGTTAGTCTTGTGACGGACCCAGTGGATGCTCGGACTCTCCCATGTCCCCAGAAAGTTGAGAAATATTGCAAGACTTGCTTCTTGTTGATATATTCTCAATAATAACATGCTGGTGATGCGAACAGAAAAATGTGGTTTGCTGGTGCACTCACGAGTTCCTCCTGTAACCCTGCACAAGTACGCCAAGAGATTAAATAGAAGGGAAGCAAAGGATCAAACCATCTTTGAGTTGTGAGCGGTTATTAGATGTTTCACCTGTCTAATTTTGTTGTAATCTAAAATGCCACTACTATCAAAAAGATGCTTTTTTTTGCTTTAATTACAGTATATTAGATGTGGAATAATACTTACTGTCTCAATCATAAATAGATTCTTAAGTGGCTGTAATTATATCCATGCTGATGAAAGATGAACTCTACAGTTCGACAAAACACACACTGTGTGCAACATGTCTAATGTTGTTAAGTGTGTCTCTGTGTGTTACTATGGCTCTGTAGTGGTGATGGGAGCACATAAACAAACACATGCATAAAAGTTTGCTCTGCAATAACAAAAGATACAGTACTTGTTCAGTATGCAAAGCAGCTACTGGGTGGAAAATCTATTGTTGGCAAACCACATTTGAATTCACACAATGTACAGACACATACACGCACACATTCCCTGTTAATCTTCTACCATCTGTGCAAGCTGCTCTTGGGTTGGGTCTCTGTTACATGCGCGTTCATCTTGCAGTGTGACTCTCTTTTCTGATAAAGACAAACACAAGATAGATTCATGCTGACACACATCGGTGTCTGCTCCACTGCACTGTAAGTGGTTGACGGCCAAAGCAGCCGTGAGAGTCGAGGTCTGTCGCCCATTTTCAGAACATTTTTGAGACTTTCACTCCGTATTTTCATCTGAATGCACTCTATTTAAATAAATAAGACTCAAGTACCCTTAACACTGTAAGCAGAGCCGTGAGCACCACTTGTCGAACAGTGAAAAGGACAGACAGATACAAAAAGTCCTACAATGACAAACTTACACATAAATTCAATTAAACTGTGATGTGTCCGAACTGTGTGTGTGTGCTTGTGTGTGTGTGTGCGTGAAGAAGAGGGGGAGACAATTAAAAGTTTTGTAACTTGCCCATTCAAAAGTAAATCAGTAAAATACAGTTATTTTTTTTGTCGATTATTGTTATTACAATGACATTATGATTTACGACATAAAAATCTTATTTGCCATACCTGTCTGTCTAAATCTCTGCAAGTGAAAAAAAAAGCCTTCACAGGTTGTCAGGGTTGACCTGGTTCAGTCTGTCTGCAACAAAGCTGTTCTGCTCCTGGAATTTAGCTTGCTAGATAGCTAGTTAGCACCTGGCCTGCCACTGCTATCAAAAAATTGACACATTTTTGAAAAAATCTGACGAGCATAATAACAACCCAGCTGATCAAAGCTTCGCTTGCAAACAATCTGAAAAACCTGGCAGGAGTTTTGGCATGGAGAAGCTTAGGAACCCTTGAAATAGGAATAAGACATCCAGACTAAAAAGTCTCTCAGTCATCAATGTGTCTCTTTGTGGTAATTAAGTGTCTCTGTCTAGTCATTTTGTGTCTCTGCGGTCCTTCTGTGTCTCTCTGTGGTCGTTTAGTTCGTCCTTGTCAGTTTCTGGACTGACTTTCCACGATGATTTGTCAACAGTCACTTAGTACAAAGAATTGGAAGGTTCGTAGCCGGTAGGCCTGTTCAGTGATTCATATAAGATACTGACAGGCAAACTACTTAGCACCTTCTGACTCTAATTGGGAGGGTGCCAGGGGTAACCAATCAAATTCAAAGGGGAGCTGTGCCACCTCCACAGTGGTAAACACACACAAACACTAATGAAGGCCTATTGAAACCCCAGCTGAGGGTGTGTAGGCAAGAGCTGTGTAAATCCTGTACAGTAAGTCATACACACCTGTCCTCAATGCCCTCCTTTCACTTCTAGATGTGACAAGAACAAAAACAAAAGGCGCCACACTACTCGTCTCTTCTTCCTGACTCACAGGAGCCTTCTAGGCAAACAAATGAGACCTCAGCAGAGGGGCTAATTAAGCTGCAGCAGGAAACGCCATATGAAAGAGACATCAAGATTAATCTTCTGAAGGAAGACTGCAAAGGAGAGAGCGGGGATGAGAGGAAAGAGGCATTTCGCACAATATGCATCATTCTGTAAGCAGAAGGGAAAAGGGTCTCCCTCCCCCACTAGCTACTGTGACAGATATACAGTACAGGCTGCTGTCAGTACTCCACCAGAAATACAGTATAAGTGTCAAAATGCAAAAAGAAACCCTGAGTAAATGGCTGCTTGCCTGCAAAAATTAGCTTTGAATGTGAGCTGAAAAAAAAAATCCATGAAAATCAACAAAATTAGCAACCATTCAGCCATTTGGCTGTTGGAGGGATAAAAAACAAGGTATTTAGGAAGGAAATCAAAACAAAGAGAAATAAGCAGTGACCTAGTCAGAGATGTAGAAATGATACGCAAGGCTGATTCAGGGCTTTTGGATCCAGGGTCGAGAATAACGAAACAGAACTGTTTTAAATTATACAATCTGAATCTCTTCAGCTGGTTAAGTCTTTCTTACATCCATCCCAGCTTGTTTGTCAGACAGCTGTGGGTTACAAAACTATGTCCTTAAGCTCAGCATCAAGGCTGAAGAAGGAGCTGTGAGCCAGATGACAAAAAGCACAGCTTCTTTTTACAAAGAAAGGAGAAAACTGTGCTAACAGAAAGTGTGTAAAATGATCATCTCAAGTAAAGATGGAAACACCAACAATATGCTGAAACGTCTGTGATGCAACATGACTTAAACTCCAGGCAGCATAACTGCACTTCTTTTAAAATATGTATATCAATTTACCTCTCTATTTTTAATATCTCTCGCTTTCATGTAATCTATAAATTCCTGACAATGGATAAAGTGTTGATTTTATCCTTTACAAAATGGTTATTGCCAGGGGGGTCAGATTTTAACACGAGCCAAGAAACAATAATGTTCTTAAAATTTCCATTTGGCACACAGTGTTTGTATACAGGTTTGTACCAAACTAGTTTTGGAACAGAAAACTATGTTTGGACTCTCTGCTGTGTTATAGGTGAACTACATTTGACTTCTACTCTTTGTCTGTGTTGAGCTTCCTACACAGATACAACAAAAGCTGTTTGTAACAGGAACGTTTGTTAAGTGTTAAATCTGTTGTCAATTTCTTGTTCTTTCCCTACAGGACTTTTAATTATTTCTACATATGCAAATTGTTATCAGCGAACTCAAATATACTCTTGTACAGAAGTTCCTTAATTACCCTTTAGATAATTTTCAAGTTGTTTGACTATATTATTTTTTGTTTGAATAATTCAAAACTAAAACTAAAGTCAATATACATACAATATAACTGGTAAAAATATACTTTGCTGGTGGATATTTTCTTTAACAAGAGACAAAATGTTACATTAGGCTTCTTGTCTGATCACAGTCAGAGGGAAATAATAATCCAATTTAATACTTGAATAAAAACACTTTTTTAACAGTAGCATCTTTTTGTTCAGCATTTTTATGCATTGTTACTGCTTAATGAACAGTACTGGATCTTGAGTGTGGGGTTTTAGGGCAGTTTGGTAGGTGAGTAGGCAGACTGCCTGTCTCTGTTCTATATCCGACCCTGAACTTTGACCTCAGAGACGAGCCAGAAAACCAAAAAGAGGAGTTTTCCCCTCAGGCATCGATAACTAACACATGGTTGTTTCATTGTCTGTGGACCTACTGACTTGTCTTTTACTACTGCGAGCCTGGCACACTGACCTGGAACAGCATGTATGCATGTTTGTGTGTGTGTGTGTGTGTGTGTGTGTGTGTGTGTGTTGCCAGTGATCACAGTCTCTTGGCTGAAGCTCTTTCCCAATACTTGGCAGCAGGTAGCACTGAGGTCATACAGCGTTCCTATCTCTGACTTTTTTTTTTCATGAATCTTTTCTCCTATAATTTTGGATGTGGAAGGGGGTTCTGAGTGTAGAAACACCCACCAACCCGCCTACACACACTCTGCAGGAACAACAGTGGGTACTCAGCCAAGTGTGTGTGTGAGACCTTCTCATGTCCTTAACAGTGCTATGTTACTCTGCACCAACAACACCAGGCTATATAAAGTGGGGTTTTTTTGCAGCTTTTACAAGGACAAGAAGCACATTTGCTCCAAAAAGCGAAGAAAAACAAGAGTATGACTAGTGAGAATAATAACTTAAAAGGTCTTTCCTTACTTAGAAACTCAACTTGCATGTATGCAGTTTTTAACTTGGTAAGTAGCATGGCTATAAAATTAGGATGACATGCTTGTTAGTCTCTGTGGCACTGCAGAGTACTGTGGCGAGGGATCACGGTGTTCCCTGGCAGTAAGTTATTATACAGCACATGCAAAACTATAGGTCAAAACAAAGAAACAGAGCATGTGATCCTATGAAACTGGCAGAGCCTGTTTTGCAATACAGCATGTTCTATACTTTGATGGCAGCTCTCTGCAAATGCTGATAATATCCCAGCTTTGTTTTCATGTTGGTTTGGGTGTGGTGTTCCAGATATGGGTGTGCAATGAATATTTCTCTGACAGTCTTTAAGTCTGACATGAGCATTCTTTCTTGTCACAACCAACCTGCGAACTCTTTTTTCACCTTTATCTAAGGATATAAAGACACAGACAGACTGAGAAAGAAAACGGCACTGACATTTCAGAGCAAATGTTACTGAATCAAACCTTGTACTTATTTTTTACTGATATCAAATGAGAAAAGTCTCACAGCTGAGCTACAGTGACTATAAGAGGTGATCAAAAATAAGAGGAATTCAGTCTGTGTAAATGCAATACTGAATGACAGATATATCAAGTGTTACTTGCCCCGGAGGCATTGTGGTGCTTTGCTCATGTCAAAAGCACAAACTGAGGCGCTTTCATGCCAACAATAAAATCAGTAGGAAGATTATCGAATGTCATTCAGACAGTAAAAAGACGAGTAGAGAAGTGAGGGATGGCAAACAGGTCATAAAGTATAAAGTTATAAAGGTAATGCCTTCTTTTACAGGTTCATAAATTCTACTGCCTCATATCAGAAAGAATCGTTACACTCTGTTTCCATCTCTAGCCTGGCACTGCCTTTACTTGTAGCTATTTCCATGGAGGAGGGAGATCAGATTATCCTGAACCAATGACTAAAGCTAACGTATCACAATGTATTCCACTAATGACTCTAATGAATCCTTCAGCTGGTGGGTATGAGCTGGGTGGTGCTTTTGGCTTGTTTCACTGTCAACATCGCAACTGTGTTTCAAACTATTGCATGTTATAGTTTAACAGTACACTAAAGAATGCTTCTGAAAACATTTGGGGTGAGAAATCTGCAATGCAGTAAGAAAATCTTTATTCATCTTTTTATCACCACTGCCTAGTCTGACAGTTTCCATATTGGTTTGGTCGTCAGCAGTTTTGTTTTCCAAAGATGGCAAAGGCGTGACGAGCCCTCTTCCTTAAATCAAGAAGTTGCCCAGACGTAATAAATTTTGCTCAGAGTACAGCTTGACAACCAGTCGACAACAATGTCTGTTCTGCCCATTAAATAAAAACTGTCAAAACCCTCAGGCAGGTGGAACAAGAGCACATAAACTCAGAAGTCATGTCGATACACAACACGCCGATTACACCAATAAGCCACGCTAGCTTTTGGAAAGAAAAATCAAAGAGTAACATGAACTTGTAGAGGCTGCAACAATTGCTTGTTCTTGTTAAACTGAAAAGTTTGTGTGCACAATAGAAACTCTGAATTCATATTTCTATTCAAAAATTCAACACAGCTTATTTAAACAGAAATTTCAGCAGTATTAATAGCTATAAAATTAGTCATTTTTTTAGCTTCCAAAAAGAGGTATGACAGAAAAGAATGACTGTCAAATTTTAAAAATAATCTTTAAATTATCCTTAGGTGACTTTGCAGTTATTAAACATATCATATGCTTCTTAAGTCCTTACAAAATATAATTTAAATTATATGGAAAAACAGTGCCTCAAGGTAATGCTAGGTAAACTTACTCTAGTAATCGAAAAAACGGATTTCTAAAACGCAGCACTTATTTATCACATTTGCCATCAACATAATGAACCATCAGCCTATAAAGATAAATTACAGTCTCTTTACTCACTGTAACATCCTGGATGGAAAATGGAAACCAAATAAAGTGGGCTATTAAGGCTGCCTGTTACTGATGGTGTGTAACATGCCATTTTTTTCTTCTTCAAATATCCTTACACACATTCTTTTCCCACTTCTCATTAAAATGAACTGAGCACATCTGGCTTCTTTTGATTATCCTTCTCGGTGTGAACCGCTGCAGAAAAAAAAAAAAACAGACCAGCAGCTTGGTTGCAGCAAAACATGTCTTGTTTCCTTTTTTACATTAATGGCTAAAAAATTCCATTTTGTACAGGAAATTGTTGCAGAATGCTGTAAGATGAAAGCAATAGGGTTCATTGCTTTCTTGCAAGGGTGAAAATGGACATGCAGTGTTGCACATCCTTAAAGTCAGGTAGGAGATCTTGAAAATTAACACCCTGAGAAAAACAAAAACTATGCAAGACTGATAAATCTGAACACACATGTATTTTAGCTTAAGTCTAATGGAAAACTCTCTTCTACTATCTTAATATTCCACCTATGTCAAGCCTGATAAGGGAGGAGTTGATCTCCTGCTGTGGGTCCTGTGGTTCATCTGGGTCAACTTAGCATGATTCAGACACCATGGGGGACCACAACATACAGTATGTGTAATATGTCACATGGAGGTCAAGTAAGACGATTGAAGAAGGTACGAGCTGAGTTAGACTCAAGTGTAAGAAAGTTAAGTTGATCTACAGGACGGTGTGGACTGGCAGCGGAGCAGCATGTCTGATTATCAGTCCTGTCAGGATGAGGAGAAACAAGTTCAGCTGGAGAGCAAGTCACACTGTAGCTGGAATTTGAATTTTACAATAATGTCATGCAAATTAGGTTCTCTGTTACATAATAGGGCCAATAATGAGACCCTGGCCTGATTTACAATTTTACTCCAGCTTTTTATACTCCAATGAAAGAGACAAGAAAATTGAAAGTTAAAATCACTGGAGATCTTATCCAGTAAGTCTTGTGATAAGAGAGTGGGAGGCTGCGTGCTGTTTGCTTTGGGACATAAGTATGCAGCTTAATTGGAAATCAATTTTCATTTTATTAATTTTTATTGAATTTTTTATGTGTGGCTTATTTTCTCTACATTTAAATGCTCTGCTGATTCCACAACAGCCGACTAATTTCATAAAGCAGGCACGTCCACCTAAGAGCCAGCCAATTATAAAGAAACGCCTTCCCTATCTGAGTACTAGAAATACAGCAAACTCTGATTATGGTTATTAATGTTTTCAATTTATTCAAAGTTGCACTCTGAACATGATGAAATTTTTTTCTTAAAGCTGCTATAACAGCAGTACCACAAAACTTCAAAACTTAACACGAACAAATTAGCACAGTTTAAAAGCTGCTACTACGTTTGCAGCTATTGCTTTTTGACAAATTCAGTGACCACAAATCAAAGTTTTGTTATTGGCCACCTGACAGTCATTGGAAGAGAAGAGAAAACTTATAGTAGCTGAAACCATCACTTTTGGGTGTTACTTCCAGTGTAAACAAAATGACATGAAAAGTAAAAGTATGTCATGTATTTATTTATGAGTATTTTTGGGTGGACAGACCTCTGATATACACACCGATTAAAGTCAGTTCCCAGCTATACTGTCTTCAACTTCCTGTTCTTGCTTTAGCAAATTTAAGTCCTATAAATACATTTCATAAATATATTTCAAAAATATATTTACTTAGTTCACTCCGTACTTTTATCAGTAATGTTTGCAGCTACTGCAGGTTGCAAATTTTTTTTGACAAAGAAAAAAAAAGAAGCCAAATATATGATACTTGGTTGTCATCAAATGAGATATGGACACTAGTTGGTGGAGACCATAAAAGTGTGCAAAACATTAGGTGCAGAACCATGTTGTTGTAAACAAGCTTAACTGACAGACTGCTAAAATTAATTATTAGATGAGGCTTGCTTTTGGCTGTTTGCAAAGTGAAAAACTTTATTAAGTTAACATATTTGAAAGTTTTTACAACATATTTCAGTTTTTCTACAGGGTTAAAGAATGCCATATTTACTGAGTGTATATGTCATGACTTATAGGATCTGTAAGTAATTAATAAGGCTATAGTAATGACAAAAAACATTGTTTGTCCATAAATCTAAATCCACAGAGGCTTTTTTCTGATCTGACTCTCTTACTAACAGGATGGTATCCTTTATTTGCATCTTGTTCTTTGAAAAATAGATCCATTTTATAATGTGAACACTATGGTTACTGTTTGGTAGGGCTTATGTACAAAAATGACTTGTTGAGGTTGGGGAAAGATTGTGGTTTGGATCAAAATGATCTTTTTGATGACCTCACTGTGACAGTAATAAACATGTGGTTACGGTTTTGGAATGATTGTCTTCTTGTTTTACAAAACAGCAAGTTTAGTTGCCAGCTGGGAAAGGATACAAGCGACGGTTTCCAGGGTTTGTGTGACATTTTCTTGACCCATCAATTCCTCCAATTACTACATAAGTAAGAGAATTTTATCTCTTGAGTGTAATGATATGTCAATTTAGGGGCACTTGCTAAAATGATTGCTGTTGTTGTTCTTTAGGAGGACAGTCACAGTTCATTAGTTGGACAAAAACAAAAGGAATATAAAAAAAATAACAGGTACACAGTGGCATCTTTGAATACACAGCATCATATGTATCAAAAAAACAGCTTCAAAATGTACAGACAACATCAATTTATATAATTAATATTTTTTAATGTGTAGAAAATGATTCCACCAGAATGTGAAGATACCACTACTGACCTTTACACCTTTATGTTTTTTACATTTGAAGCTGGACACCTTCTACATGTTCTTCTTTCATCAGTTCTTTTAGAGTCATATTTATGTGTATTTTGTTGCCTATCCCCTGTTTTTTTGATTAAAAAAATATGTCAGTTTTAGTCAATTAGCTGATTCCTCCACCTGCATGTTTTTTTGTTTTTTTTTGTAGCATTATGTGACTCTTAACTGGATAGCAGTCACTGTATTTTATTGGAAAACCTGCTCAGTATGTGACTATGTACATATGCATACGGGCATGTAGTTGGAGGTTGATTGCTGTATGTTTGACTTGCTGGACCACAAGTCAACAATGTTTATCATTTCTTTTGCAGTTTGTAACACAATTGTTTTTTCCTCTTTATTGACGCATCTCCCCTTGTCCTCTGTATGACAGACGAGGGTCGATATATGCTGGGTGAAGTGACAGACAGATGAGGTACAGACAGACAGACAGGCAGACAGACGGCAGCTTCTCTGACTCACGCAGCACAGGGCTTCCTATATAGTCTCCTATATTGCTGCCTACATGACCTCAGGGGACAGTTATACAAGCAGGCCACACGAGGACACGGAGGCTTGTACTCTATGAGGACAGCCACATGGAAACAAAAGCATGGGCGTATGGGAAAGTGCTTTAAAGAAACCAAGACATGCACTCACGTCACAGCAACAGAGGCTATTATTCAAATCCACGGGTATACATATATATGTACATAGTTATGCATGGGTGAGAACGCATTCATTGAATGCTGTGCAGTATCCTTTTGACTATCACACACACACAGTATGGATGACCTTGGATGCTGTAAGCTTTGGTAGCAGCTGAGCCAAGACCAGGACAGCGAGGAGGGCAGGAGGGAGGCAGCAGCATGGCAGACAGATGATTGGAGGAGGAGCAGAGGACCAAAGTATGAGAGGATCATTTAGAGGAAAAAACAGCATGGAAGGAGACGAGAGGGAGAAACAGAGCAGGAGGAAGTTGAGAGGGAAAGAAGAATCAGGCGGAAAAGGAAAGAGGGGAGGCTGAGGAGAAAGCGAGTGGAGGTGTGAAGATCTATGTATATGGATTAACTAGAAATGTCTTACTATTGTTGCATAGCAACCATGTGAAAGTCATGAAAACTGAACCCTGTACAATCTGCCAAAATGAGAAAAAGTACCACTTTATGCTTTTCAGGCACTTAGAGGCTGAACAACTCCCCCGTTCCTGCAACACACACACACGCACACACACACAAACACAAACACATACACAAGCACACTTCTTCTTACATCAACCTACGCACACACAAATCATGCACAGCTTTCAGAGGCAAAAGAGATGTGGTTACGGAGTGACGAAAGAGGAACTGCTTAAGGAACGGTGAGATGAAACGTTGACAGATGGAGAGAAGAATGCGAGCTGAGAGAAAGATGAAGGAAGTTGAAAAAAGAAAGCTACAGAAAGAAGAGAGCTGAAAGCTGATTATGTGCCATGTCAGGCCCATGATGTCTTCTCTAGTAGCTTCTTGGTAATGTCAGAGGCTGATTTAACGCAAAATGCAAATTACAAAAACACAAAAAAGCCTTTAAATCATCTTCAAACCATCACTTTGGTAATCATATCAATTATTTTGAAAAAAAATCTGATCATACCTCTTTAGAATAAGCAATCTTAAGCCTCTTTTACACAGAGATCCCACAGTGCTGAAGACCCTTCTTACGTCGGCTTTGTTTTTTTACACCAAATGAAGCAACACTGGCACATTGCCACCTCATTGTGTGATTTTCAACAGCATGCTGGTGTTCCCAGTAAAAAGTGATGTGACAAATAGCACAACAGAATCTGACGTTCTACAAACAATAACAATGGCAAAGCATGGCAGTAACATTCCTTTACCACCCCTGTTGATCTTGACATCCGATAAACGTTTTCAGTTGCTGTTCTTCCTCTTTGAGTTAGCTGCTAACTGCTGCTAGCTTTAAATCTCTTAACTGTAGGTAATGGAGATGGCATGTTGTCAAAAGGCCACACCTCAGTCTCATCCTGCTGGTACACTTTGCAATATTCCCACCTTGAACCAAGTGTACTAAAGAGGCCTAGGTGAGTAAAATGAAAAGAACTGCACTGCAACTAGTGTGACAAGTGATCCTTCTGAATGCTCAGTGGTAGAGCAGTTTTAAAAAAATCTGTGACAGAGGGACCAAGAATGAGGCTCTCAGTGAATCAATGCCCTACGGGAAACTCTTCAATGACGCTGGGTTTAACCCACTGCCCAGACACATAAGAGTGTCTTGTATTTGTGTCTTTGTCTTTGATGGCCTTGATTTCTAAATACCCTGCTTCAACATAGTAACCCTGAAGCCTGATGCTTCCGTTTTTAAATAGCAAAACCGTATCAAAATATCTGTTTAAAATTTCTTACACAAGTTGTGCAGTACAATCCAAGTCTCATTTATCTAGTCACATGCTCAATACTTCCAAAAACCTTGCTAACTGAAATAATTTCAGATGTAAAGCCCTACAGGCAAACTAGCAGACAACTACTAATTCACATAATCTTAAGTGTATAATTACATTACATAACCCATTTCATTTGTTCTGAAGGGTTCTTTGTATGTCTTTGTTGACTGAACAGAGTTAAAGCATGTTGGTGACAGAATAAAAAATGAACAAAAGTAACACAGTATATATAAACAGGGCTATACCACCAAGTTATGGAGATCCCAATAATCTACAAGGCAGTCCAACACACTTACGTAAACAGCTACTACAATTTAAAAAAAAGACAAGCGTTAGTGGAGGTCATGGAGCATAAGCAATCTTTACCATTGGTGAAAAAAATTTATCAGGGCATCGAAGAAGAGCTTTCATCATCAGTTACATTTACAGTCACTGGTGCCTGAATTAAATGATTAGTATCAACAGAATCTATTTTGGGAGTAAATCTGTGCTTTAGTTCAACTTTAGCAGACTTAAAAATTAGTGCCATCAACCAAACACAAAAACACCAAACACACGCTGAAGAGACCAAAATTTGACTAATTCAGTTTTGTCTAGAGCAGCATGGAAATTGCTATCCAAACATCAGCTCTGAGGAAATCAAACTGCTCCGGTCACAAGTAAACTTCTCTACCTCCTCTTAAGCTCACTTTCTTTTAACTCTCCACTCTTTGAAAAAAAATCCTATTCAGCAACAGATTACATGCAAGCGTTCCTCAGTCTTTTTGAGAGGCCAGTGACCCACTTAACAAGTTATAGCCAGTCTTCTGGGCAGACACTTTGCTCTACTACTCTACAATCTATACACAGCGTGTTGTCCTACATTCCAGCCATTGGGGATGTTTTTTGTTATGGTTCTGATTTTGTTGTTTGTATTTTGTTGTGTTAATCCCTCTCTCCCTCTCCCCTTCAGCAGGCTT
>JAPZDY010000009.1:20133044-20143773 GCA_029783645.1 Ctenochaetus hawaiiensis | reverse complement strand
GCACCTATGTTTTTAATATGTAAATGGAAAATTAATTGATTTAAATATGAAGTACGATTTTTATGAGACAAAGAAATGTTGGAAAAAGTTTTGTCCAGTGTGTTGGCCTTTTACAGTGGTGGGTCACACTTTTCTGCTTTCTTGATGATTAGGCATATATTTGAGAGCTCAAGACTGCTAGATTGGGTTTTGGGTCAGACTCCTTGTTTGTTTCAATTCACTAACAGTCCCTTACAGTGAATGCAGAAACAATTTGCAGAGACAGTTTTGATTCTTCCAGATTTAATGATCCAGAGGATGCATCTAAGGAAAGTACAATGGAGCGAAGACAGAAATAAGGGGGCAGTCAGAAGAAGGTCTGGGTTGAACAGAGAGTGCCTCCATTAGTGGGCCATGAGAGGCAGTTTTCAGTAATAAGGTGTGAGTCTATGGCAATACAATAAAATATATGCCTTTTAGTTGATCATTCACCCTGCTGCAACACTTCAGCCAGACAGCTGGCTTTTGGCACACAGTGTGAGTAATTTTGCTGTGAAAAAGGCTGACAAATTGTCTGGAGATAGACAAAATGTTTGACATCCAGGTGATCGGCGCGGCCACAAGATAATAAGTCCTTATTTTTTAACAACTGCATGATATATTCTGTAACCTTTAATGGTGCTGCTGTTCATTAGAGAGAGATAGAGTGTGTCTCTCTGAAAACTCAGGAAAAGTAAGACAGTATAAAAACTGCACTGAAAGCGAACTGGCTCATGATGACACATCTCAGCTTTTATGTAGGTTAATGCATTTTTTGCCTTTGGGTCTGTCTTGTACTCATGTTTGTGAAGGACGCGCAACCAAAATTATTTATGCAACATTTAAAGGACTCTAATTAATACTAAAGGACTATAATTTAAGCTTAGGGGAGAGTTTGAATCTTACAGTACATGTTCAGTGGCTCTGAAAGAGTTGAATACCCACTGGCCTATAAAGGCATTTATCTAAGTGACTCAACTGAATGCATGGATAAATCTTTTTCTTATCACAAAGCTCTGAAACTTAGAACACTTCATTGTGTTGGCTGAGTAATGTCATGGATTTAATCCCCTATTAATGCATTATAGTCAAAAAGTAATGGAATTTAATGTGTGAGAGAATACTTCAGACTACATTACAACTGTTATTAAAAAATGTTCATTAAAAAGCTGACCTCCATACAGTAACATGGGTCTGGCTAAATTAATTATCATATTAACTTTATTTTTTTGAATATTTATTCAGTATTAACTATCTACGATCAGTTTACAGTCCTGAAGTTATCAAATGGGCACCTTTTGTGTATTTTAATACATTTTGTTATATCACATTCTCCATTGATTGTTAAATCTTCTACCAAAAAGGCCATCTGTTGAAGTTCCTCCCCCTGAAACAGCAGGTTCATCTGTGGGACAATACTGCAGGCATTTTTCAGTATTCAGCATGGCCTTTGCAAACTAACCCATTAATTAAAAATTAAATTGAACTTCAGAGCACTTAAACAGTGTACTCTGCACCAAGGCTGGAGTTACCTTGTAGTTTATTTTTAAAAGAGGCAAGCATTTGGGCACATTATAGATCCACACCTTGAATAAAGACAATGAGAGTGGTGACTCCAGAAATTATATTATCCAGGTCTAAAGCAAGTCTTCCCATACTGAGAGCAAGAAGCTTGTGAAGCATAAACTAAAGCACCACCTTGGTTATTTCAGTGTGTCATATACATTTAATCAGCATTTCACATCGACTGCTGCTCATCTCATTTTCAGGTTTTAGCTGCGGGTTGTGAATGTTAACTAGGCTGACTATAAAAACTGCAGAGTTTCTGCCATTTCAGCTGAGAAAAGCTGATTAGAGAACCAAATGATGTTTTAGCTATTTATAATTTTAGCTACCTATGATTGTCGGAAGCAGAAAATAATTTGATTTAATAAGGTATTCAGAAGAACGCAAATTCTCTGAGCAGACTTTGGATTCAGATTTTTAAAAATGCTACTGAAATAAAACACTACCTGACACAATATTAGCATGCAGCGTCACTTTCATGACGCTTTTTAAAGTACTTGATCCTTCTGCTGATTATTTATTTATTGCCCACATCAGATCCATGACATCACACTCTTTTTAGCTTAAAGCATTTTTATTGAACTGAATACTAATGTGACCGTACCTTAACCTCACTGATATCAGCCAGTCATTCCAGTTTATTTTTGCTCAGTCAATCCTAGTGTGCCTTCGAGGGGCAGTTAGTACGGTCAATGGGTCTAAGTCCGCATGATTACGATGCATCAATTTCCACAAAAAGACTGAACGTCCACCACTTGTACAGCTGTGACGCTGCGGGTCGTGATATTGTTGCAAGATGACGAGTGAACTCAAATTCACTTGTTATTAAAGCAGCACTAATTCTGGTTTTAATATTCCGGATATGACTGGCACACCATGTGCTGCAGCTCCATCCAGCCTTTGGTTGTGCACACTGATTTAAATCTGTGCTGCATGTGAGGGAAACAGAACAGTGTGAACACAGCCATTAACAGGATACTGAACATGTGTTGCTAATTTGCATCATCAGAGCTCACGAGTGTGAAAATAATTCAAGGTGTGTGAGACAAAGTTATATCAAATCACATTACATCCGCTGTCCTGTCAGTCGCATCACATCAGAGCGTCGAGAGCACCTAACTGTGACTCCCGCCGCTGCACTAATCTCTCTGCTCTGCTCTCTCCACATTCACCCAGCAGGACTAATAAGGCCATACAACCATTATCCATTGTTTGTACATTTCTCTAACAGCAGGGGAGGTACCACTTTGCAGTCGTCGTGCACACTAACACACTTCTACTACAGCACTGCTAATTTAAAGACAATGGGTAAAGACAAAATTGCTTTGTTGCTTATGTGTACCTGAGACACAGCAATCAGAGGATATTAGGTTTTTTTAAAAACACATTTGACTCAATGTGCTGTTATCATTTGTACTAACTTAATTTCAGTGACATTTGCCTGATAAAAAAACTGTTATCTATATTTAATTGTTAGCCAGGGTAACTGTAAGACATGAAAGCATGGCTGGTATCGTTTTTCACCTTGTGGGTTTTTGTGTGCATGTGTCAACATGGCAAGATGTTTCTGAGACGAAAAGAAATTTAACAGAAATCCTTCTGGTCCTGGAAGCATCAAGGACCAAATTGATTGTATGTACTTATGAATACATAACTATCCCACAGCAAAGGAAAAACTTGGTAGTATCGTGATGCATATAAAATGGCAAATCATGAAAAAGACCTAGTTATACAGGTGCCCTGGATGGGTCAAGATTCAGCACTCTGTGAAGCACATGAAGAAAAAAAGGATATTATCATGTGGGCTCTAAAACACTTTGGTAAGTTTATCTGCAATTATTTGCATTCTGTTTTTTAACGTGTTTTATGAGCATCCAAACCTTTTTGGAATCAGGTTTTTATTGACGGGTACTAAAGAGCAAATATTGTAAGCGAAATATAGAAAGATGTGATGCAACAGATGCAGTGTAACGAGGTGTCTTGCCAAGGGTAGTCTAAATCTAATTTTCATTTTGACAAATGTTAATGAGTTATTTTGTCTCGCACTAAATGATTATCATTCAAATTTGATTTTATGTTGTCATTTTACACTAAAATGGGGTGGTAGCACTGTGTCTGGGCAAAATAGCATCAACTTCACCTTTCCTCTACTACTACCCATATTGTAATCATACAAATGTTGTTGAAATTTCTATTTGACATCGTACTCTCACATCTCAGAAACAAAAATCTTTCATTATGTAATTCCAAAGGGTATTAGCTAGCCAGTATGCACAGCTTAAAGTTAAAGACATAATATGTCATTTCTACTAGATCTCCCAAAATTAAAATTAAACCAATGAAAATAACAGACATAGCTTGATAGTTTTACAAAGTAGTGTGTATCATGGGGTTGTTTCTTTTTTTTATTTTTAACAGTCACTATTGCACATGAAAATCTTTCTGACTGACTTTTACAAAAAATGTTAACAAACGGGGTGATGGATTTTAGTTTTGCTCACGCTACATCAAGTCATGTTTGCTGACTTCCTTCCTCACTCTGATGGGTTTTTCCCAAAAAGTAAGCGACAGGTGACAAAAATAAACACACTTTAAGCAACATTACAAACTTCTCTGGGTTTGAATATTGTTGAAATTATTTGGTATGAAGTAAGTACACATATAGACAAAATATATTATAAAAATACAGTCGTTTTCAATCATTTTTTCATTGTAAAACCTGGCATACTTCACATTATAATACAGCTGAGTTGTTACAATTAGGACACTGTACATAAACTCTAATCAATACTGAGTGCTTGTGTGAGTGGATAACATTTATGTTATTTTTGATGAATGTTTTAACATATTTTTCAAAGACTTAAAGGAGCTCTTCATGGGTAGATGCAAAGACACTCCGAGCCAGAGTGATTAGCAAGACTGAGTAAGTTAAGAATATATTTAAAAAACATAGGAAAGCAGAACAGTCTGATGCCCAGCGTAATTAGCTATCCAATTAATTTGTTTCAAACATTTCCAGGCTTCAAACAGTGCTGCTCTGGCAGCTGAAGCAGCAGGAAAGGGTCAGGGAGGGATAACTGTAGCTAATGAAGAGGGGAGGGGGGAGGAGGACAGCAGCCAACTCGCCACTGTAGGAGAGAGGCAGCTCAGGCAGAAGCAACAAGTGAGACTGACAGCAAACAAAGAGAGATCTAAAGGGCAGGTCAGAAAAGTAGATTTTTCAGGAAGAGAGGCCTCATTGATATTCCTTTGTGCCTTGCAGACAGGGCATCAGCAAGCAGCCAACAAAGATGAACTGGATTTGATCCAGAGTGGCTGAATATGCCTCAGTTTAAGATGTGACTATACCACTTATAATATGGTAAATTTAATATCTGCATAATTTCCTCTTAAATGCTTTTATTTCTATTTTCTTATTACTGTTTTTCATTTATTGTATTATGTCATGTTTTGTATATTTTATATAAAGATAAAAACAATTATCACCCCAAAAAAAGGACAAATAATTAAGTATTTGTGTAGCTATTTTGACAAAAATGATAAATGATTGAATGCTTGAGATCTTAAGGGAAGTCATTGAGGAGGAGATTCTCATCAAAATCAAATCATCGCAGGAAATTAGCAATGGAAGTCGGTGAGAGCACAGATGGGTCTGTGTCCAGGCAACTTGATTTGCATGTGTAGTACGGGAACATTGTTTTGTTTGATGTCAGAATCCCAGAAATCCTAAGTCCTGTTAATGACCACTCAATATTTGTCTGTGCTTTCTGTCAAATGACTGGACATGTGTTCAACCAACTCCTGGACCCGGCCCCTAATGACAAAGCAGACACCTAACCCTAACCAATAAAAAACTTAATTTAAAGAAGGACTTTCAAACAGAGAACTTCTATGTACTCAGCATCGATCAGCAGCCATTGTGAGAGTTTTTAATTGAATTTTTTTGTGTGTTTCTTAATAATTTGAATTCAGAGAAATTAAATATGGTCATGAAACAACCTGCAGACAACTTCTCAAAGATTATGACTGTGGCTTGTGCTGCTCATAGACTGGCCTTTAAAAGGACTCGAAAAATGATGTGAATGGTGTAAGGTACCAACTAGAGAATTTTATTTCAGAGGCAACTTTTGTTTTAGACTTAATTGTACTGCAACACTCAAAGCACAATCTACCACCCTGGGTGTCAGTGATGTAAAAATAGTAATATGACACCCTGTAGTTATGCTTTTTCTATTAATAATTAATAATTATGTCCAAGGTAATAATATGCAGTCATTTGGTACCATAGTAATTATCTTCTGTCTATTCATAACTTATCTTTATGACTAATTACAACAAAGCACGGGTGATCAGGAGTCCACAGAGGAACCAAAATGCAGTCTTTGGGGCCTTGGAGGAGACAGCGGAGGCGAGACGATGCCCACTGGTGTTAACAGATTCTAAACACAGACTTGTGGCAAGGGTTTACATTGAAGCTGATGTTTTACATGTAAACTTTAAAAAGCAGGCATGTTAAGTGTATATTTCTATTGAATGATAAATGTTTGTTTGCATTAAATTGAACAGCAACTTTTCTTTTTCCCTGAAATTTTGGTTCTTGCTGCAATTCAGACTCAAAGAATCCACTTTCTGGATCATTTCTGTTTCACTTCCATTAGGACCTTGATGACCCCCAAGGACTCTGAGATTCAATGCACAGTACAAGATGGAGAGGAACAGAAGACCAGAAATTTTGCCCTTAACATGAGATTTAGGTTCCTTCAGGAGTGGTCCTCTCCTCTGATAGTGTCTATACTGGAGAAGGGGCTGTGACTATGTTTAACTGTGATTCATAGCCTAGTACATAATCGGGGATCACTTGACAACAAATAGCAAATTAGATTTTTTAAAAATAGGTTTATTTCCATTAACAGAGAGCCATTCTCCGCTCAATGACAGAATTCTGCTACTATACCAGAATCAATTCAGTGATCACTGTTACTTCTCAATGTTTAGGCAATGTGTGGCTTACATCTGTTCTGCACAGGCTAAATATGCTCTTTATGCACGATCGCTGAAAGTCTTATCAAAGGGTGAAGCAGCCTGTTTTTCAACATGGTCACCATGGTTTTTTGCAATTGCTCATTTCAGTAATAACTGGCACAAATGTGTCTCTTTGTATTACAAGGCACATTGTTAAAGCGCTCCTGAGTTACCGCCTGTACACAGCTCATTTTGCATCAAAATACATAGTAGATAACAGAGGCGTTGTAATGAAGGCATAAATGGTGTCGTAGTGCAGATAAAAGTAGTTTACTGGCTCAAAAAAAAGGAAAAAGAAAACAAAAAACCTCTAGCTCTAATTCTGAATATGTAAAAGTACATATTTTATAAGAAAGGTTAACAGTTAATACTCATGAAACACATTTCCATCACTTGTAACCCACCTGTTGCAACTAGATGGGTTCAGAGACTCAGCAGTAATAAATATTTAGCACATGTTGCCAAACTGCAAAAATCTGTTGGCAAGTTATTAATTCTGTAATATATATACTATATGAATTATTTCTGATAAATAGACCAGACTAATAACCTCATGTCAAAGCATGCTTCAGTCTCTAATTAGAAAGATCTAAGAGCAAAAGGCCTGAAGGCATCTTCTGTTTTCTGAAGAACACCTCTATTGTTCTCTTCCTACCTTGTTATGTGTGCCACGTCCTGCAGGCATGAAACAATTATTCCACTAAAATAATGCTTATTTTATTTACATTTTTTTCCTAAAATAACCAATCTAACAGCAGATTGTGTCACAAATGTGCAGAAGTATATAAAATTAGCTGCATGATATGACATTGGAGAATATTAATGTTAGTATTTTTTCCGCAGGTGCACATGTCTGTTGTTGGGTGTTTGTGTGTGCACACAAATTACAAGAATTTTTTATCGGTTTTATTTATCTCGCCTTTGCTAAACAAGTTTTCACTTGTCACTGCCAAATGTGAATTTACACTTGAACTGTTACCTTCGATTAATTATCAGGTGTTGTGTTGTACTCTGTAGCTTCACAGTAGTATCATATTTCTTCATGGTAACCTGTATGCTAATAGCTTTTTTATAAGCCTTTACACACTGCTAATATAAAAAAAGTCGCACTAAAACAATGATGTATTGCTGTAATTTGCTGCAATAATTTGCTGCAATGTGACTGATGCATTAGCTGCTCTTGATTTAATTATTTAGGGGCACAGATTTGAGAAAATGGAGTTTGTTGACTGGTCAACCTGCTAACGAACGCACAGATGATGAGAGGAGAACCAACCTGGTGTTATAGGGACGGAGGCCAGTCTTCCTCATTGTCACAAACATCAGATGGCAAAGCATCCTCATGAAGTAGATGTACAGCTCCTATACCAGTTTGGAAAATCTGAAACACAATGAACACAAAAGCTGTGATAATATTGCATTTTCACATATTAAAAATGAACTGAAATGGTTTTTAACTGAAATGTATTTGTTTGGTTAACATGCTAATTTTTTGTCAAGAAATAAACATCCTTTTCTAATTCTTTATGTGATCTTCTTGCTGCTCAAAACGCCAACACAGTGATGAGTTTTTTTCAGTGGTGGCAGGTCATCAACTCATGTCAATTTTAAGCAGCCGGCTAGGTAGCTAGCCAGTACAGAGTTCGCTAGTTGAGAAACATAACTTACAGACGGCTGGTACAAAGGGTTGTTAGAATATCTCTGTCACACTTTTGCATACATCATACCATTAGTGTTTTAATCAATGTTTTATCCCCTTAAGAACTCTTAATAATTAAGTCCTGTAAAGCACTTAATATTTCCTCTGGTCAGTCTTTGAAGCTAATGTTAGCTTAAGCAGCATCACTACAGAGTTCTGTTTTTAGTAAAAAAAAAATATTGTTAATATACATAAGGCCACAAATGCAGAGTTGCAATGGAATTTATCAAAACTACAACTGTGATTTATCAACTAAAATACAACTTAAATCAACTGCAGTGTCAGTCAGAAAACTTACAAGCCGAATAAATAATATAAGCCTTACATGTGCATAATTATTAACAGGACCCCCTGTATTTTGGTAAGAGTACTAATTTGGATTGACCATAAAACAAGGCTATATTAAAATGTATGGACTTTAATTTATGAGAGGTCGACGTTCTTTAACAAATAATATTTAACTAGGAATTGTTTCACCATTCTGCAAAACTCCTTTCACTGTCCCTGCACAACAAATGCACATACTTTGAAAGAGAAGAGAGAAAGAGAGCTGTGAAAAGCACATTTGCCAGTTTTTTTTTAGCAGTTTGCCACATTGCTTTGGTCTGCATAACAGCACTCCTTATTTTCCAATTTTATATGTGATAACAGATGGCCTTTATATGCAGTTGTAAGTGCTGTCAATGAATCTGTATTCAGAGATATTTTATGTGGCATAACAGTCATATACCTCAGTTTTGCAGTAATGTTTTTCTGAATGGGAAATTGAAGCGTGTCTGTATCTGTCATCCCAGAGATAAGGGCCATTGTTTGTATTGCTTGTCCATCATTAAACTTACTTCATCTGTTGTGGATGAGTGGACAGGCTCCTTCCTTCAGCTTTCTTTGCTATAAAATGACTGCAACGTTGTTGTTCACTTTTGATATGATAGCTTTACCTGGCAGAGTTTGCACTGCACCTTATTTTTGTTTCAGAAGGTGAAAAAGTTGTTCCTCCAGGCCATGGATGTAACGTGTTATTACCCGGTGCCTGTGTTATCAGGCACCAGGATACAAGGGAAAATCTATTTTTCAAGATGAAAATCACATAAAATTTTCACTGAATATGTGTTGTTATTTTTTTAAATAAATGCCTGTTTGAAAATTTAAAAATCATGACCCATCCCATCTACAGAGATCAGCCCCTTAAAATGGTCCACTTTTGTCTTGCCTTCTCGCAGTGAGAGTAATTACACAAACACTGCTCTTTCTAGCTCTGCAAAACCTGTCTCTGCTGGTTAAGGTAACGTGCACCAGCGCAGGAATGTCACTGACAACAGATTTAATATTTTGGTATTAGAACTGTCACAATATAACAAGACCAAAATTTTTTTGGCCAAATAATTCACAATGACTATATTATTGTGATATCAAAAGGGCATCGGTGTTTGACAAATGAGTTACATTCAAAATCTGTGAACAGGTGGAGAGAATGTCTGTAACAATTCATGTACAACAGGGTACACAAAGACAATTACATTTCATCACTTTAAAGGTGGACGGGAACTGGTGCAAAAGTGCACTTCCACCACTTCCTAAACGTCACTTGATTCAGGAGAACCTTGAGTTTCAGTCTTGAACATTTTTAGGTCATTATTGTACTTTTGCCTTTTTAAGAATGGACTAACTTGGGTGAACAAGGCTAACGTCACATGTTGATTGCATGAGCAATTAAAAAGTTGCTATACACTAAAAATGATAGGTGATTTTTTTTTTGCCAATGGCATTTGTTGAGGTCTTTAAGGGTTAATCTGGACTCAACAAAGCTAGGACAGATATTCATTTGTCCTGCCTTGTTTATCACTTTACACTCACTGGGTGACACCAGCTATTTCATCTTAACTTGCACTAAATTATGGAAAGCTGGAGAATATACACGACAGTGCTATGTGTGTGTCTTTGTTATACTTGATAAGCTGATTTAGTTTAAATGAAAAGGGGGAGAAAAAATCTACCTTGGATCTGAATGTTCAAATTCTTTATAAGAGGGTCAACTCGTGCCTCAAGTCATATCACATGGCTCTGATATCAAGAAGAATTTCCTAACTCGTCCCAAAAACAGGCGCCTTAAGAACATTTTCTCAGACCTCCATGTAAATATCCGCTGCCATCTTTGAACTGCCAGACTTAATTCAATTCTGTTCAAAATACTTTATTTGTCCCTTGTCAAGGGCAATTCAATACAAGTGAGTGTGCAAAAACAGGTGAACATAGAGAATTTATGTACACACATAAAAAGTACACACAAAAAATATGATGTATGCTAGAAGTTGTAAACATGGACTGTGATGAGGTCAAGAGTGCAAATGTATTTATCAGTCTTCGCACAAAGAAACTGAGTATATCTTTACTGTGACTGTTCACACGCTTATTGGCTTTCCAAAT
>JAPZDY010000009.1:20116060-20126281 GCA_029783645.1 Ctenochaetus hawaiiensis | reverse complement strand
TCGGCAAATATCATATCGTTGTCCAAAGAATCGATATAGTATCGTATCGTCATGAAACTGGTGATTTACACCCCTAAGTTGTATGACACCTCCCATCACTTTCCAAAAAAGTAAATTAAACTGCTTTTAAACTGCTGAACTGAAACATAAATGTAGGACGGGACATTACTGATAACATTAACATTCTAATGCTCTGCTTGGTGCCAGACTTTGGTGGTACTTTAATTTAAGCCTATGGGAAAAACATGGAGACACTTAAAACACAACACGTCCACATTATATGACCTTTGAGAAGAAATGTCTCAATCAAATGAGGTAACTCTAGACATATATTACAGTTAAAAATCATTGAAAAATTAATAAATAAAAAAGTTGTGTAAGTGAGTAGTTGTTTAAACATATTTAGAGTTCCCCATATCTTCATTTATGTGTGACAGCCCACGACAATATCAGCAGGGACAGCCACATATTGATTTAGTATTTCTAGAGTTACGCATTTTGGAGCTCACTCTCTTGCAAGAAGGACTTTGTGCTGGATATCGAGCTGAGACACAATGAACAAGCTTACCTGGCGGTGTCACCAAATGGACGTAGCATCTCATTAGCTTGTAGCATTAGACTGCACTAACCCTGTCTGAGACCAAATTAAACTTTTCCAAAACCTCCCCCAGCTATCTCTTTCATTACAGTTGATCCCCATTTTGCACAACAGAAGGTTCACAATATACTTAATGTCGTATTGAAGATATTGTGAAGATGAAAATCTTTAGCATTTTAAAGGTCCCCTATCATGCAAAATACACTTTTCGTGGTTTTCCAATAAAGTGTGTCCCCAGCCTGTTTAAAGACCCCCTAAATTTATGAGTCTTTGAGCTTCGCTCAACTAGAGACTGGTGACATGGTGACTGGTAAAATAACCCTTGCATTGCAGAACCAATCCTAAGTCTTTAGGGCGGTCCTTCATATTGGGGGCAGTGAATTGCAGAGGTGTTGTGCTTGAAAACATTGTCCGGCCAGAAACACTTACTATGGGATGGCTCAGTCAGAATCACCAAAGAAAATTCCCTCAAAGTTTGTGGATGTTTGTCGAATTTGCAATGATACATTTTCGGCGGTTAAAAAAAAAAAGATTTTTTATTAGGTCATGAGTCATCTGGATTATACATTGGCTTTGAAGGACATTACAGGACGACTTACACTGGGAGACAGACTACCCAAAGCCGTATGTGGGAGCTGTCGCATGCTTTTGTCCCAGTAGCTGCCTTGCATTTTGATGTCACCAGATAGTCAGTAGGTGGAGATCTCTGATTGACTGGTATCGCAAGACAACAGACCCTTCCATCCAAATGAGAAAAATGCATCCTCTCCGTGTTTTGCTTGCTCCACCTTTCAGAAGATGTGTGCTCAGAAGCTTCATTCATATTTGCCCATTTGCCCCCTCTATGACATCCAAAAGGGGAGTGGCCACACCTCCAGCTAGGTAACACTTCCAGTACTTCACAGGCATGCTTTTGGGACCCCTGAGGCCTATTAAAACTGTCAAAAAAGTTCATAATATGGGGCCATTCAGACAACACTAGCATGCGCAGGCTATAGAGCGTCAGGTGCTGTACTGCCCTAGCAGTTGACGGTCGTTCTGGAGCGGATAATCATCCCTCTCTCCCCCCTGTATGCTGCACTGCAAACGTCACCCAAGAGAGCCATGTGTGCGGCTTTGATTGGGTCAAAAATGGGCTTAAGTCGAACAGTGTATGTCCAGCTTTACTTAGATTGAGGCTTGGTCCAAGTCTATTTCCCTTATATTGTCTTTCCTAGCTTTTACTTAGTAACAACTTAGATTGTCTACAGGTCTAAATGAATAGATTCACCACATTTCCAGCTTTGGTCGTCACGGGCAGGTAGCAAGTCTTACATATGACAATGGTTTGATCCATATCTTCTCTTTAAAAACCAAAATAATTCCACACTACTAACATAGCTCTTTTTTTTAGGTATTAACTCTAGTGGCACAGCTAGGCTACTGTCTTGTTTGCTGTCCACCATGTTTTGTTGTGCTGGGAAGCTATGTAGTTACACATGTAGCTTAGGTCCATGGCATAACAGTGTGACATTATTATGAAGCCAACTTAGAATATCATAATATTCATTTTTACCACAGAATCAAAAATTATCCAGGGATTATGACATGGCACACCTCTAGCCTATATCAATGCTAAGAACAACCTGTTCACCCTGCTGTCATCTGGCAAGAGATACAGAAGTATTTGGTGCAGTATCAGCAAACTACAGAACACCCACAAGACTTGTAATCTACGCACTTAAATGCAAAAAGCAGTTTTTTCTTAATAAATACAAACACATTCATAAAACTTTGTGTTTTTGAGGTAGCATCAGAGAGCTACATTTCATTCTACAACCTTGTGTTGTAAAAAGCCAAATTAATTGAATCTTAAATTTCAGATTTTAAAAATGTAATTATTTATAATTTGCTAAAAAACTTAAGTATCTTATAAAACATGAAATACATTAAAATAATGTGAAAAAAATGATGTAATTATTAAACATTAAAACTCTGTCAAGTGTGATTAAAAATAACTTGCTTTTGACAAATTCTAAACATTTAATGAGTAAACATTAATCAAAAAATAGTTTCAAGAAACACAAAAAGGACATCCACATGTCTTGATGTAAAATTAAGTTAAAAAAATTTAATAACTAATTTACTGTTTCTGGCATAAATTAAGTGATCAAAAACATGTATTGTCTATAGCTTCTTTATTGTGAGGATTTGACAATTTTCAGAGCTACATATCACAGTAAGTAGGAGAACTTAAAGATTGGGATTTTTTTCAACTCGAACACTTAAATAAATAGAACAGATAACCAGAGCAAAACCGGTAAATTAAATTAAATATTGCTAGCAGTCCAAATTGTTGTAGCCAAATATTATGGATAAATGCTATTTGTTAGTTTCTAAAAAGTACAGCATGTTCTGTTATTGTTAATCAGTTTCTCTGACTCATACCATAAGATGGTTGAATCAAACTGGAGGATGTGGGCTGCATGCAGACATTCGTATCAATTAAATCACTGTGCAAAATTAAATAGATGGCTGACTGGAAGCCACTCCTGCCACCATCTACACCTTTGTGATGTAAGCAGGCGGTGGGACCTCAGGGACTGGGGCAGCGGCTGCCTTCACAGAGCCTGTTATGTAACTGATTTTCAGGCAGTGGGGGAGAGAGACGGGTTTTCTTTCCTGCCCCCCCCCCCCAGCCTCCCTCCCCACGCTTGCTATACATTAAGCCTCAACCTCGGAAAACCAGGACACTGCCTTGCAGCAATGAGCGATGGGAACTGATGGGAGGGGGAGGAGGGTGTTGGGAATGGACGTCAAAAGAGGTCACGTCTGGCTGCAGGCACAGATTATGCCTTATGTATACATATGTACATACGGAGTATTTTCAAATAGACTTTCTTGGGTTTGTGAATCATTCCAGTAACATTGACATTGTGATTTTTTTAAGACAAGCATGCATACAATGAATGAAAAATAATTATATATTTCTGCAATTTTTAATTATGCATCAAAAGCCTGACAGGTGATATTTCAGTGCCAGATGGATATTAACATTAGTTTTAGAATTGTTTAGTTTCAGAGGATTTTTCAAATATGTGTCACTGCTTGTAAAGTTGCTTTAAAGAAAAATGCCTAATCAGAAAACAAGAAAAATAGTCTGAGGGAAGGACACATATAGACCAGTATATCTTAAACAAGGATGTAAAAACTAATAAAAACCACTGACTTCCTATATTTTAACTGGGTTACTGGGGGAAACTCCTGTAAACAAAGTGAATGAGAGGGCTTCTCATGTAATTTTATGTAGGTCAGTGTGCTGCACTATAGGGAAATATCATTTTTGGTTCCACATTTGTTCTTGTTATACACTCGGTTACAGTGACATGAGAGCTTTCCCTCTTGTCCACCAGAAATGTTCTCTTTGACAAAATGACATGTACACTGCATTTCTTCATTGGTGCTCAAGAGACAAAGAGACAAAAAAGTCATGGTGAGTCAAAAATGTCCTTTCAACTCCATCTGAGGAATACTACTTACCCACAGGTAAAATGTGAGGTGAGACTGGCTCAAATGAAAGTGAGGCTGTGCATGAGGCACAACAGAACAACCTTCACTATTAGCATATTGTGCATTTCTCACACTTGAGCTCGACCCCTGCACACTGCTTTGATGTTTGTGCTGATCACCTACCCTATCCCAGGGTGTGCTGAACTGCAGCTCTGGGCCCGAAATGAGTCACAGAAGCACGTCTGATTGGTCCACAAATGAAGCAGAAGATGCTGCCCTCACCCTGAAAATCAAATTTAAAAAATAATGAGCAGAACATTTCTCCTCCTAATCATACCTTTAACTAAACCACACACACACACACACACACACACCTCAAAGATTATGTGTAACTCTATACATATTATCATAAACATACACCACGCCTCAGCCTGCAGGTGTAGCTATAGGCTGGGAACCACATTTCATATTTCATGCTGTCCTGTAACACATGCATGATTCATACCGTGTCTCCAAGGAGCAGGACTTTTATAAGTCTCAAAAAAAAGAAGAAAAAAAAAGAAATGTGACAGTGGCTGCACAGTAAATCACACAAAGGCTATATATACAATATGTGCAGACCTGTACTCTATGTACACACATATGTACATACATGACCTATAAACTGCCTACGTCTTGGCACACAGCCATATCTGTGTACCTTGCTGGGTGTCATCTCTCATCCGTCCACACTCTGTACAGCCATTTAGGGCAGAGTGTAGGTGACCAGGTTTCTTATTGCAATGATCATATAGTTCCGACCCTAAACATGAAGCCGGCCCTACCTGACCCAGGTAGCCCAATAAAACGGCAGTAAAGGGAGCACATGGCCGGCATGCAGGTCACTTTCTCAAGTGACACACAGAGGAACACAGAGTACAGTACAGCGGCCAAGCTTCTTTGCATTAACCTATTGGTACAGTACAGTAAGCAGGCCGGCGCAGCGCCCGGGTTGACGTGAGGACAGCACTCACGTTATACCGCCGCCCCATAAAGAAGCCTTCACTGTATTTCGCTATAGTATAAATGCAATAAATTGATACACTCACCAGTGCTCGACTTCGGGCACAAACCCGCCTCCTCTACCGCCAACATAAAGTCAATGAACAAGGAACAGCCGGATTAACACGTGAGGAAAAAGCAGAACAAATACGTAGAAATACAAGCGAGTCCAGTTGATAAACGCTTGAAACGGCGTCGCTAATGGCTCTCCTGGTGGTAGCCCACTTTCAGTCTGCTATCAGGTGCGAGGAGACGGGAGCGCCGTGTCTGTCAGGGACTGCCAAAGCCATGGCCACGGTCTGCAGGCGAACTCCACAGCGTTTATTTGCTTTCTGTGCTCGGTCCTCCCCCCTGCCTGTACAGTACGGGTGAACGCGGGTCAGGAGTAGCGGAGCTGCCGCTGGGGATGGATCATCACCAGGCTCCGCACCGCCCTCCACCGGCAGAACATCGGTACTGCAGAGAGAGGTTGCGTAATCCCGAGAGCCTGGAGAATTAAAGGGGAATCTCACCCTTTTATTCCACCAGAACATCCAAAAGCAAAAATAAGTGGTTAATAGCGGAAATAGAATCAAAAGGATTTATATGAGTAGTGGTGGAAAACAAGTACCGTTGTACTAAGTACAACTGTAATTATCTTCATTATTTTTTCATAAAATAACACTTTATACTTCACCACATTTTAGGGAGAAAACTTTGTTTTGCAATGCATTTATCTGACAGATGTAGAAACCAGATGAACACAGACAAAACATCATTCCAAAGCCCAACTGTCTTATAAAAGAGATGTATATAAAATATTAACCTATATTCAGCTCCAGATGTACTACATAGTTAAAAAGATGCTTACACATACATGCAGCAATTATGACAATCCACCATAATTACTAAGTTTTTCTGAAAGGATACAATCTACTCTTTAATGAAAGGGTCACTTATTGCGCCTGTAATTACTATTATTATTATTACATAGTATTTTGACAATGAAATAAAGAATTATTGTCCCAATCTGTATCTCCACTTATTGGAGCCTTACAGTGATTTTCAGCTCATCGTTTGACTGTTCAGTCACAAATATACTGTTTAAGTTTATTTTCTTGGTACCTAAGATTAAGTAACAAGCAAAAGCCTCAATCTTAAAATCTATCTGGAGCAGGAATGGTAAAGTTTCCAATTAAAATACAAATCAGTTACTGTTGGCATGTAAGAAGGCCGTAAAAGTTGTATTTACAATGTTAAAGTTGGTTAAAGTGGAGCTAAATCAAAATACTTCATTTTGCTGTTGATGGTTTAACATAAAAGTAATTTAAGCTGTAAAATTAACGCACAAGTGAAAAGGTACACCTCTTAAATGTAGTTCAGTAGAGGTCTAAAGATGGAAACAAAGGAGCTAAGTGCTTGAGTAGCCGAGGGCATGTCTGCAGACTTCTGAGGAACTGGTTTAGGTTACAGTCAAAATGAACATAAACCCAAAATTTAGTAAGAATAAGGAAGTAACATTACAGGAAGTTCCTTGACATATGTTAAGCAATCAGAGGTATATGCACAATAAAGTGGTGGTCACATGATTCAAGTGTTGTGCAGACAATAGCCCTTTACTGTTCTCTGCCACAATTTAGCCATGTGGCCTTTACTTTATGAGGTTCCTATTCCCTTAACAGACAGCCTTGTTATTCTTTTGAATGCCCACTAACACTTTGTAATTTTTATTTTTTAAGTGATGTGGTTTTTCGTGGTTAGTTGAGCGGTGAAGTGTAAAGAACAGAGATCCTACAGACACAGATCACTATAGATGTTTTATTATGAAGCCCCTTGATTTCACTTTTGTAAACACTAGACTGTTTCACCAGTTGTGTTTTTTCAGATTAGTGCCTGATTCCGGATTCCTTTCAGACTGTATATCTCATCTGAAACTGGTTTTGAAGATAAAATGGGCTCCGGTAAGGTGATTTTGAGCCTTTAAAGACTTTAAGACCCTCTACCTGTCTGGAACTGATTGTATCTTTATGGGGATTTAGAATATAGGCATGTTTATGAGTCTGCATCAGGTGCCCATATATAGGAAGTTTGCTGCTTTCTGTTCCTCCCTGGCTTACACGCTATATTTCAAAGGGAATATTCCCACTTTTAACTTCCTGACTGTACATTTATCTGACAACTTTTGCAACTATTGTTATTCAGTGTTTTCAACCAGTCACCTGTATGCAAAGTAGGAAATCAGCCTCACCCTGGCCAGGGACAACATATCAATGTATGGTACATATGGTGCTTTACTTTTAGTACTCCAAGGTTTTCCCAGAAGCTGTATTGAAAGAAAGGCCATCAAACCTTATATGATTACATGCGCACACAATAAACTTCATTGACAGACAAATAAAAAAGAATGATTCATTGACTAATAACGCGGGTCATAATGTTGGGTAGACTGTGGTGTCTACCGGTAGGTTTGGCTAGCTTAAACTAACAAAGCAGCAACACACGAAGTTAAATCTTTAAGCTGGTGTGTTGCACAGCAGCCACTTTCTACTATGTGCAGGTTGCCAAGAGGACATACTTTTTTTGTGAGAGCAATGGCTTATGAATGCTTTCTGATTAATTAAAAAGTTTTCGGTCCATAAACAACAAGTTACCACACTTGATTACTGTTAAATAAAGGCAATAACTCATCAGGTGGTGATTTGCTGTGGTTATATCACCGCTATTACTGCTTTCATATAATCAGCAGGCTGTGGCTTACATATTACAATTTTAAATGTAGAGTGGAGTAGAAGCAGCATATAAGGTAAAAAAGGCAAGTGAAGTTTAAGTACCTAACATTGTACTAACGTGCTGTATTGTCTGTCTACAGAATTATTCATGTATTATATTTTAATTACTACTATTATTCTATATTGAATCATAAATAAACAAATGAGGACAAGACAAGAATCAGACAAGCAGCCAGAATTTTCTTTTCATGTGCATCTGTGCTTTTTATTGCAATAATACATCTGCATGTTGATATATTTACACAAACACAGGCACACGCACACACATCGCACACACACTGTTAATGGTCAGAACAAAACAAGATCTTCTGACAAAAAGCACTGAACACATGACATGAGAAAAATAAATTACAAATTAACCACAAACTGTCTAATCCTGGATTGAAATGCACACACACTTAAACACATGCATGCTCACATTCAAAAGCATGTTCTGCCAACACACACTCACACACACTCTAACACACTGGACACATGCGGCATTTAGTTCCCCACACATGCACACTAGCGGACACAAGCTCAAGTTGAGATAAGTACTAAAGGTCATTTGAGTCAATGTTAAAAGTGCAAGATATTTTTAATCTTTAACACTGATGATGTCATAGCTACACTAGCTAGACTGAACTGTACTGTTTGCAACACAGACAGACAGACAGACAGACAGGCCAACAACCCAACATTTACTTTCACTATTACAGTAACCTGGTAAAGTCAACATCTGTGGAGAATAGGGAATAAGAATCATACTGACATAGTACGAAACAGACTTGAGACCGATTTTTTAAATAATTCTCATGATATACTGAATTTTGTCTATATATACTATTTACATAACATGAACAGGTTACATACTATGCAATTAAAGGGTTTACATTTACACATTAAACGGCATCATTTTTACAGCCACAACAGTTCACTAAAAGCCTCTCATAGATTCTCTTCTGGAATAGTCAAAGGATTTGAGGATTTGTGTCAGTTTTGCATGTACTTTGTTTTAACAGCTTGTGTTTGTGAGGATACATATCACACCTACAGTAACTACCTTTAGCAGGACAAGAGATATGCAACAAATATCACAAATACTATAGCGAAAAACATACATGGCTTTTTTTTTTTAGTTATTTTTACGCACGATGCACAAAACAGCACTTTTTACAATCATCTATTTCAATATCTTTACAGATAACAGATTTGTAACAGTACGACTTCCAGTAATTTGCTGCGATATGTCAATAAGTGATGATGATGATGATGACGGTGATGATGATGATGAGTATAGAAGGATGGTGAGACAGTGATATCATTTACAGAAACATGCTGAGATAAAGAGGACCCGTGTGTTCCTCTCTTTGACCAAGTGTTTTTTAGATAGACAGATGGATCATTAGGTGGATGTCGAGGAGGAAGACCTCCCCTTCTTCTTCTCCCCCTCATTTTGTTCAATGGGTGGCTTGCTGATGGCGCGATGGTTGCTTCATCCCTCCAGTCCATCTACTCATAGAAGCTGCGGTCACTAGAAAAGAGAAACAGAAGAAAAAGGCAGGAGATGTTTCAGTTTCTTGTGGGTTGTGTTGCATTATTCTCCCCCAGTGGAATTCCTATTTGAGAAGGGTCCCTTTTAAGCTACCCTCAACATTCTCAAGAGTACTCACGCAACACCAGCACAACGCTGGGCGGTGTCTTGAGTATAACAAAAAATGGCGAGCGGGGTTTAACAGGCTATGAAACAAGAAGAGAGCCACAACATAAAACCATTACACATCAACCTTTTGACAATGTTGAACTTTTGATTCTCTTGACAGAGAGTTCAGTAGATTTGTTTATTTTTCCACAGCAAGCCCCAATCCTCCAACACACCATCAAAAATAATATAAACAGATTTCATTGCAGCCCAGTAGACTTTTATTTCAGCCATTAGGGTAAGGGTTGCACCAAGAATTTGCAAACTCAGCACTAAGTTTGTGCCCATGATAATGACTTGTAAGTGTTAATTTCATTAGATAGCTCAAGACAATAAATGATTATAGAATTAGTTGTTGAATGGTTAAACTTCCCTTAGTGTAAAGTAATAACTCAGTTATATCTTATATTTCAGGAAAAAAAAATCTCATTTGTAATTTAGGGCTCTAATTTCGTAGACCAGGCGCAGGCGCGGCGCACCTGCCCTACACTGCGCCTACGCCGCGCCAACTGGGTGTGGCCAGCGCACTTTGCAATTTTCGTGAATGGCGCAGTCCGGCGCAGTGCGGCGCACCCACGCCTCCGTCCCTCCCACCCGCGCAAGTGGCAAAGGGGGAGGAGAGAAGGCGTGAGTGGGTTTAACAC
>JAPZDY010000009.1:20097300-20112323 GCA_029783645.1 Ctenochaetus hawaiiensis | reverse complement strand
CTATCTATCTATCTATCTATCTATCTATCTATCTATCTATCTATCTATCTATCTATCTATCTATCTATCTATTAATCAGGATGCAGATCCCCTCTGACCTTTGGTGGAGCTTTCTTTAGCAGCACCAGCAGAGCCTGGAGTACCAGGTTGGAGAAGCGAGGCCCGATGGGGACGTAATCCAGCAGACGCTCAATGTCATCCACCACAACACAGCTGAGCTGCGACTTATAGGCATCATCAAAGACCTGAAACAGAGGGAGGGTGGGAGGACGGAAGGAGGGAGGAAAGGAACGACAGGCAGGAGGACGCAGGAAGGCACGACAGAAAAAAAAACAAAAGGAGGAGTCAGTGGTGAAAGGGAGGGTGTAATTAAACAGATTAAATAGTTCCTTAAGCCATTAATTAAATGCAAATGTGTCAATGTTTGCTGACATACCATCACGGTTAAAACATACAGCAGCTCTCACCTTTTTAATTGCCTGGCACTTGGAGATCTCTGAGTGTCCAATCATCTTGTCTGGAGAGCAGATTTTAATGAAGGGGAACTGTGAGTCCTCTGCAATCTTAGCTGCCAAGGCTGTCTTCCCACTGTGGGGTGGACCTGGGAATGTATGTGTGGAGAGGAGGCGAACAATTTACTGACCATGTGTTTGTATTTTCAATGTGCGAGGATTTTCAAGAAAGATGGTTTTTACATGGATCAGTTCCACTGTTTGTCACTAATTGTGCAGGGATCTACATTCCGGTCAACTTGCATGTTTGTTAACATGTGTGAGGCTGTAAATAGCTCTCCATTTGGCATCTGAACCTCCTAGAAAAATAGTGGTAACTACTTAAAATCTGTTCATGAATGCAAGAATCTTAATTGTAGGAACAAAATGTTAAATATTAACAAAATTTTAAGTGCAATTTCTTCTTTTTGGGTGGTGTGAAATTTTGTGCTGATATCAATGGTTTGAAATATCATGGAAGCTTGAACTGATCTTGTGGCAAGTCAACAAATAGCAGTTATGTTAGCAAAGCTATGATCATCAGTCATACTTTTAATTTTCTTTTATTTGTGCCTGCTTCTGATGTCTTACCCTCCAATAACACAGCCACCAATGGTGTGCGGTCACTGTTCTTGGTCTGCTGCACCAGCAGCTCTCCATCATCCAGGACATGAGTGACCGGGTCACCCCATTTGATGATGCCGTTCATGATATAGCTAGCATAGTCCTCCTGGTTCGTACCAAATGCCTGGATAAAAACATGAGGAAGTGTTGGGTATTGTTTTGCTTTTTCATTATTACAGGATCATGCTGTTTACTGCAATCAGAAACATCTAAAAAGACCCTGCACTTACAGGTTTTATGTCATTGTTGAGGGATCCCATAAAGTCTGCTCTGGTAACCTGCAGCTTCTCCGCCCTCTCCATGTCCACCTCCACTGTGGATGTAGCCTGAAGAGGCACATACACACATACAGCTGCATTTAGACAAAGTCTGCTTTAATGGGCACTTTACACATCAAGTTTAGTATACTCCTCACAAGGAGCACTACTCAGCCTGTGAAAGCAGCTTTATTACGTCCTCCATGGCTCCAGGGGATGTGCTTCAAAGACAGAAAAATTGTTTACAAGAAATGGTCAGTGAGGAGGCAGGGGGAGCTTAATAAAAGGAACAGTGGGAACCAGTGTTTTCTAATTTGATCCACACCAGACATTTACTGTAAAAGAACCACTTTAAAGTCCCCTTAAGACTCCCACAGTAGAACAAGAAAAAATGTGTCTGTGTCTACCAAAAAAAGGGATATATATATATATATATATAAACACTTTTGTCACAATCCCATAATACAGTGGGTAAAATGAAAGCAGCATTATATTAACTGTAAAATCAAACTATTACATTATAAGTTCAAAATAATATTTTTGACAATAAATACAAGATTCATCACTATGGACACAAAATGTATTATGATGCATAGAAAATGTATTATAGTGTATAAAAAAGAAAGGGATAACTTGTTTATCCTCTGAACAAGTCTGTTTGGGCTGAGCTTTCATTCCCATATCTACAGGTTTAATGTATTGTCCTTACATGTCATAACTAGCATTATACTGTAAGCTAAGCTAGGTTTAATGCTCAGTAAAGCCATCAATTGATGTGACAGTGCTACTAAACATTTTTCTGAAAAATTATAAAACAGTTTTCTTTTGTGGTCTATATGTCAACATAGCACAAACGGATCAAACACAGTGATATCATAACCACGCTGATTGTACATTCTGGGTCTAATGAAATTTTGACTGTGAACAAAAAGAAAAACTATTTTGGCAAAACAATTTTGAATCAAGATCTGTTTATCATATCTTTCAAACACATATTTTGGCCTCAATCAGGGAAACAACGTGTCCTTATTTCTCATAGATTACTTACAATTAGATCATACAATGACATCTACACCCATGCAATGGCCACTGAATCAGTTCCACTTGGAAAAAGAGAGGACAGGCACAGATCATGAGTTTTTGAGGCCAAGAGGCCAAGAAAGGCCTTCAAGCCAACCCTTTCCTAACCAGTTTTTGGTATTTTGAGATGGAATGAATATATATCTTAAAATTCATCATGTAAAAACTTGGTATAGGGTTGCCCTTGAGTCACTTTGCTGTGGGTTACTCTGGCAGGCCCCTGTGACCTGTGAGGCAAGTGTCACTTGGACACATTTCCATACAAATTCATTTTCCTTGTAAACAGAATCCAAACCCAAGTGTAATGCAAGCTGTGTGTATATGAAAAAGCCAAGTGACCTTGATGTGTCGGTTCATGGCAGTGGACTGAGCGGCCCTGACCAACCCCTCCAGCTCTGCACCACTGTAGTTCTTGGTCTCTGCCGCCAGCTCCTTTATGTTGACATCCCCAGCAAGCAGGTTGTAGCTTCGCATCTTGTTGGTGTGGATGGTCAAGATCTGGACACGCCCCTTCTCATCAGGCAGACCTGGAGGTCAGATGATGAAGCAGCGAGTGCAGGAGGACACGGGTGGATAGCAAGGAAAGACGTGAGGAGGAAATGGCAAGAAATGAGTGTGGAGAGAATAGATGGTGTAAGAAAAGAAGAAAGGGAGGACAAGAAGGAACAAAGAAGGTAATAAGCAGGTGAAAGGGAAAATTTGTGGTATCTTCTCACATATTCTCTGTAACACATTGAATTTAACTCCACTCTGAACACATAAGAGAGATTAAGAATGCAGAAATGAATGGAATAAATGATCAATCGATTCTAAAATCAGCGTTGCTAGGCGGTTTGGGGTTGTGTTTCATGGGGTAAAATTGCCTTGGACAGGCAAAAGGATTAAGAATGGTTTACAATGTGTTGTCCTTGTTTTCAAATACTGTAATTTCCGGACTATAAGCCGCTACTTTTTTCCGATGCTTTGAACCTTCTGGCTTAAACTCTGATGAGGCTAATTTACGGACGAATATAAACGAATATAAACGAGAACGTGTGTGACAAAGTAATTCCGATGCTGTTAATTTCCGACACTGAAGAAGACAGCTTTAGTGGTTTTAGTTGTTAAATTTAGTGGGTGCGGCTTATATACAGCTGCGGCTTTTAGTCCGAAAAGTACGGTACATTAAAAATGACAGTTTATCAGGTATATATTAATAAATTCTACCCCTTGGATAAGTTAACATACCCAGTTACTAAGCGAAACTTTGACCAGATATAATTCTCATTTAGTCTGCTGAGAGAAGATATGAGGTAACATAAACACCTGCACCCACCTGCAGCTTAGCCTGTCAACAAATACAAGCATCAGTGTTTTTTTTTTATCTTTATTTTCATGGCAAGAAAATCCTCTTTGCTTGAAACATAAGATTTGGCTTTTTAAAAGCAATGGATTGTGCATACTTGTGTCTGTGTTGATTTGCGTGTTTAGATGGAAACTTTAATATGGCATACTGTCAAGGCTTGTTATGGTTTATTAAGTTAAACAAAACCCTTTATTTTTGTTATTTGACCTGTTTATTCTTTTTTATTATTATTATTTTTAAGGCAGAGGGTAGTAATGGCAATCAGTCTGTAGTTGCACTGGATGTTGGCACCTATCTGCACCGTTGTTTTTTAACAGTGTCATAAACCCCAGTGCTTTTTTTTTTGTTTACTAAAGACTATAATGCTTTTTTTTCTCACAACCATTCTGGGCAATATTGAGCAATCATTGGGCTGAAAACCATCCACATAATCTGGCAAAACTGACAGAGACATTGTACAAAGCTTAAAAAGTCCTGTATAAAGTATGTCTGTATTCAGCAGCTAGCCCTTAGTTTAGAAAAGCGGCAGCAGAGTTTTTGATAATTACAGATATTTATGATCATTATGCCTCAAAACTGACAAATGTGGTTAAAGACTATTATAAAAGTCAAAAAATATGACTTAATACATTTATAAACCAAGTTGTTGATGTTTTGATGAAAACAAGAGACACGCACTTGAGGATTTTGCTAAAAAATAGAAGGATGGTGGTTGTGAACTGTTCGCAGAGTTAATTAGCTACCTTTGTTAGCATTAGCTTGTCTTACCTAATATAGCAAATTGCAGTACAGTTTATAGACGATTAAGAGTACATTTACTGGGTGATGTAGTTTTATAAATAAAGCTTCAGTAACTAAATGAAAAGGCTGGTGTTCCGTGTGTTTAGCTAGTGTATGCTAGCTAGGCACAATCCTCTCGATTGCTTTCTATAGACACCTCTCTCATTATTATAAAAGCATAAAAAAATAGATATGTGATGAGGAAAATGTCATTGTTGCTTGAAGACAACAGCAAACAGATAAGCAAGAATTATAACGTGTCAATGAAAGAAAAATAAGCAAGTAAATGGAAGAAATAAGCTGTTTTATTTTACCAGTTGATTAGTGCTAACAGGAATAAATAAGAAACATTTTTGTCTTGTTTTAACCAACTAGTTTGAGGTTAAAGAGAAAGACTGAAGCTAATGTCATACTTTTTACTTGTCTGTCCACACCTGTGCAGTTTAAGGGCTCTAGCTTGTTTTTCAAAGAGGAAGGTGAGTCTGGAGGAGTGGAGTTTTATGTTTTATTTCTGTGTTATAGTTTAGCTAACTTTTTTAATATTACTTTTGTGGTGATCCTGTATTCCAAAACACAAGAAACAACATTGAATATTTAATTTGCATTATTTTAGGAGTCCCCATGAGGAAATACCTCACACACTCAGAGGTCACATTTTTAGCACACTGAAGTCATGGACAGAGATTAGGGATACTACCTTTAACCAGAATATCAAGTTGAGTTATTTATATGGAAAGGAGAGGAAGTCAAACACTCACTAATTTCCATCTTGACCTCGAACCTGCCAGGCCTCATCAGGGCATCATCTATCAGGTCAGGCCTGTTGGTCATACCTGTGGGGAAAGAGAAAACAACATGGAGAGACTGGCAGGATGGAGAGAGGGCAGATTTATGTAACGGGTGCCGAGTAATAAAAATAACAGACATTAAGAGGGAAGCTGAACTTATACAGGGTCAAATGATGCAACTGAAAATATCACACATACATGTCACCTGTGTTCTGATATACAGTGGTAATTTAAATTCATACCTTTACCTTGATATATTAATCAGACTTAGCTTTTATCAAAATATTGAAATTTTTGGAGACAAATGTTATTTGTCAGTCCAATAACAATAAAAATAAAATAATCAAAAGTTACAAATAAAAAAAGGAAACAGTGGTGACAGGAATCTAATGGTCATAATAGTAAAATGGTCTTTTTTTAATCTGACAGTGGGCTTCATGCAAGAATCGCTCATACAAACAGACTTGCTCTAAAGTTGCACATGTGGGTGACTTAACATATTTTGGCTTCAACAGTTGTTTTTCCATTTTTAAAAATTTGTAATAAAAAAAAAATCTTCATTAAGCTACTGAAAGAGTAAGATTCTGTTCACAATGTAATAATCATGGCTTTAGGTTTTAGATTTATTGCTCTATTGGCCTATTTAGCTTTCGAATTTATGCAGTTCAGTGAACGTGAGGGCATTTCTTCCAGTCAAACAGCTTCAGGTCTGTCTACTTTCTAACTGCTTGTAAACTATTTGCTCTTTATTCTTGTAAAATGCCACCCATACTGTATTTCTTACCAATTTGACTCAGATCCTCAAATAGAGTTACAGTGAATTAAGCCGAGCAGGCAGGCTGATATAATAATTTTATGGATATGAATTGTGCTAATGATCAAATCACATGGCTGCACACCTCCTCATCAAAAGATCATCAAGTTAAAGAGAGCAATTTATGGCAAATGGGTGCAGTTAGAGAGTCTGGCATATCTGGCTTGGAACACTTGAACAGACAGACAGACCACATGGGAGAAAGTAAGAGAGCTTTAAGATGAGAAAGCAAATATGTACCTGGGTGAGGATGATTGTTTCTTAGTTTCTTATTTTGTGCTTGTATTAAATTCAGAAAATTAGGGATCTATTTAAGGAAAAACCAACATAAATTACTTGGTAAAGAGTTGGGCCACTAAAAGCCTTCAGGGCAGCTTCAGTGCTGCTCGGTATGAAGTCTCAAGTCACCTTTTTGTGTTGTATTAATGATGGTGGCGAGGGCTGCCCATCAAAGTGCTCCAAAACAGCGTTTCAGTCATCATGGCACATAAAATGTCATTCAACACAGAACATGTGCACATAAAATAAACATTATTGGAGGGTTTACAATCTGGGGCCCATTCCACAAAAGCGATTTGCGAGCGTTTCACAGATGATTGATGCCTGCAGATTGCAGAGTCGTACAGGCCTCTGTGTTTTCATGCATCGCAAGCATGCTGTTTGACTTGACTTGTGTGTGTAACGTGCCTCTACTCTCCAAATCATAGCCTTTTATAAAGCTGGTGAAGATGGGACTTACCAATGACCAGGATGTTGTTCAGCTGCTCCACGCCATCAATCTTAGACAGGAGCTGGTTGACCACGGTGTCGTGCACGCCCGTGCTGCTGGCGCCCGTGCCTCTCTGCTTGCAGATTGCATCCAACTCATCAAAGATAATGATATGGAGGCCACTGTTGGCGCCCAGCTGGAGATGGGTTGAGTGTAAAAATGATCAGATCAGTGTTGTTATTTAAATTGATCATGTAGAAAAGCTCACTGAGCGCCTCTCACCCTCTTCTGCTCCTCCTCTGCCTCGGCGAACAGTTTGCGGATGTTGGCCTCAGACTCTCCCACGTACTTGTTGAGGATCTCTGGGCCGTTGACGACCTTTGGCTCGCGGGCGTTAAGCATCTTGCCAATCTGCCTGGCCATCAGTGTTTTACCACAGCCTGGAGGTCCGAACAGCAAGATGCCCTTCACGTGCTTACACCCTGAGTGAAAGAAAGCGTTAAAGGATTATAAACACCAAAGAGTGGAGTAAAGGAGGATGTAAGAAAGAAGAAAGAGTAAGATTGTAGGGTTTCAGAGGGATACCAGAGAGAAAGAAATAAGAGGAAAAAGCAGGAACGAGGCAGTAGAGGAGAGAAAAAAGACATTGGAAGGAGAAAAGATGTATGCGTGTAACAAAACAGTTTTATGTGCTCACAGCCAGACAGAGAAGAAACCAAGTGAGCAAAATGAATCATTAAACCAATAAATAAGTAGAATGCTATTGTGTGTGTGTTTGTGTGTCTGCATGAAGACACTGCCTACTGTGACTAACCCAGTTTCCTCTGGCTGCATATTCAATTTACTACCGTGGGAAATACACAGTATACAAAGATACTTTTAAGATTAGTTTGTCCAAACACATCGTTTGATCTATAATATAAAACACATTTTACTATATTTACAGACATTGTTAAAGAAGAGTTCTTGACTATTATAACCTCATATCAAATGAAAGTACCTGAACTACATGTTTACAGATCAATAAGGACATAATGATAAATTGTTTCATCGGATGTTGGATATCAGCATTTAAGAAAAAAGTAAAATGGAGGGGAACAAGAAAGGGTGAGGGCAGAGCAAGTACTCACCCATCTGCTCCACAATGTCTGGAGGAAAGACTCGGGAAGCAAAGGCTCTGCGGAAAATATCAGAGAATTCCTTGTCCAGACCTCCAATTCCCATCTTCTCAAAGTTCCAGTCTGGGTTGATGATTGTCTGTCGTGCCTCCTTGGTCTTTGCTTTACCTGTTAAAACACACAAAACAACAACTTGAACAGGAAATCACACATAATTATATACTGAAGCAAATGTCAACATAGGGATAGAAGGAGACGTGCAAGAAGATTCTGACAATTCATTACATTCAAGATGTTATCAAAATGAAAATTAGGGGGTGTTTTTGAGGTTTATAATCACTAAGAATAAATAGTTTAGTCAAGTTCAGTCTGCATGTCTTTCCTGGCCTTTTCTTTAGCAAACATGTTGGTGGAGTCTCTTGAGGTGACTGGTGCTGGATGATGCATCACTGAGAGAACGCTGTAATGTGCACTTACTGCCATCTTGTGGAGGAAATAGATAAAGGACTGGTAAAAAATGACCTCACACTCATATTGTTGTAGGGCCCTTAGTTAATCAGAAGGGTTTTTCAGCATTGAAACATCTCAGCTTTTATAAACTTTTCCTTCATGTCAAATTTGTAAAATTAAAAAACTGAGAAAAATAAGTTCTGCATTTTGTCCCTTTACGAAACCAAGATCCTAAGGTTAGAAAAGTTGGGGAATATCAGCCAAATGTGGAGAGAAATAAGGAACGTACCAACAAGTGTGAGGGACGAACTTTCTGCCTTCTCAAAAATCACCTGGCTGTTGCCCACCATCAGCCCATTGTCGATCTGCAACAGAAAACAGATTCAGTCTGCACTCCATGCAGCATATATACATTTAACTCATTAGCTCCCTTCACTCATGCACAGGTCTTAATAATGACAAACAGGATAAAATCTCAGTGACAAAATTCAGGATGTGTTTTTGTTATCTATTTATTTCAGCCTCTGTGGATCACTGAACTCTCTCTGTCCTCATTTGGCCAAATATCACCTGTCAATCAAACACTTCAGGCCATGTTTGCAATCATATTTTCTTATGATTTAGAAATAACTCCCTCCATGCTGTGAAACTTTGCCATGAAAAGACTTTACATGTAGTAGTTGACGTGCTGTGGGCCCGGCAGATTAGACACACAAAAACAAAAGACCACAAGCGAGGAATTGCACTCTGAAAGTGAAAATGCAGCAAAATTCCCAAATTTTAAAATAAATAAAAACGATAAAAACAAAAAAAGCTGCAAATGACAAATCATTGCATTTAACATGTTGCTTTCTATTCAAGTTTACTTTTAGCAATTCTGAATTTAAAATGAAGTTCCTCCTAATGTCTGTATTTCTATCTTTTTGGTTTCTGTAGATCTTTAAATTCTGAAGCTGCAGTGCTTTTTTTTCTCAATGCTTATGTTTTAACTCTTGTACGTGCATATTATTTGCCAAAGTCCTATATTCAAAGTGTTTGTGTTTTGTTGTTTTAATTCCTGAATTTGAGGCAAATGTCTCTCAATGTTTGCATTTTTACTTTTTGCATCTGTTATGGAATCTGTTGCATATTTTCATCTGGAGTGAATTTTTCTAAATGTTAGTGCTTATGCTCATGAATGCAATTTGTCCTTAGGAAACACCTTTTATAACTGCATTTATATATAATGGGAACAGTGCAGTAAATTTGGGGGTAGGATGCTTGTCTCTATCACAGAGACACCAGTTGTCAGATGGGTGTAAAAGAGAATCCAGATGATGGTTATATGTGAAAATAATCCTTCACCAGAGGTCATTAAGCAGTGACAGTACAGTATATGATAAAGATATGGCATATCATTAAAGAATGTATGCTACAGTAATACCTACATCTCCCTGATTCTTTATAACAATGCATAATAGCACCAGAAATCCAAATGATATCCAGACAGTCACATTTTTTAAAGCAATTCAATATCAAGTTGATTCTCTGGATACCGACTGTTACTCTGTTTCATTACAGAGGTGTAAGTACAGCAGTACAAGTAAGTGAGCTACTGTCTCTGGTTATCTTATCAAAAATGGAGCAGAGGTGCAGTGAAATGTGAGATCAACAAAATCCCAGAGTTGAGTCCCACTGAGAATCCCATCTGAAAAGGATCATTGACAGTGTGAGTTTTCATCAGCAGCGTGACAATATTCCTATTTTCTGTGGACTCCAGCAGAGATCTTCTCTCAGTGGAGACGAGAAACGTGACAGGACAAGGCAGATGATTTTAAAACTAGCTTAATTTGAGAAAAGCTTATGAATGGAGACACTGTGAACTTTTGGTTTCACTGCTTCTGTTGATTAATCTGAAAGCACATAAACCACAATGTCAGCATGCGGTCAGGTACCTTCTGTTTCTTTCCAGAGGCTGGTTCTCCTTTCAGGATGCTGGCATCCATGGCCTCAATGTCCTTTACCACCAAGCCGAATAGCTTATCGCAGAAACTAAACACAAGCTGAGGGACAGAGAGAAGGATGAAGAAAAACTTTACAGAGCAACATCAAAGAGCAGCGAGCCAGAAAATGTGCATCCCACTGCTCCTGTGTCCATGTAGTTGAATTACAGGTATCTTAAGAATATGAACCTGCTGGGTAACAGAGAAGGCCTGGTTGTTAAACTGTTGGATAAACTCGGCGGCCATCTTGTCCGAGTCATAGGGGGAGGAGTCGGTACTCTTCTTCTGCAGGAAGTCGATTTCGATTGTCATGGCGCCAATGCATTGCTTGGACTTGTCAAAGTTGTAGTTGGACACTGAGAGGACAGACAAGGACAAACTGATCTGTTCAGGCTTCAGTGGATGAACCGACAGTGTGGAGACAACAGAGCAAAGGGCAGCTGAACAGAATACAGATAAATACATGCAACATTTGAGCCTAGAACACTGCAGGTTATATATTACATGTGGTCAAAGCCAAATAAAAATTACTGCCCCAACTTGAGTTTCAAATGTTAAACAGCTAACATGCAATTGTTAGCATAACCAACTACCTAGCTTGCTGCCTACGGTGTGGCCTTGTTTCTTAAATAGTCAGGAATTAGCTAGGACCAACTACAGTTGTGGGGTTGAGGGGTAAAATCACAACTAGTACTGCGTAGTATTTCCCTACAGTGTATAACTCAGTCCTATCAACGCTATCAATGTTCTGTGTGATAAAAGAAGCTCTGCCCTGCTCTTCATTGGATGTAGTGCAGTTGAAAAATTAAGGAAGCAAAAAACATTGGTTAGTACTCCTCCATTAAAGTTATTTCTCATTTCATGTTAAAAATGAACAGTCCGTTTGAAAATACTATAAATCAGCATCTTAGATAAAATAGTGTAATAGTGTAAGTAGTGTATTACATTTATGCTCTATTTGTATACTTCATAATACACACTGCCCTCCATAAATTATAATAAGACTGAAGAGATCTATACTAAGCCATAAGAATAATACTTCTCCTTTTTCCTGTATCTAGTACATAAATCATTATATATTGAAAACATTTATTGCCTTGGACATGCAGCATTAACTTCAGCCTTTAAGCATGTAGCCACCACGATGTTTTTAATCACCTCATGGAGCTAAGGTTAGCTTATTAGCCTTATTAAGCTCATAAAATACTTTGGTAACAGTTGTCATTTCAAACAGCAAACTTGACTCTGACTTCATGGACCTATGTGTCCGAAATTATGTGAAAAGAAGAGGATGGAAACTTTAACCGTATCTGAAGGGGTGAGGCTAAGTGAATGTCAGTTACAGCAGATTTTCTTTGCTTTGTTTGTTCTGCTTGTAAAATTAACAAAGCAGTATGCAAATAGAGAGACTGTGTACCTTCCACCTCCTGGCCGATGGAGAGACCGGCCCATTTTCTCTACAGGACAGATAAGTGAAAGAGAGACAAAGAACAACTGAGAATAAAACCAATGAGTAGTAATAAACGTTGCGTGCGTGTGTGAGTGGGTGTGTGTTTACCTGCGGCAGGCTGAAGGCGATGCTCCCAGGTGCCACAGTGTGGTGGGTCTTGACTGTAAACACAAACTTGTGGTTTGGTGTGGTCTTCACAGTTACATGTCTGCAGAGGAAGACACAGTTACACTCTGGTGATTCCATGTGTGTTCATTTCTATTTAAGCAACATATTGACATAACAGTTGTTAAACGGACAGTTTAACCCAGCTAACTTCTCTCACTCCAATAATTTATCTTATTTTGCTCTATTTTGACATTAATGCCAAATTTTGCTTTTCTTTACATTTGACTTGCGTTACCAGCTGTAAAAGTGCAGCTGGTGGTGAGTTGTGATTCTGTGTGTATGTTTGTGTCACCATAGCAAAATGTGCTGCTTGTTAACACATTACTGTATCATAAAATAACAGAAGTGGTTTCTAAAGAACTTCGCCATGTGTTAAAATGTCTGTGGCCAGATTCTGTAAGCATGATAGCAACAAAGCAGTCACTCAGTACAAGATGCAGTTTTGTATGTGTGAGGAAGAAGAGATCAAAATGAAGGCCAGAATAACACATACCAACCTAAAATCAGTGTGTTTGTGCCAGAATAATTCAGTATGCCTAAATATCACCTTTGACTTATAATAGTATTGACATATACGTGTATTTTGCTGAAATATTCCCTTGTTTGTTACTAGGATTGTACAGCATTAAACATAGAGTCGTTATCGTCAACATATAAATGATCAACTGTTTGGTAAAAGCATGAATATACAGCCTGACTGTCTGTCTGTCTGTCTATCTGTCTGTCTGTATCTGATTTGGTTAATTTGATAGCGTCAGAACAATGTAAGATGCAGAAATGAAACTTCATAGTTGTACAGATGAGATAAAAATGATGGCTGAAACTGAAGATTGGTGTAGCTAGTCTCATTAGTATATGTATGTAATAATGTATTACTAATTACTCAGTATTGATGGCTTGGAATATCATCATGCCAACAGGTCACAACCAGTGTGATCCTATCCCATTTTGTTTCATTCTTTGTTAAAAATATTTGTTACTGCAGCTTGAATCTGTTCATTCAAATATGTTTCTGACATTTTGCAGAAATGCAGGTCACATTGTAGGAGGTGAGAAAAAACACCAACATACGTTGCACAACAGTCTGTCTGGACACCATGAAGCACTTATTTATTGGCCATTATTATTAAAGAGCGGTGATTGCTTAATATTGATGGTTACTAAGATACAAGTACCATCTTTGCATATAAGTCACTCTGGTTCCAGCAAAGCTCTTTAAGAGAGTTTAGTACATGTTCGCCTTCAGTTAGAGACATTACATAACATCATTGCAGTTTTTGAATATTCATGTTACCTTGTTTGTAGACAACTATGGGGGCTTCTTTAGTACATGATTTTAAAATACAGTAGACCTATTTTGGCAGCAGATGTATACTGATTACAGAAAACATTTTTTAATACTTTTGCATCAGTGTTAAACCTCAAAGCTACACATTGATCTATTCCCACCTGAGAGAGCATGTACAGCAAACATTAGCAGCACCAGCATTACTGTTTTATGACACTGAATGATGAAGACGAGGCCGCAGTTGCCATGGCAGCAAAATATATGGGATGAACTCATTACACTTGAAATGAAAACAGGTTATTTTGGTGGAAAACTAATGTGTGCATCAAAATGTATGACTATGACCCAACAGAAATGGTGCTGCATTTACCACAACAGTTTTTTTATTTTTATAAAAAATAAAAAAACTGTTGTGGTAAAAAAATATTTTTTTTATTAGTTTTATTATTTTTTTTCAGTGTGTTTTTATCTTTGTTTTCTATCATAACATCATTTTTGGCTTCACCACTTAGAGATAAAAGCAGCAGGAGCATGACGACATCTGAGGTGTATGAATGCTGTCACGCTGCAGAGAGCAAAACCAACAGGAGATGCTTTTATTTCACAGTGAAAACGGTCTGACAGGGACACAATGATGCAAACAAAAAAAAAAGAAAAAAGAGGGTGTGTCTGGTGGAAAATGTTTAATCTGACAGGTTTAGAAAACATGAATGGCAGCATTTTTGGCTTTTAAAAGCCTCTTTTAATAACTCATAACGGGCTAATAACCTACAAAAAGACATAAAGATATAATTTCTAAGACTGCAAGTATATCAAACCCTTTTCAGTATCAATGGCATTTTTATCATTTTTTATTATTCTTGTTTTTTTTAATTTTTTTCCTGCTGTACTCTAGTATTTTTACTGCTACTGGGATCTACCTTTGCTGGTGGATTCAAATGACCTGTACATGTATGAGGGACAGAAAACTATTATGGTGTGTACTTGAGCATTTACCATTCTGAATTCAATCACACATAAAGAACCCCTTCTGATCAGATGAGAAAGAAACAACAATATATTTTTGTCTTCAAGTGTCAAAGACATCCAAGACTTTATTTTTTTTTTCTGGTGATAAAGTAAGAAAATATGACTTATACTGCCATGTTTCACTTTTGGTGAGTTTGGTTGGAAAAAGCTGTGCATTGTGCATTAAATTCTTGCAGTTTTAACTGTCATTTCATCACAATATCCAGCAAAGAAATCATGTTAGTCACACGCTGCGTGTCGTGCAGCCTTACATGAGATTATTGACTGTGGCCCTCTGGCTGAATGATGGATGATCAGGTGGGTGGATGAGTGGGTGTTTGGGTGGATGGATGGCTATGTGCCTGTATTGACAAAAGCAATGATGAGTAGGCGATAATGAACTACTCACTGTCCTGACTGCAGATCCTTCTCGCTCACAACGGCACAATTTGTTAGCGACAGCTCATCTGTCGGGCATCGCGCCGCTTGCATGGTCTGTGAGGAGAAAGACAGAACAGGAGGAGAGAAAGAAGAGTGTTTATAGAGCATGAGTGAACAGTTCATACTCGAGCTGAGAACTGAGTGGATCACCAAAACATCAGATCAGGAGTAAGTCATTTACACTGAACTGTGACAAATACCACTTTTACCAAAGCTGCTGTAAAGGTCAG
>JAPZDY010000009.1:20069958-20094525 GCA_029783645.1 Ctenochaetus hawaiiensis | reverse complement strand
GGAAATATCTGGCTCTTTCACTGCTAAATGCTCCACCATGACAACCAGCTAGCTGCTAACCCTTTGCTGTTCGCCTGTTGTTTGGTGCTGCAAGTGACATGTAGGTCTTACAGAGCTTTTGTGCTGAAAACAGCTGCTTCCTATAGCTGAAAGTTGATAAGAGTAGCAAGAGTGAACTGAAACCAGTGAAGTTGCAAGCTGTAAAACCAAAATAATGAGCTGAGAGACGCTGCAAAACTGAGGGGCACTGCAGAGTCTGGTGATAATTGTCAGTGGATTTGTCTCAAAGAGCCATGCTTTTTCACATCACACACTGTGAATTGATCCATTGTTACGGAGACATATTGATAAGTGCAGCTTTAAAGCTTTCCATTTGATTGAACTACCCAGTAATTAGTCTCCAGGAACACTCGAGGATATCTAAAAGATCAGTCAGAGTGCCACAATTAAACTGTCTGGTTCACCATATAGAAACCATTTTAACTGGTCAAACTGCACTCGTCTGTGCATAACAAAGATCTGTATGTACTAATTCTCATCTCTATAACACAGGACATCAATGTTTTATTACTGAGACATAGCTTTTTGCATGTTTTAAGACCAAATGTATAATTCACAGCAACTGTAATCTCAAGGGTCTCATTGAGAGCCACTCTGACTGGCTCAATATGAAGTAGCAGGTATCTTTCAATATGAACGTTCACAGTGGAATTACGACTCACTTACATTGTTTAATATCGTAACATTCCAATCGAGCAGAACCAGTTTCTGTTGAAAAGGGTGAAAAAACTGAGGAATGAAAATCATTCCTCTTATGAAAAGCAAATACGGTACATGATGAAAAACACTGAGTGGTAATGGAGATGGGAAACAGCTTTCAGCAGAGACAGCAAAGTGGCAAAAAGGTCGATATGGATGACAAAGAGCAGGAAACAACAACCGCATCATGAAATATAAATACAGGACCTCCATGATTATCTGCTAACTGCATCCCAATTAGGCTAACCTAGAAAGCATCTGGGTAACCCAGAAAACACTGACTATCAAGTATCATAACAAGTTTTTTTTAAAACCCAAAGCAATTACATGCGAAAGGACCTAGTTAGAGTTATACACTATATATCTATTGAGGAATCATTTTTTATGGTCATTCTCGAAAATGTTTCTCCCCAAAAAAGTCGAATACAAAAGATTATAGTCCTAACTCTCAACTCTTGTGGATGTAAGCATGTAAAAGCAAATAATTAAGTGTGAAAATGAAGCTTCAAATGAAGCTTTCTACCTCAACTGAAGATCTTCATTAGTAAAGTGGCATCATGTGACCTGATTATGGAGTCGGTGACCAGCCTGAGACAGATCACATCCAATACCAAAGGTCATCCATCACAGAACTGAAGTTCCACAAAAAGGTCATGTGATAACGACTGAGTGCAACTTTAATCAAAGATGAAGACGAAAAGCTATGATGAAAGCTCGTACGTGAACTTTTAAGTAAGATTATTTTGCTACATAACTGTAGGTCAACAATAGAGATGAAGTTCTCTATATGAGACAAGTTCAGAAGCTCAGAACTCATCTTGACTGACTTAGTTTTTGGTGTGTTTTTATGAAAAGACAGCAAGCCAGTCTATAATACACACATCATATAAAGAACCTCAGCCCGGTTTCATGTTAGTTGCATTGAATGTCAGTAGTGTCAGTTTTTTAACCAGGAGGTTTTTACAGTCTGCTTCTGACCCCTGACACATTAATAAGCACCTTTAAATATATGACAAACTAGCTTCTTACAACTAGCACTGTAACCAACTTATTTTAATGAGTAGGTTAAAAAACGTATTTCTCAAGCCAGTCCTGGTGTAATATGGACCGAGAAGTGCCTTTTTTCTGTGAATTCTAAACAATTTATAAAAATGTATTTGAAAAGAACATTATTGTTGATGGTATCCTCTGTATCAAATCTAAAAATACAGAATATGTTCCCTGGATGTGTGTTCAAATGTAACTCAAGTACCTCAATCGCCTCCATGAGCTGCGTGTCACAGCCACTGGTACTACAACAACCATGATACTTACACCCACATGCAACTGTCCCTTTCAGCCCACACAGTACCCATCCCTCAGCTCCCAACTCCTGCAACTGTACCACGCAGCCTCAAAACCTCTTGTCCCAAAAACCATGGAAACATTTCAATCCAAACCTGAAGCTAAACCTGCTCAGAGAATGCTGCTGTGCAAGTATAATTGTATTGAGACATGTTATGAAGTCCTCCATCTGCTCTGTTGGTCCAAACAGCTCCATCCTTGGTCACTTGTTTATATTTAATCTGAATTCATGTTTACTGATGGGCTCTCATGCTGGATGGTCACTCAGTTATCTACTCTACAAATATAAAACAACAGACTAGTTTTCATAGAAATGGACTAAAAGTTCTACCCTTTGCCTCTTTTTTTTATACAAGAAGACAATGCTTTTGACCAACTCTGCAGTTGAAATTAAACTGCTAATATGAATTGAGGACCTGGTTCGAGTTCAATCAGTAAAAGGAGATCAAATGAAGGTCACCATGTAGGTGATGAATTGAGCTGGATGTATTGGATGAAATTAAGTAAAAAACAATTTAAATGCTAACTTAAAGTTATCTCCTTTCTTCACTGTGTATAATGGTATTTATTTTGTTCACTGGAAAAAATCTCTTGATTGTGAACCTTTAAATCATATTTAAAATCTAAGATGCTAACAAAACCTGGCTAATATGCTATTAGACCAACCTATGTGACAAGCTGTATTTAAGCTGCCTGCCACCAGAATCAAAATGGCCGGCTCTTTCTGGAACCAAACCATTTTGTTCTGGGCTTTAAAGGCTGAACGGTCTGAGTCGCAGTGGAGGTGAATGGATGCTAATGAGTTAGCATTTCCATTCAGTCAGCATGTGACACCAGATCATTATTGCAGCTCACTGGTTGCAATGTTGCCATTTACTCTACTGCTGCTGCCCTCTATGTGGATGGTTGTCTGAGGTGCTATGCTAGGTAGCTACCTGAGCTGCAGCAAAGGGCAGGAATCATTTAAGTGTGTCACAACCATCAGAGAGCCTCAGACAGTTAGCACGCTATCGGGACATATAAATATAGCTTTATATTAAGGAGGAAGATGTTAGCTCATTTTTGAAAGTTTAACAGGTGTGTATCCATACATACCTTGAAAAATATTACGACCTTGTGGGCGCCAGCGAAGGCAAGCAGAGAGGAAGGACAGAAGACAGTATTTGAGACAGAGGGGGGACTTAAAGCAGCAAGCTGCGAAGCTGTGGTGTGTGCATTCAAGTTGTGTTTTCATGTATGGATTCCCTCATGCAGCTCACACACACACTCACACACACACGCACACACACACACACACAGATCACCTAGGATGGTGTCAAAAGCATGCAGGCCAGATTTGAGGTTTGCTTGAATTGGATTCAAAACCATTTTTTCAAGCAGAAAACTCTATTTCTTTCTTTAACTCACCATTCTTTTTCTTCTTCAGCTTCCAAATGTGCTCATTTTCAGTCCAAATTACACCCCAAATCTGGTGGTTAAAGATGTAAGCTGTATACAGAGTGCCATGCCAAACGTACTGTGCTATGTTTCTCACTAAGCTGAGTCTCTTTCCCATGAAGTGCCAACTGTCTTATTGTGGCAAGAGATGAATGCAAGAGAAAGCAATCGGTTGATTTGCTTCTCTGATGGGTGTGGGTTAATTGTTAATGGATGAGAGGAGAAATGTCATCAAAGCAGCCATACTGGGAATGAGAACCTTTACTGTGATGATATGCCCTTGTGGTAATTTGATTTCACATTTCATTCAGTCATTAAATCAGTTAATGGTAGATGAATATGCTTGAATTTGTGAAACTGAATTAAAATCTCTTGTGGAGTTTAAGGGCCGTGAGTCACTCCAGTACCAGTCCTGTTACTGCCTTGTGTTTGATTAACAGCTTTAATATCTCTGTTGGGTATGAATTAGTTAGCATTAGCCAGCATGCTCAAACAAACAGGACATCACAGGAAGAGGAACGATATCCGAGTAAAATGCATGAGCATGGTCACAGTAACATCAGTCATGGTGCCTGATTTCTCTGTTTGACTCTCTCCTCCAGGTTCTGATCAAAGCTGTTTCTGCCTCTGACGGCTCTTTAAACTCACGTGGAGCAGCAGAGGAAAAGTGTGAGGATGGAAACTCATTAAAATTTCCTTTCTGCACTGTGACTGGAGCTTGGTTTTAGAGATGATAAAAGGTTTTAACAGCCTTTTTTTGACTTACAAACAAGAGAAAATGCTACTTGGGTCGCCATCTATGTTTTGTCTTGACTGCTGGTATGAGAACATTTGTTGTCCGAGGATTTCCTCTGAGCTGCTTCTGGCTCAGGTGTTTCTTTTATTTCTTTCAAAGCTATGAAGCAGTCGCTTTTTGTTTACTGTAAGTTAAAGTAATGTGTACTTAGACTTTTTTTCTTTTCTGCAGTCTCTTGGATGCTTGATTTTCTGCTTTTAAAACATCCTCTTCATCATCTCTTTCACTTCATCTGCTGGTGCTCTCTCTCCACCTCTCGTCTGTAGGAAAGTAATCTGTCCCTGGGCTTTCTGTGAAATGATCTCAGGTCACTGTGTTGCTCCTCTAATTAGTCTTTCAGTTAATTTCAAACATCATCTGCATCATCTGCAGCACAAGCTCATTATTTCACAAAAGCTCTAATCAGTTCTCTCTCCCACCTTCTTAATAAGGACATGTTAATATTCATTCTGTTTTTATTACTGATCATCTGTCTCTCTCCTGTGAGGCTATAACAAGTCTACTGATCTTTTGATTCTTCAATATATTCCTGACAAAAATATTTCCTCTCATTTGTGTGCAAAATTTCTGAAGAGGCCGAATGAAGCAACTAACAATCCATGCATCTGCTCTCGCTCCCTCTAAATATTCCTCTTATTCCAAGTTCTCCATTAAATTATTCATGCCGCTGTGCCTCAGGGGGTGGATCCAGTTAGATGTCTGCACTGGCGATCGATGGGTAACGAGGCCGCTGCTGCATCAGAGCTGAGGGTTTACACCAACGACACAGCGGATAGCATGATATCCGTTACTCCCCGTTGAGCTGGACTACAAGATGGATCCTGAAGTCCTCCTCAGCTTTTGTCAGATAGTCCCTGTGCTAATGGAACCTCATCATGTGTGGCTGTGGCAGCAGAGTCTCTGAACACATTGTTAGACAAAATAATAAGTGGTGACATCACATTTCTCATAGTTTTCTCCCCTGATTTATCCCTAAATGCCTTTTATTTCTGACCTCTCACTGAGATTAAAGCTGCACCAGTCATTATTTTTATAACAGTTGGTCATATGACTGTGTGTGATGTGGAACTGGTTCATTACAGGGATGAACCTCCAAAGAGCTGAAAGAACTGCAGTGTTCTTCAGCTTCCAGGAGCTTCTTCAGCTCACTGTTTTGGTTTTATGAACCACGAACTGTTTTGGTTTGGTTGAATCAGACAGACAGACAGACAGGTGAGTTAGCAACTAGCCAATGAGGACAGTAAGGGACGTAGCAGTTGCAGAGCCAAATATTTCCCTCAGAGGTTGGTGAAGTTCAAAAACAGAGCTTAAATAGGTTTATTAATGAAAATGTATGTATTAGGTCACCAGAAACACTATAGATGTTCATGTATAGTTAATACATGAACACTAATGCTGCTCTGTTATAACATGTTAGTGCCATCAACTGAAAAAGGCTAGAAAATGTCAAATGTACATAACTTTAAGTTTGCTGTGTTTGTGTATGTAATCCACTTGCAAGATTACAAAAGAAAAATTTAAAAACAAAGTAAAACACTTTTCATTCTTACATTTTTCATTTCAGTTTATTCAAATTTTAGTTCCCCATTTATCTAATACACAATAAATATCAGTTGCCACTTCATTGGGAATATCCAGTTTAAGCTGGTTTGTATATCTATTAAATGATGTTGCTTTGTATTGAGAGGCAATTCTAATATTTTGTCCAAATCATTTTTTTAGTGCAGAGTAAATTAAACAAACAACTCTCAGTATGATGCATGATAAAGTGAATATTATAATCCCCATAAAGGGAGGACATGTGTCATGGCCGGTGTCATACACTGCATCAGACAAATTGATCAGGACGTTTTATTATAGGATTCCACTAAACAATCAGTTTAGTATGTTATTATAGGAGATGGAAGCTCTGGCACAATTTGATCACTGTGTTGCATAATGTTTACTTTTATGCCAAAGCATCACACAAAAACACTCAACGTTTTCATAATGAAGAAACAACTGTACAAAAAAACAAATACAATCTTTCAATTTCAGTCACTTAAGCTAATGCATCTCAACCTCCGACCTCAGTTTCGCTTTGTGATCTTGCCACATAATATCGGAAAAATCAATGTTAAACAAATTTGTTGCATTTTCTTCTCAACAATTAAATCTGAAACCACTGTTGGCTGACTTCTCCATCCGAGAGCATGAAATATGAGCCTAGTTCAGCACTCAGTTGTGACAGCGCTGTGTACATGTTCAACCTCTGGAACTTTTTATAAATAATAATCTATATAAACACGACACAATAAGCACAATCTGGTCTGAAGCCAAAGTCTGCCATCAGTCATCACAGAGCACATTATGAAATTAATTCACCTCATTTAAGAGGCAACTGGCTTTCCCATTTAAGTAAATCACACTAAGTAATTTCTTGGCAGTCTCCTGTTGAAGACAGTATTAAATCAAGAAGCTATCAGGGAACCCTGTGCAGCAACGTTTCACTGCTTCTTTCCTATAAGACTTTATAACGAAGCTTACTTTATCTAGGGGCTCTCAGGCAAAGTATATTAAAAAGAAATAATTCTTTTTGATATAATGCAACAAAGCACAAAAAAGGTTCATATAAGAAATGCATCTAAGGAGAAAACTGAACACTGTTTTTCTTTATTTGATCTATTATTAATTATATCCAAATATAACCAATGGCAGTCATATTCAGCTTCGGAGCTAGTGTGGTTGAGTAAACGGTTATTCATCCACTGCAGACAATCTTCACTTTCACTTCCTGTCTGTGAAGTGATCTCAGCTCAAGCAGCTAGACAGAGAGCTGTCCACAGAGCCATTAGAGGTCAGTTAGAAGTCATCAGTGAGAGCACTTGAAAACCTGATTCAGTGTTTAAAGTGCCTCCACACCCTCTTAAATCCGTCACACGAGACAACGCCTGCTGCTGCTGATGACCCAAATCTACAGCGAAAATATGGCTCATACACCACCATTCAGATTAACAGTTAAGACCAGAAAAACATGACTTGAAATGGGAGAGACCAAATGTTACCCACAGAGTGCTGTTTCAGCCATTTCTAAGCTAACAAGGACACGAACTGGATGAATAATTTACCACAATCACTGGGTATGTGGTGAGCCACACGCTATGGCTGGAAGATATTATTATTTATTTTGTGGAATCACATTACAATGATCATACGACCATAAAGTTTGACAGTTCGCTCTGGCAGGTTTACAAACAGCTGGAACTAATAAGATTGGATGATGAGTCTGTAACAGTTGTTTTGGACTGGGATGAAAATTCAGGCGGGGATCTCATGACTGATGGTCTACAGTATTAAGTGACTGCTGCTGCCTTCTAGTATTTTTGCTTTGATTAAATAATTTATTTCAGTCATTCATTCTTTTCACTAGACAGACTAGACTAAACTGTGGGCCAATCCGTTGGCCAGGATACCAGGAATTCTCCTGATGCTCCCATTGCTCAGTCGGGGCCTGCAAATTTGTGCTTCTATTAGTTACCCCTGTGTCTGACGTGTCAAAATGTTTTCTATCTATTCAACTGAAGTTTTACTCTACAGTCTCCCGCAATTTTCAGAATTCTTTTCTAACTGCTGTCGAGCTCAAAGAAATATTTGATCGTTTTAGGAAACATGTCTATTCTCTTTCTTGCTAAGACATAATGACTTTGATACCATGTGATAAATATTAAGCCAGCAGCCTGTCAAGTTAGCATGACTAGAAACAGGGGGAGACAGTTAGCTTTGTTAGGTAGCTAATCTGTACAAAAACAAAAGTAGAAGCTTTCTTGACTGAAGATACTGACTTCCTAAAGTACACTCTACAATTTTCTGTTAAAACACAAATGATCCTTTTTTGAATATCACATGTTTATCAGCGAGCCTTAGCAGTGCTGGCAGGTGGATTTTGTCAGAGCCAAGCTACATATTCCCCCTATCTAAGTTAAGCTAAGCTAACCAGCTGCTGGCTTTAACCTTAGGGATATTTTAGACACAATCAGGTGCTGGGACATGCGAATTAAGTTATTGTACCTTGTGATAGAGTTGTTTAACTTTGCTCACTATGATTGACTGATCAGTTGACTGACAGGTGCAATGTGATGTTGACTGTGTTTCTTTGCAAAGCTGACTGTCAGCAGCCAGTGAATGGTCTCAATGGGCCTGACCACTTGACTAACAGACTCTAGAGTGAATCATTTCCTCTAACTCCTGACAAAAAAAGGGAACGAGTGAATTTAGCAAAACAGTGAACAATATCATTAAAACCTGCATAAAATGTAACTGTTGAATTCTTAGCAGTGCAACTTACTTAATTGCCCTCTACATCAATTTAATTTATTAATGTCATATTTCATTATGCTCTTGTTATTATCCTACAATATTGGTAGTGAAAACATTTCTGAATAATGCTGTGATATTATTTGAAAAATTTATCATCCAAATCCGACTCATTAGTGTTTTTTTTTTCCTTTGTTTAATTTTTCAGGCAGACAAAGCAGGGCTGCACACCTTCACCTCAGCTGTGAGTGGCACAAACACGCCAACACCCACACTGAAGGTTGGTCCTGTCTCCAGCGAACAAATCCAACAGGCTCACACAAACACACTCCTGGAAACACTGTGTGTATGTGTGTGTATGCTGGTGTGTAGTTGTATCGGCTGCCCCACAGCAAAGAATGGCTCTCTAAAAATAGCCACAGCTCAGAGCTCACAGAGGAAGGCCCTGCACCAAGACAGCCAGGGATTAACCATTACTCTCTCACACACTCTCGTACACATACAAACATACATCCCTCGATACACACCCACTCATACAATTAACATGTAGGTACGTTATACGCACAAGCATACAGTAAGCACTGTATGTACAGAGGATAATGGGGTTTATACAGATGGATTATACTTATGCAAATCCACACAAAAAGCATAAAAGATGCTGCTTGTGTTACATAATTTCAGTTTTTGGTGCCACATACAAACTTAACCTTATCAATAAAAACATTTATTAGAAACTGATCACTTTGCAAACCGAAATAACAACCTGTGCTAATCGGAAATTGACTGCAAGCAGCCATCAGATGTTTGAGGCAGTATTTAAACATGGATTATACAGAGGCTGTACACATGAATATAAAGCAGTTACCTAAAGGGACAACAGAGGAAGGCACTGACAAGTAATTTTCAAGGAATCACATCTTTTGTAATTAAATTAGATTACTGGTTATAATTTGATTTTCAAAGGGAAAATAAAAACAAGATTTAATGATCTTTTTCACAAATTACATAATGAAAACATAAAAATAAGTTTATAGACTGAAAATTAAATGTCATTAAATTATAAAATTTCTTCACAAATCAAAATATTGATTCATCAATCAAATGTGTCAACTTAGAAGGGTTTTTGTGCAAAACAACATTATGCAATCAAATCAATATTTTATTGGTGGGTTAAACATTATGGTGATAAATTGTTGAAAATAAAATGAATTGAAAGTTGTAGTTTTGGATGAATAAAAAGTAATAAGCTCAGTTTTTTATCTAGTATATACCGTGAGTCTCATCATGTCTGGGATTTGATAGTTTGCAGTAAAAATGGAGGTTTATTTGAACAAACAGACTAAATATGTTAAATAACACATGTCTCCGTGAAGATCAGCGATAAACACAAACTTACTGTTTTAAACGTGATTCCCAGAAGAAATACAGATGTAAGCTAGTTCATGTTAGCTCTCTTGAATAGCTGGACATTGTTTTTACTGAATGGATACATTTTTCACATAAAGTCAGTTCAAATATTATAAAGACAGCATTTCATGTGTTAATTTTATGAGGAAATTGATTATGGAAAGTTAAATGCATTCTAATTGTTTTGAATTGAAAAATTGCAAATATATTTTTAGAAAAGTTACATTTGTGTTCATTCTTGTGTTTTTAATATTTTAAATTCATTGAAGGGCTGAATTTTGATTTGATTTGTATTGAAACAGAAGAAAGAGATCATATTTACAGCTGATCATTTTGAAGGACGCGTGTTTATTATCTATGCATCAATAGAAAACAGAAGAAGGGAGAGGAGGAGTGACAGAAAGATGGACGGGCAGAGATATGCATGTGTTGATGTCACTGCTCCTTGTTGTAGGGAAATGAGTCTGCAGGTTCAGACTGGTATACTGCAGTTCATTGATCAGGATTTTTTTTAAAAAACAGCTGAATGTGTTCCTGCAATTTGGAAGAAGCAGTGTGTTTGTCAAAAGGAGAGTGCAACAGAGACCTCAGCGATGCGCTCTGCTACCTCTGAAAATGGGTGTGGGTGCTGAAACAGAGGCGAGAGGAGAGAAACAAATAACAACCTCCAGACAAATAGTTGCCGAGCAGTCGACGATGGAACTACTGGGAAATTATGAGGGAAACAAACTGCTCACTTCATCAAAGAGGAGAGAGAAAGAACATGCATCGGGAGCGCTGCCATATTTTGTAGCCCACTCACTTGTTCCATCACAGAAGGCGTCGTTTTCTTTTCTACCTTCTCTGACTGCACGATCAAAAGCAGCTCTATCTATTGATTCTGACACAATTAAATCAGTCAGGTTGGCCTTGAAACACACACAGCACCGACTCTGCATTGTGCGGAGACTAAAAAAATGTTGACAGTGAGGAGATTTTCAACTCATAGCTGAAACCATCTGTCAGTAGTTGAATTGAGTTTGAGGCTTTCACTTTTAGCTTCATATATCCTTAAATTATATTTTGCAATCTACCTTTTTAATCAACTTCAACAAGAAATACAAATACAGTTAATGGCATAGTGTTTAACAAGTTATTTTCCCTCAGACAGGGAGACCTGGTTAGCATTCCTCTCCACTAGAGGTCTAACTTGGGGTTAAGCTGTTTACAGCTGACACCTGACCGCCACTGTTAGAGTAGTAAACAAAATATCAGTGTGTGGGGAGAACCATCTGCTAGTAAAAGAAGAGTTAAGAGAACAGAAGGTTTCTTTAAAAGAGACAGAAATGATCAAGACTAGCAAGAGCAGAAAGATGTCTACACCACAGTTCCTCATTCTAACAGGATAGATCAAGCAGTATGGTTCATTTAAGGCTCATACGGGCTCAATCATGGTTTCATTACAGTTTGTAAAGTTTTACATGCTTGACTCCTGAGTTGCTGCTGTCTAATCCAGCAGCTTTCTGAAGGCCAGCTGCCTGGTGTGACAGAGTGTGTTCATATACTGACCCTCTCTGGTCCTCCCTGACCTGAAACTGAGGAGTATTGCCTGTATTTTCTTTCTTTCTTTCTTTAGAGCAAAGTGAGAAAATCCCTTGTGAACCCTGAGGTCGGTTCTCTGCTAAAGCTCAGCAGAGCAGAAATTCATTACCATAAGCTCTCTGTGCCCACATGCATCCTAATGTTAAAGGTACCACATGTTATAATAAAGACTCTGGCTGTACTCATCTGTCCTTGAAACCTGCTGCAGCAAGTGTATATTATTCAATTATTCATTCAGTTATTTATTCAGTCTTTTTAAACGACTGACTGTCTGCAATCCCTGCTATCCCTCCCCAGAACAACAGTAACCAATCAGAGCAAAGCAACCACAACTCAACAGACCTTTCAAGCTTTGGAGTTCTCCACATGCTGAGGCTTTGTATGTAACAGGAATATTATGACCGCTCACTACCCTACTCCCAAAAAGTCACCAACTGGTCAATTAGGCTAATTTCAGGCGATATATCATTGCCTAAACACAATGATAAGTTCTCTTCAAAAAGTTATAAGAATATGAATATGTGGTCCCCGGAACCCCAGTTTTTTTCCCAGGCCTCGTTCTTCCCTCCTTCTCTCCTGACCTGTCATTCTCTTTTCACCCACCAGATGATTTTTGTTATCTTCAACACCACTTGCTCACTAGTTTGTTTTTGAAAATCACCTGTGCCCTCCTGCCAACTCACACGCTTGTTCCTAGTGTCTGTTATCACCTAAGCTGGTGACCATATCAGCTTGATCTACTTGTCTTCCTCTTCTCAACTTGTAAGCCTCTTTTGTACTTTACAAGCTTCTTCACTGTATCTGTCTGCCTGCTTGTGTCTGTGTTTGGATCCAGTCTGAATATTCCTGCTGCCATCATGACATCAGTAAAAGGTTAACTTATGTAGGCGGAACCAACCTGGAAGGAAGGTGAAACAGCAGAATCCTTTGCTTGGCTCTGAGGGGCTGTTAACAAATGAGCCATGATCTAAACACCCGGCAAGCTTTTTCTGAGCTGCAGACACTGTTTGACTGCAGTAACACAACATGACTGCTTTCCTGCAGTAGCAGGAGTCTTTCCTTCTCTGTACAGCTTACAATAAGTTATTTTAACATGTCAGAATCCGTCTGCTCTACTTCAGTATTTATGTAATATTTAGATAATACCGCATTAAATAAATGCCACCTTTTTGGCCGTAAAAGAAAAAAGAGACTTAAAACATGAATATGTACATCAATATATCAATGTTTTTAAATGAAAGGAGAAGGAAGAGTCAATCCCTCCCCTGAAGAAAAAAACTCTATATTCAACTGCTCCAATGGCCAATTTCTTATCATTTCTCTCTAATGACTTTTTGCGAATGATTAGTGGTTTGTTTAGCAAAACAACTTGCAGCATAGCAACATGTACATTAATTTGTCCTAAATTAAGTTTTTTAATTTAAATAGCAAACATTGGAGCCAGTGAGATTGCCTTGTTGTTTTTATTGTTTGTCTAATGCTGCTAATCATTTTCTAAATCAACTTTTGTAATGAGATTGAATTTACTGCCCAAAAGTTCCAGCGTGCATTAGGCTAATGATAGCAACTTAGCATGTCTGCTGTTGAATTACAGTCTCATTTTTAGTCTCACTGATGCTAGCAAATACCAGAGTGCTGAAACCAAGTAGAATATGAAGTTAGATTTAGCCTCTTTTATGCAGAGAAATTTGGTGCAAACATTTCTAGGTTAGCAACAAGCTGCAGGCAGCTTTATACCTGAATGTGATTTTGTTGGTTGTGCTCAAACTAGTAAAATTTTTTAGATCCTTTTTCAAAGTTTCATAATAATATGCTAATTATTACTAGATTAATTACCAGTGTGTTATTGTGTAGTTGGTAATCACCTCAAAAAGATGAGAATTTTTTAAATTTGTGATGCAATAGTCCATATTTCATTATTTTTTTAACAAAAAGACAATCATCGTTTTTGATCAGATGCACAATGACAATCTAACAGCTGTGTGTTCACTTTAGCTCCGCATTTTCTCATACTGGTGAACAGTCAGTGACAGCTTCATGCTTAAATCAGGAAACAGCCCTGTCTGGGATCAGCATCAGCATCAACATCAGCAAACCATAGTGTTTCTTATTTTGGCATCAGTGATGGATTTTCAGATACAGCAAGTCAATGCCAGAGGCTGATGAGCACTCAGACATCACACATCTTCTTTTTCCACTCTGAAAGCTTTCCTGGCAGAATAATTATAAAAGCCATTAAAAATTCATGAATATATTTGACAAACAGGCAGACTGTTGAAAGGCCATCACCTGCTACAGAAGTGAGAACTGGCAGAGCTGATTTTAAAAGCAGATTTTCTGCCAACGCCACTGGGCAAATTGACGATACAAACGATGAGCTGAGAGAGATTTGTCAGCCATCAACCAACATCATATTAACCTTTTAATCAGTAATTTTCTATGGCCTTTTTTTGGAAAGGGATATTAAGTTTATCATGGTGTCAGCCTATGGAGCTGTTTGTTTTATCCTGAGTCCCTCTGACAAGCTGCAGTATGCCCAGCAACAGTCCAGGGTCCGCTGGGCGAGTCAGGGGCAGCGGGGAGAGTCAATCAACACGCTGTCGGACATGTTTGACTCATGCTGCATCACCAAGAGCAGACTGTATCATCGCATCTCCTCTCTCCTAGTACATGCTGATGCAACACATTTTTAAAATATTCTCTGTTTTGAGGACCAGAATCTGGTCTGAACTTATATGAAAAAGACGGATAGTTACATGCATAAAAGGTAAATGCCATTTTTTCCCCTTATTTCTCTATTTGCTTCCCTCAATTTTTTCTTTATATCGATTGCATCTGGATGTGTCTTTTCATGCACGACTAATAAACAAGGGTGGTGAAGGAGGAACAGCTATAGGTTTCTATTTATATGCAAAAAATGTTTTCGCATCAATCCTGCAGTTATGTAATTTGAACCAGCTGTGGAAAACAGTGGAAAATACCAAAAATATACAAGTAAAGATTCAACAAACAATATTAACCAAAAGAAAAGACTGAATAAAAACTGTCAGACCCTTACCCTAACACAGGTAAGGGTTAGAGGTTACTGGTTACATGTGACACAGATGTATAATGAAATTACAAAATGAAGCATTACAGTTACAGTTGCTATGAAAAAATAGGAACTTAAATTCAAACTATTAAAATATTGGTAAATATAAAGAGGGTGCAGAGAAAAATCATATTTGTAGATTGAAACATTAAATGTGTTGCTGTACATATTTTGTCTATGCCAAAACACCTTCTTTTACACAGATATGGACAACAGTGGTCCTGTTTTGACAAATTTGAGTGCAACCCCATTAACTATATATATATATATATATATATATATATATATATATATATAAATATAGAACAGTTTTCAAGGAGCTGTCTCTACATTTAGATGGGTTTCATTAATTCGGCCTTATGCCTTTAAATTTTGAGCATTGTTTTTGATTGGTTTTTATGTTTGAAACGGCACAGCCTCTCATTTGCAAATTAAATCAATGCACATTGCTCTTTAGAACCTGATCTGCCATGCCTGCAACCAGCCGACCACCGATATAGTTAATCTGTCATAGCCACTAGCTGATTCTGTGGTTTTGCACCCTGCAGTAATAAAGCAGGGGCAGTTCAGTTTGCATAATGTCAATTAATTCATGTTGATAATTCATTTGATTTTTAAAATTCTGTTGACTGAAGAAATGAGTTCAAGCTAATTTAATGAAGTATAGAGTTACATAAGTTGCTTTGAACAAAAATAATTTATGTGTATTTGCTGTTATTATTTATAATTAATAATAATAATTAATATTTACTAACAAATGTAAATTTGTACATATATACCAAACCGGATATTTTTTTAAAACTGGAAAACATTTTTGTGATTACACTGATACTTATTAGAAGATCAACTTTGCAGAGGAACAATAACTTAGGAGGGCTTTGAAAACAGTTAATTCCTTAGCCACTCGTTCTAATGAATATTATTACCCATGTTTTTGAATGTCATTACACTTAATGAAAAAGATATGAGTATGTCTTCATTTTATGCCCTCAAAGACCCCTTCAAAAATCCACTAAGCCATTTAAAATAATAACAGAACTGATATTTTGTTAAGTAATCTCCACTACCTGCAGCTGCCATCTTATTCAGCCTCTCCTGCCTGTTCCCCCAGCAGAGACTGACCTCTAATGCTGTTTGCTGTGTGTACAATACTTCACCTTAATACAATATATTCATATCAGTTTAATAGAAAGAGGCTCATCTGTGTTTTTGACTGTATTTCAAAAAATCCTACCTTAGGGATTTCTAAGTGTCCTTGTATACAGTTATACCTTGATACTGCACATGCCTATGCAAGAAAACACTATTTTATCATTTCAAAGGAATGTACTGGCACTAGCTCCAAAGGAAGACACTGTAATAACGTTTCATTCCTCCAAATCACTACAGCATCCACTTTTTCTCCTCTTCCAAATGATACAACTTGCTCTGGCAGCTGCCCTTAAGTTTTCTTTTAAAATCAGAATGGCAGTATTAAGGGTTTTTATGTTGTTTTTTAATTATGTAAGGTAGTCATGCAAAAATCTATTTCTTATGTAAAAACTGACTAATGAAAACAAGCAGTCTTCCAGTGCTGTATTGACTGAGCTCTCTCGAGTGTTGTGCGTCATCAACAAATATGCCCGTGGTTAGATTGTTAAGACACAGCAGAGGTAAATAAAATGCTGCTGTTGTAGCCTGTCTGGGCACTGCAGTAAAAATGGACTCAGTGAACTGGGAGGTCAGCGTTTCCCTCCAGCTTCATGCATCTTTAGTTTTTTTAACAGACCTGTTAAGAAAACTAGAGTTATTTGCCAAAGATTTTTACTGTCAGAGTCACTGTTTACCCTGTAGGTGGACGGTAGCAGTCACATTTCCTCTGAGACGACTCTATCTAAAATCTATGCACAAGCAGCTCAAGGCTCTTTGGATAATAGCACCCTTCTAATGGCATAACCTCTAAGTGTCACTTCAGCATGATGCTGTTCTCTGTATCCAGCTTGCAAGCTCAGTCAGTCAAGACCTGTGTGCTAGCTCTAAGAAGTAATAAGTAAGGCCCCTGCATTACTATACTGAATCTAGCAGCACAGAGATACACCTTCATCCACCGATGTGCTTGATTAACATTTGCTCTCTCTGAAGTGTAACATGAGCACAATGAGTCAATCTTGCTGTGTAATGCTACAGCTATTAGCATATTGCAACATGACTCTGCACTTAGGTCACAGATATATATAAAGCTCAGATAAACACTTGTAAGGCGGAATGAGAATTAGATGCACAATCCCAGATATAAAGCCACACCACACCATATTGTGAACCAAATATATTGTCTAGAATATGGGCTCTCCACCTGAGGATTGAGACCTTCAGGGGTCACAAGATAAATGTTAAGGTTTGTGAGATTTTCTGCATAAAACAGTCATTTTTGGGACTTTAATCTTTTCTTATTTCCATTTGAAACACTTGCCAGTTTTACCTCCTCACATCTGTAAGTTCAAATGTGAGAATCTATTAATATCTTAGTGGTGGAACTCAAAGAGGCACAAAGTGAGGTTGTAAATAGTCCTAAAGTATACTTCGCTATAAAGGAATAATTCCATATTTTGGCCCAAATGATTCGCCTGGCAGAGTTAGAATGAAGGGACCATGGTGAGCGTTTAGCTAGCCAGCAAAAAGACTGAAAGAAGTAATATAGAAGCATCAATTTGCAGTTTTATGAGGTCATATGCTTGACTACAGTTGTCTTCCAAGCAGCAAAATGCTTCAGGTCAAGACCCTCAAACACAGTTGTTGTCTTTACACTTTTGTTTTTTTACAAATAAAACAAACAAAACACTAAAAATGCTTCATATTAGTAAGCTTAGTCGTCGCCTGAAGGCAAATACATTGTCCTTGTGTAGAGCCACACTAGCGTTTTTCCTGTGTTTGCAATTTTTATAGTATGCTAATACTAAGTAGCTGATGGCAATAACGTTTTATTCATCACACTGGCATTGAAGTGATATCAGTCTTCTCATCTTTCTTAGTTTATTTTTCCAAAATGTCAAACTATTTCTTTAAGGGGTTATAAGGCAAAATGGTTGTTAACCATCAGTCTAGAATGATGATGACACAGCCTCTCCACATGAGAAAACAACTGCAATCCTCCTTTCACCAGGAGTATAAATGTACATGCTACAGAAAATGTTATGGCCAGGGTGCCCTAACCTTAGTCACCACTGTTTAAGCTTTATATGCAATCATTGGCTGCTAATTTTAAGATGCTAAAGAGGTAATTTAGGGGCAGTTTCCAGCTTTGACACTGAAGAGGGGACCTTAGTTCTCCCTTGACTGTGAAATGAAAGCACATCTGCGTCCCTCAACAGCAGGAGCCTGTGACGAGAGCGACAACAGACAGGTTGTCTCAGGTAACCTGACATCATCCTCCTTAAACATCGGCAGGTTCTACACAACCATTGAAACAGATATGCACACAACCCAGCAGCCAGCCATGCACTGGTCTGCTGCTCCACACCGCGAGCAGCGCTCACCAACGCAAACACACTGCAGATTTCAGCCCAAAGCAGCAACACTGAACCCAAGAGTTCATACCAATGCCATCAAATGCACCCTGACATGCTCTATACAGGCTGGTTGTACACGATATGGCGCACTGTTCGGACCACTCTGCCTTCCGCACTAAACGCTCATCCGTTATTTCGGATGCACAGCTCTCGAAGGCTGCTCCGTGGCCGCTTTACACGCAGCCGCGTTGGCTCAAGGGCAAGCAGAACCCAGGATTAACCAGCGAGGCTCCCGGGGAGGGCAGCGGTCAGCAGGCTGCTGCTGGTGGTGGGGGTGTCTGGAGCTGCAGCTAATATGCGATCCTTGCTGAAATGAGTGTCCTTGGTACATGCCAGGATTATGTGGCTACAACATCACGTGAAACAAACACCTTATTCTGCTGCCGCGGTGACATTCAGGCGCTAAAGGTAGAAAAACTGCTCACAATTTGAAGGGAGACAACACTCGTCCGACATTTTACACCCTCTGTATGTTTTCTCCTCCTCCCTTGGACAAATACACGGTGTTCTTTTATTTCTATTTTTGTAATATCTTTATATATATTTATCTTACCCGGGCCGCCATCTTCACGGTTGCGGTAGAACAGGGATGCAGCTCCGGTCAATGATTCATAGGACAGCGGGGACAGTGAGCGGAAAGGCTCGACAGCAGATGGGTTTATAAGCTGCAGCGCACCTTGCTCTGATTGGCTGGTTCAGGCGGAAGCGTGCCGATTAAGTCGCGTGCGGTTGAGGAGGCTCACCATACATCCATGAGGATCACTCGTCTCTCCCAATGAACCTCTGCCGTGCGAAAATACTCACGTGGCAGATTGACAAAAGTGGGCAAAACACGGCTGACATGTGGCTCAGCGAAAACGCATTTTTTCTGTTTTTTTTAATGATATCAAATCGTAAAGCTGAGACTGTAAATGTTACAATATTATATGTCTGAGTGTTTTTCATTTCATCGCCGACCTAAAACAACAAAAACATGAACTTATTCCTAATTTTTTGCCACTTATGATCTTTAACTGATATATATATATATATATTTTAAGTTTTTATTAAGAAAATCTCATTTACTTTGGTAAATATAACATATTTGGTCTCAGCCCTCCGCTTCAGCAGTACAGACAGCGCCCCTCTCGCCATCCGAAGGGCCGTGTACCGTCGCACCGCAGTAATAAAACACTGAAAAGAGCAGAAAAACAGTCGAAGCACCCACATGAAATTTAAAACAGCATATGGTAATACAGGGAGAGAAAAGAAAAATCAATAGGCAACACAATAAGAGCACTGAAACTGCAGAGCCGCCCACCAGGGCTGACCTTGAGGCTAATTCAGGACCATGGAGAGCAACACAGTGAACTGCGGAAGAGAGAGTATCCAGCATACTGAGTTCATGTGGTCCCATTCAATATCAGTGTTTTGAGTGGTCAGTCCATATACAGTTTAAATATTCGATCTTTAAGTACTTTTCATATCCTGAGAATAGCAGTGAGGACAGCTAGTTAGTAATCAATAATAACCTGATACTTTATCTTAGGAAAAAAAACGAATTATTTTTGTCATAGGCATCATAGTAAATGTTTCTGTGTAAACGTAATGTAATTGTTAGGTGACAAAAAAATTAGGTGTTTTTTACGTAAATATATGTATGTGTGCGTGTGTGTGTGTAAAGACACCAAAAACTAATATTATAAAAAGTAAAAGCGCTTTATCAGACATTCCAGTGGGGAGAATATAACATGATAAATTACTTTTGTTACAAAAATATTCAGGAAAGAAGATGCACGGGTCATGTGCGTGATATGCAGCTTCAGCATTCTGTTCAGGCAGCCCGGTAAAACATTAGCCTGTGCTGCTTCAGCACCACGGAGAGCACCACCCACAGTGACATCTATGCTCTTTGAGCACTGGGGGCAGCATCAGTGACCAAACTATCAGATATCGGTTTTACATAAAGTAATGTGTATCACAGCTGAGTGGACAACAACAGAGAGAGGAGCTCAGCTGCTTTGATTGTTTAGGTTTGTTCATATGTGACCTGATCATAAAGTTGAGTCAAGACTTAGTCTTCTGCCTTATTTCTTTTAGTTTTTCTTTTTTAGCTTCTACATCTTCAAAGTCATCCTAAACAACTGTGCTGGCAAATCCTTTTAGAATACCTATCTATGAAGATTGGTGTTAGTTGTATTTTTCCTAAGACTCCCACAGGCAATATCTCCTTGCAGCTCTGCCTCTAAGATTTTCATTACCCCAGCTAGAATTAATAATAGAATTAATAAATTGACCATTGATGGCTCTCCTGGTGTGTCACAACAACACATGTCAACACATCACCTACCTTGGGGCTAAAGGTGGTACAAAGTCAATAATTCAGGATCACATTACCCATAACAGGGCTTTTTCTTGGAGGGGAACTCTTAAAACTTCCCAAATACCACTTCATCCCTGAACTCAGTCTTCTCTGTAGCAGCCTCACCTGCATTAGCTGTAGATCACTTCAGCAACTCAGTGCTGCCTTGCTGTGGCCAGACTAAGCACTGTCTTCTGGGTCATAATAGCTACTGTATCTCTGCAATCACATGATCTAAAAATAAATAAGACAACCGTGCTTGTAAAGGTTTTTATATAAAGTTCCTGTAACAGTTGATCAAATTATTCTTATTTCTCACATACATATTCATACATCCACATAGTAACAGATTGCAGCATCAGCACTCTAGTAACACTAGTAGCCTTGACTTTTGTTCAACAAAGATTCTTGTTTACACAATATGATTCACAAATGAAAAGGAAGGAAAACCATAATAACTTCACCATCATTATCATAAGTTTCATATGTTACATAATAGTTTTTGTCTTGTACGTGTTGCAAGATAAAATATGGCACATAGTCATGAGTTGATCAATGATGAGAAGATGTACAGGAGGGGGTGTAGTCAACCCATAGTTTGCTTATTCAAGAAAAAGATTCATCCGGAGGACAAGTTTCCTGTCCTGGCTTCAATGTCTCTTTTATTGTCCACTCACTGTTCGAAGGACTGGGACAGCTGGAATCAAAAATAATGAAAAATTTCAAGGAATTTTTGCCTATTCATTTCTTTGTTTCACAGGGAATTTCATAACTTCTTCTCTTATCTGTCAAAGGCTGTCACCTGACATCCACGTGGTATTAAGTAGTGAAAAATTCAACTCCGATGATGTGTGGTAGTGCTTGTGTTTTTAAAAGAGTAGGGCTTCAAATTTGAATTTAATAGAAACAGTAGAATTGACCGTTCAGTAAATCCCTCCTTTGAACAGTGTTTGTTTTAGCAACTAGGAACTTAGCAAGCTAGGTACAGAAGGCCTGTGAAGCTTTGGATTTCTCTACATGCTGAAGCTGTGTACATAATGATGTAGAGATATACTGTCCATTTCAAGAGTTTAAAAGTGCAAGAAATGGATTAAATGGGCGACTAACTAGCCTACTAGCTAACGTTACGGTAAAGTAAACCAGCTTTACTTCCAGGGTCAAGAAGCAAATACAGTACATTAGTTAGTGGGGCTGCAGGTGGCATAAAAAGCCATGTTCATGAATAGTAATAGTTTAGATTTAAGTATAGAAGTATTTTGTCATTTGGAGGAAGCAAATCCTGAACACTATCAGCGCTTAGGCTATAAAAAGAACAGCTGTTTTATAGGATTTGGTGCAGTTTATCGTACAGCCACCAATGACTGCTTTTTGAATGGAGCATGTGGCATTAGCCAACTAGCTCAACTCAGCAATGCAAGAACAATATTTATTATTTATTTACATGCCCTCTTCATGATCATTAACTGTTGAGGATGCTAACTTTAACTTGTATGTGCATATTAAAGAGCCCTTTAATGAATCAGCAGGAAACAACAAGTTAGCTAGTCACAGCATGTTAAACCAACTCACTGAGCTAACAGTAGCTTAATTAGCTAGCTACAGTTGAATCCATCAGCAGCAGTTGCTAGCCATCTTCAGCTAGAAATTAAAGCTGAAAGACAAAACTTTTGTCTATCTCTGTCAGATATTGATGAACCAGAGTTTCATTTATCTTAAACCTTCCATCATTTTCTGTAAACTGCATAATGTGCCGTGTGAAAACAGAGAGGTGTAACAACAGTTATTAAGGAGGTGGGGCTTAGCAAAAGGTCAATTCAGCCTGAAGGTTTGTCGTTAAGAATCCACTTTAGGTAGCAGTTTTTTAGTTCAATATAAATAAATCATCTTAATGCTTTTAAATCTGAGTGATAGTCAAATCAGTGTTCTGTACAAAATCATAAAATCATTTTTATGACGGTTAGTTTTTTTAGTTTAACAAAAATCTTGTTCTGGAAAGGGGGATTCGTCTGGTCTTTGTCCTTTAACCTGCTTCAATTCCCATCTAGTTGCAGTTTGGATCTTAAGGTACAACAAATGAAGAAAAAAATATATACAACAGTCTTCTTGGGAATGCCTTTTGGAGAAATGCTACTTGTATACTGTTTAACCCATCAGAAACAGCTAGGAGGAAGGACGTGTAAACAAGCTTGTTTGCCATGGATTCATTCTTCATGTGCATATTTGTCAAATGAGGTCTGACTCTGAATCAAGGCTACATTATTTTTACAGCATGGTACCCTCTGCAGCCCAGTTGTATATCTTCTAAACACAAAACACAACAAGAGTTTAAACACCACCTGCAACGTGGAGATCCCCAGTCTGGAAACAGACATGATATTCTATTATGTTTACAGGTTTTTAAAATTCTATTCCCCTTGTCTTTTTTAAGCAAATGGGGAACAGTTATTTAAGGTCAAATACAATTTTTCAGAGATTATAAATTCACTAACAAAATGCTGAATGCTCCAGCTTTGAATGACTCCAAATTTCACTTACATTTTGAAAAGTGACACATAAAACTTCACTGTGTATTAAAATCACAAGCTTTCCATTTTGACTCTGCTTCCTCTGCAACCTGAACAAAGTCCTTCTTTTAAATACAGTCTACATCTCTGACATAACATAGCAACATTGTGAAAAAGCTTATTCATGATTCCTTTATAGTCTTTCTTGTTCAGCAGTCAGAGACTTTCAGTTGGCTCAAGTTTCTTTGTGTTTCTTTGCTTCTTGTATGAAATAATAAGTCTTTAGAATGATATGGCACAAGGTCCCTGCCCTGTTTGAGAAGGCCGAGCTTTTCTAAAATTGTAGACAGTTTTTGGCTATGGTTAGACTTAGTGATGTGACATCATCAAGGCAGGGTATCTCTTAGGGCACATGGTGGATTTTTCTCCTGATGTTCAGTAATTTGAGGTCTTCAGGAGATCTTGAGGAGCTTTAAAAGTTCATTAAAACCCTGATAATGACATCAAGGTCATCTTTGTTTTGACTTGAGACCTGCGTTACACACTCGAAGTGAAAGGTTTGGAAGGATGAGGCATGTGTACGCTTTCCACTTGCATTATTATCCAAATTTATGGTTTGTTTTTGGAGGTTTTTTAAGCCCACCTGGACTAAATCTGGTTGGTGAAAGGGGAGAACTATTTGATCATGAATGTGTCTTTTCAGCCCCCAAGTACCACTGAGGGAGCAAAGAACAGTGGAAATCCAATTAAAGGTCCGATGCTTGGGCTTGTCTTTATCCATGTATGTGCAGCACGGGCAGAGATACAACTGGTCTTCTTTGTGCTGAGTTACCTGGATGTCACATCACTGAGTCTAGCTCTCAGCAGTTCAGCATGGCGACCACTCAGTCTCTTCTGTAACATGTGGTGCGGTGGGCCCAACACAAAGCAGCATGCTAGGAAACCTATAGAAGCACACATGCATGTCAAACAACTCTGCGAGTAAGTAAGCCATTGGGTCAACAGACCGAAGAGTCTCTTAATATGGGACAACCGGTTTGGACTGGACCGCACCGGACAGGACCAGTTCAGACCGGACTGAAGCAGATGAACAGAGGGAAAATGTGTTTGTTTTAGTTTGTTGCTGTGAAGAGTGATGAACAGAGGAGAGAGGAGAGATGGGTGGGGGGCACTTCAAACAGCAGAGGAGGTCCCTCGAGCCGAGTGGCGACAGCAACATCAAAGCGTTGTTTTGGAAGAAAAGTCCAAACACACCTGGAATATAATCACATTTTCGTTCGTTCTGACGTGTGCAGCCATTGATTGAGACAGATCACATGATCTACTCTCTGAACATGTCCTCTACAACCAAGCTACACCAATCATTCATACAGTATGTAGCACTCAGCTTAAGTGCAGAGTTTTAAAACAGAAACTTTTCTCTTTCTTTCTTTCTTTCTTTCTTTCTTTCTTTCTTTCTTTCTTTCTTT
>JAPZDY010000009.1:20048003-20062350 GCA_029783645.1 Ctenochaetus hawaiiensis | reverse complement strand
TGTGATCATCTATTGACAATGTGTGATGCTGAATAAGTGTGCTGACATGACCGAAATCAATCAATCAATCAATCAATATGTTCATTGATTTTCAATTTTCAATTTTTTGATTCAACCATCAAAACAAAACAGCACCACAAAGGAATGTTGCACTACTTAACACCAAGCATATTCGCAAATAAACATAACCACTGGAACAAGTTTTATTGCATACATTACTACAAGAACGGAATTAAATATACAGTGTATGCACATAATCCAATTTCATTAGCAGTTTCATCCTTTATATGTCTAATCTTGGGCACCAAGTTGGTTGACAAGAGTCCCATTGTTGTTGCACCAAGGCTTATCTTTGGTTTGCTATAGATTTTATCTGTGTCTGTTATGAGGGAAAACAAAAAATTTGATCCAAAACAGTCTATCTCAGACTAGACAGAGGTAGCTTATGTAGAGACTAGTGTAACCTGTTTAATGGGATGTAATATGTGACTTAGGCATGGCTCAGTCCTCTGAAAGGTAATTTCACATGGAAATGATATATAAAAAAAGAATGAAACAGAAAAAAATAGTCAGCAGGAATGTAAAGTAACATTTGCTTGTAGTAAAATGATAGATAGCATACTGTATATGCCTGTCCCATTATTTAAGACTTAAATTTAAGCAGTTAAATAATGGAATAGGCCTCTACAGTATGCTATCTATCAGACAAAGCATTTATTAGTTTAATAATATTTCAACAAGTTGCCATTATTTCTGGCTTTAAAACAACATTCAGTTAGCCCTCCTGGCTATAACGATGTTTCATATGATTCTAAATCACTTTCATTTTCAGACCTGCTGGCAGCTAAATCATTTTTGGCATTACTGAACTACATGACCCATCATGCAATCCGTGGCAGAGCACTTTAACTTCCGGAGCATGGGGCTAAAAGCTGAAGTGTTTTGTTTTTTGAGCCTTACCCACTTAAGAGAATTTGCTTATACAAATCTTTGTACATTTATAACTTTACGCTTTTTATAGCACAGCAGATGGACGCTTTGCACAGACACCGCTCACTTTATAAAGGAACCACGCCGCCATGGAAGGAAACCTACCGAAAGGTGAGAACTCTAGCTAATGTTAACTTTTCAGTTAGCTAACTTTGCTAGCACGCGAGCCGCTAACGTAAGTAACGTCAACTGTCATATGTCAACATTTTGCCTCTCTTATTCTTCGTGTTATTTGTAGCGCTGTGTCGACAGACTCAAAAACAGCCGGTCGAGGCTGCTTGAGAGGTACCGACAGATGGGAGAGAGTCAGCAGCGCGGCGGCTCCGGGGCCTCCGTCATCGTCCAGGAGGTGATGGAGGAAGAGTGGACAGCGCTGCAGTCGGAGGACCAGAGGCTTCCCCCGCTGTGGGGTCCGGAGGGCATGGCAGAGGTCCGTCTCTTAAAAGTTTCGATCTCTTTCCTTTTTAGTTTTGTCACACCTCGTATGTTCCCCGAGAAAGCTCGATATACATTTAGATCTCACTGCACTTTTCATGTAAACTTATTGCAATTAAGTATATAAGTGTTTTTTTCATATTGTAATACTAATTAAAAACTACAACAAGTAATGATTAACTTGTGATAGAGTAAAGACTGGACTGTCATCGTCTAGGTGATCTGGTTGAGTTCTGTAATCACGTGGATGTCTGCTTTCCTTTACAGATGTTCAGTGTCATGAAGGAGAATGATGAACTGGCAGTACTTGAGGAAATCCAACAGGAGCTCATGGCTCAAGGTTTGTATGAAATAAACAATCCTGTTTTTATTTCTATTCAAATTCATTATTTTAGATATCAATACAAATATTTTAAAAAAAGGAAACATCTGTCATGCCATCTGAGAAGGACCATATGGAGCAATAATGCCAACAGGGTTGAGGTACTCCTGCAGATGCTAGTATATAACGTAAAGTATGTTGTCTTTTTGCTCCAGAAATGTCTATTATTGAAGAGTATGAAAAGAACCTTCAATTCGAGCAGCAGTACATATCATCTGTTGTGGAAGGAATGGACGAGACGCACATTATTTGCCCTGTATGTCACATGTGAGTCCTGGAAATGACTCTTTAACATTAGAGACTAACACATCCAGTTAACACATCCAGTCACAGACAGTATGTCTTAAACTTTTTCCATTGTGACCTGCACAAAATTATATCTTCAGTTATTGCTACATGCAACATGGATTTCTGTTACTGCTGGCTCATGTCTGGAACTGTGTTGATGTCTCACAGGAACAACTTAAATGTCAACAGCCATTTCATCTCCTGCCCCTGTGGACTGTATATTAACACTAAGGTTTGTTTGTCAAATTCTGGCTCACTAAAAATGGTGGGGAGAATGAGGGCATTTGGCTATATGTTACAGGATACTTAAAAAAAAAAAGTAAAAAAAAAATCTTTTTAAGCAAAGTATGTTATCCTGAATGCCCAGTTGCTACAACTTGCATAAAAAACTGCACTCCATTATTTCGGAGTCGTATCTCAGGCAAATCTGAACACACATTCTTGATAGCCTACACATAATTTTAGATTCAGTATGACTTACATTTTCTGTTGATGTGTGACTATCATCTGATTTTAAGTTTGTTTTTGACAAGAGTAAATAAAGCCCCTAGTTAGTCCTATCAACACGATACTTTTCATATCCCCGTTGTTACGGCTAAAAGCTTGTAAATAAAGGAAGAGAAGAACAAGCCAAAATTTCACCATTCAGTTCAGTTAGCAAGTAAAGGCTTCTGCTAAAATGTTAACTTGTTACACTTGTCCTCAGACACGGAACATCACTCCTGATGTCCTGCGGCATCTTCTGGAGACCAGGGTGTCGGAGCACATGGAGGACTGTCTCCATAACCCTGTCTTCTCTGTGGCTCCCAACACAGACAGCCTTCCAAACCTGATGATAAGCTGCAAGGTATGACACAGTCAAGTCATTTTTAAACTTTCAGAAGGTTTTCAGCTAATAAATCTGTTGCTGCTGCATGAAAAATTAAAATAAATAACTGTCATTTGTTTGTTTTTCATGTTTTTATTCATTTATTTATTTGCTATTTGATTGACTCAGTTTTGCCAAAGGAAGAACAATCACTGGATCGCACAAAAACAGCAGCATCAGTTGTAACAGAAGATTCTTTTGATAAGTTTAATGGTTTCTTTGCTTTCAGGTGTGTGACTACCTGTCCATTGTCCTGTGAAAGCAGACGTGCCTGTCATGAGTTCCTTGACTCGTGAGATTTTAATTCAGAGTTTTTTGTGCTCTCTCTTTATGTTTTCTGAAAATAAAGGCTATTTTTATATTAATCATGTAGATTGTAATTGTTTTGTATGCTACACCCCTGTATCATTTTGCACCTATGGTTATATTGATGATGAAGTTGTGTATGTGTCATTTTACATCACAAAATATTTTTATTTAAAACTCTTGACATTTAAGTTATTCAAATTAAACCTGACTTTAACACTCCCATTACAGAGGTAGCTGTGTCTGACTCTAATGAATGGTAATCCTGTGTGATACTGTGTGTAATGTGTTTGAACCTAAAATTGTAACTGGGGTCTTCTGTAGTTTTTACCTTGTCTACAATTTCAGTTTATCTCTTGAAGTAACAGTGCTAAGCATCTCCATGTAACTGTAATCCAATCAAGAAATTCTACTGCAGAGCACATTAAACACATTACAGATGTAAGTTATTCATAACTTTACTTTATGTGCTGCAATAACTAAGCATATATTTGTACTCAAATAATTTCTGGTGCAATATTGTAATGTACTTTAAAAAACTGCGATCTGAGTGATTTCCATATAAATAACAAGGGAAACATTTTTCTAAAAGTGTTTGCCAAATTTAACAGTGTTATCAGCACATTTATGCCTACTCAGGCATAGTTTTATACATAGCAATTTATAGGCATGAAGAAACCTAATTATAAAGTATAGCTTCACTTTAAATTGCATTACATAAAAGATTAAGACATGACAAAGAGTTTCCCTGTGGAAATACTGCTGAAATAATCAAGTGATACCCTTAGCTTAAACATTCATTAATCTAAATTATCGTAAGCTATAAACCAAAAACTCATCAATTAACATGATCCTGACAGTGAATAATTGCCAAATTTGATGTGTTAATTACAGTATACATCCTAAAAAGAGGTGGAAGTAATAACAAATTAGCATGGTTATACTGTATGTATCTCCTAGTCTGGGAGGTGAACCCAGGCCACCTGGATAAAAGCCAGAAATCTTGACTGCTAGACCATGTGATAACTGATCATGTCAATATAACAATCTCTTACCAAGCTTGAATATAAAACAGCCACCGGAGTTACAGAGAGGAATTGTGCTTTTATTTATTAAGTGTTACACATGATGCCTTGGAGCAGTGATATGCTCTAAAATTAAGAATTCTGTAGTTTTTGGGAGCGTCTGCATTACCGCTAGCTGGCAGCATTGTTCAGACCATGTGAACGACCTGACCGGAAAACAGTCAGGCAGAGCGGAGAGGAGGCAGGCTGAGGAAAGATGGCAGCCGCGGCAGTGGCTGAGTTTCAGAGAGCACAGTCTCTTCTAGGAACAGACCGGAATGCCTCTATCGATATCTTACATTCAATAGGTAAGTATAATCCACACAGTATGAAACTAGAAAGGAAATCATTTTACGGCCAGACACTGAAGCTATGCATCCTTATAGAAAATGTGGAGCAGTTGAGTTAGCCACATTTGCTCTTAGTTAGCAGCTAAGCTAAGTTAGCTAGCCCAGTGCTTGCCGTCTCTTTTTTTCTCCTAGCTTGCACGGTGAGTCAGCAGCCGTGGGCTAGCCGGCCAGCTACATACCGGCTAGCTTACCAGACAAGCTAACGTTAGCTGCCCCTGCTCATTCATTTGACAGGAACTTTGGTGACAGCTGGCTAGTTAACGTTAGCCAGCGTTGTTAGCAGCTATTCCTTGTCTTGTCAGATGTCAGGCCGTCAAGGAAATTAACCGCTAACGGAAAACTGAGTTGACTTCCCTGATATCACCTGGCTTGTCACAGCTCCTAGACTATACTTATATGCCATTTAAACCTTTGCATTGATTATTAAAGCTTAGCTATGTAGCTGTCACTATCTTTTATTGTTAATTGAATGGGCTGATATTTCGTTAACCACCTGGCTGTCTGCCATCCAGCCCAACCTATCCGTGATATAACACGATTTAATGCTAACATTAATCTCTAGAGACAGAGGGAAAGAGCGTAACATCAGCATTTTCACCGTTTGTATATCGCGGTGATTCAGATCACATTACATCATTAAATCTGTGTGTGTTGTAGTGAAGCGGGACATCCAGGAGAGTGATGAGGAGGCGGTTCGTGTTAAAGAGCAGAGCATCCTGGAGCTGGGTGGGCTGCTGGCCAAGACAGGACAGGCTGCAGGTAACAGAACATGATGTTCATACTTGTAACTGCTGTTTATTGTAGACATACATACATACAAACTCTAGATCATATTGTTTTATTTGATATTTTTATTCCCCGAACACTATAGATTTCAAACCTCTGTCTTGCCACATAAGCACTGACTGAATGTCCACATTGCTGAGGTTGGGAGTGTAGTTTCACTTGGTTTGCAAGTCTTACAAGTTTTTTCTTTAATATATGACAGTAGCTCTTTAAATTTAAAAAGCTTCAAGTCTTTTGTCACTTTATCTGCTAATATTGTCTGTGAACAAAAATATTATAGCTGTTCACCCCAGCTGCCCTCCTTGGCGAATGGACAAGCAGCCATTTGCATGCAGCAGATTTTCTTGATTGAAGGGGACATAGGAATTATTTCCCTCCTCATTAAATCTTAATATGAGTCAGTTCTGTCATCATACGCTCCTTAACAGACTGCAGCTGTGATCATGGACAAAATATCTGTCTGCAATGACAGATTTTTTTTATGCGTCTGTTTCTTTATTCATTTTAAATCATAATGCTTTACACATGTTTATGAGAACAGGCAGAGTTGCATACTTGTTTGGATTGCTTTGTAAAAGTTGTAAAGCATTTGATAGACAAGTCTTTCATTAGTTCTACACCGAGTATATTTTAAAAAGACATCTCTGTTGAATTTGTACTTGAGGTTTCGATACAGTCCTTTTCAGCAAACCTGCCATAACATGCAATTATCTTCTTGTGACACATTTTTTAGTTTTTTTAAAAACAAGGAAACCAAATGTTGTGCAAGATAGGTAGGAGCTGGTAGGAGCTTTAGTGATGTGGATAAAGCATTTGTGTCTGCTTTACACATGGACTAGCAGACGTGCAGTGATTCATCATGACAGTATAACAGGAAGAAACTTCGACCTTTGTCATGTTTTGCAGCTCTTTTTATTACCCCAGCTGACTCGTGTAATAGTTTCTCTTTCACCAGCCATTTTGGCAGATTATTATAAACTTATTTTAAACTGTTTTCTATTTATGCATTTACCCTTCTTCTTTTTTTTAAAATTTTCCTCCCTCCCTCTCCTCAGAGCTTGGGGGTTTGCTGAAGTATGTACGACCCTTCCTAAACTCCATCTCTAAGGCCAAGGCAGCCCGGCTGGTCCGCTCCCTGCTGGACATGTTCCTGGACATGGAAGCTGCCACAGGTCAGGAGGTGGAGCTCTGTTTGGAGTGCATAGAGTGGGCCAAAGCTGAGAAGAGGACCTTCCTCAGACAGGCACTAGAGGTGAGACTTGTCACCATACCTTTTCACACCAAGTGGTTTATCCAGCCTCTGGTACGCTTCTTTTCAAGTTTGTTTGGATGAATAAGTACACACCTTTCATACTTATGTGACCCTAGACAACTGCATCCAGATGCTTGAAACTGTGGGTCTCTGAACTTCTCTAGTCTACTGTGATGTGAAGGCTGTTGCTGCATTTTGTCCAGCAACCCAAACAGAAAGGCCAATTCAGAATCTGGATCAATATCTCGAGTGTCTCTCTGCTTTAACTAGCTTTGTGTAGAAGCAACTTGGCTATTACCAGCTGACTTACTACAAGAAGCTTCCTTATTTCACCAATAATGCAGTATTTTGTGGTAATACTGGATCACACAACAAGTTGAATTAGTTAGTTGTTAATATAGGAAAAACTGCACTTGGGTGTTGGGCTGTTGTTTTTAACAATTAACCAACTGTTGATTTATGACACTTCCAATTATCGAAGACATTCCCTCAAAATAAGTAGGGTGTTACCCATCAAAGCTTCATTAGTAACCTTGGAATTCTAAATCGACACCTGAATGACAACTGAACTTTTCCAATTAGCCTCTGCCAATTAGACTGCTTAACTTACTTAACTTAAAGTGAACTTACAAAAAGGATAGAGAAGACTAGAAATAAACAGCTGGAGGAACCATTTACTTGTGAGTGATGAGTTCTGACAGAAAACAGACACACAGGCACACACACTCTACTGATACCGAGGTCAGACTCTCAGAAATTCAGCTTTATTTTTTAATGTGATGATGTCATAAAACACACACAGATATCACGGATATTCTGAGCTTCATTTTCAAATAACTGTAGATTTAAATATAAAAAATAACATCCAGTACAGCCCTAAAATAAGTATTCCCACGTGTGTGTACAATGTGGGTTTTCAGAATGTTCCAGTGTTCTGTTACCTTTGTTAATCTGGGCTTTGTAAAAAGGTAGTCATATGTGTGATCTACTTTTCCTTGGTAAACAATGGTTGGTGTACATGTTTGTGACTTATATTTGTCATTCATGGAAAGACCCTTAAACACACTAGTTATATGTCTGCATCCTGACATGATTGTTGTTCTCCTCTCTCCTCAGGCTCGTCTTATCTCACTGTATTTTGACACAAAATGCTACCAGGAGGCACTACAACTTGGTAAGTATTAAATCTCCTGGAGGACTTTTTTTTTTTTTTTGAAGTAGCTTGAAAATTACAGAATGTTTAGAAGTCTAAAGAAACCCTTTAAATAGAAATTAAGTAGCTTGTGATGTTTTAAGCTTCTGTCAAAAGTCCATTTTAGATCTCATCCTCGTTTCAGAGGTAAAAGTTGACAAATGGAATTTCTTACTATAATTGTGTTAACAGTTTTTCTAAGAAGGGAGGTTTCAAACCTATTTTTAACACAATTGAAGTAAACCTACCGAAAGTGTTGTGTTAACTGTAAACTTCCTTCCCTCTTCAGGCTCCCAGTTGCTGCAGGAACTGAAGAAGATGGATGACAAGGCCCTGCTGGTGGAGGTTCAACTGCTGGAGAGTAAGACGTACCATGCCCTCAGTAATCTGCCCAAGGCCCGCGCCGCCCTCACATCTGCCAGGACAACCGCCAACGCCATCTACTGCCCCCCTAAACTACAAGCAGCTTTAGACATGCAGTCAGGTACAAAGCAGAACAAACACTGAATCACTGCTCTAACTGTAAATGTATATAAAAATATGGAACCATTAAAACTGAAGTTGGAGACCCAACCTGATATTTATAAGTTTGTCTATATTTCCAGGGATTATTCACGCAGCAGAGGAGAAAGACTGGAAAACGGCCTACTCCTACTTCTATGAGGCCTTTGAGGGTTACGACTCCATTGACAGCCCCCGAGCCATCACAGCCCTTAAATACATGCTACTCTGCAAAATCATGCTCAGCGCGTAAGTGGTGTTTTACTCAGAGAAAATGAATTTAAATGTAGAACTCTGATGAAAATGCTTTTTTTTCAACATGTTTAAAGACAAAGGAGGAGCTTAAAATGGGTCTTGGCTTCTTGCCTTGCTCTGCCTGACACACATTGTTTCTCTTTCAGGCCAGAGGATGTTCAGGCCCTTATCAGTGGCAAGCTAGCCCTGCGATACGCTGGCAGACAGGTATTACTCCATTCCTAAGAACTTTTAATTCCATTTTAAACTCAGCTAATAATTGCTAAAACTAAACCTAAATTGCTAAACCTCTTCTGTAGTGACAGAGATAGTCCATGTGAGGAGTGTGCTAATGTTAGCATTTCTGGCTAACTAGCTTTCTGCTTTCATCTGGCCAATTAAAATGTGGTTTCCTGTGTGTAAGACCTGTATGTTCTGAGAGTTTGTGTTTCAGGCTTATGTTTACAACACTTTCCTGCTTTTGCTTTTATTGTTCAGCATACAGATGTGAAACTATGGGTGTCACTTTTAATTATTGGGATTATGTTTCAGTTTAAAGCAATTTTCAATTAAAGAATAATTCTGTATGGAATGAATAGAAAATACAGTATGAAACAAAAATGGCAATTGAGATACATGATCAGGAGATCAATTAATTAATTACCTAATTAATTGTAGATCATCTTCCAGTCTCCTGCCTGTATGTGAATAAATAAGAGGGTATGTTGGGATTTGAATTGACTAAAGTGTTAAATTTAAGCAAATAGGTGCCTGGTTTTAAAACTGGTCAGCTGAAAAAGTCAAAAAGAGATTGTGTTTTGAACCAACTTATGTAGCCTCCAGTATAATTAGTCAGCTGATAAAATTTGCAATCTGACAGTTGTTGTTTCAGTGGCAAAATCATAGGTCACTGATGATTGATGATTGATAATTAATGATAATTTTCAACCTCTGTCTTCAAGAAATTACCCATTTATTAAAAAAAACCTGACCAATAACTTTGAATCTGCCACTGTTTTCATTGTAAAGTGCATTATGTGCCATGTGAGGACAAAGTTCTTCAGTTTCCTGTTAAAAGCTGTTCATCCACCGTTCGATACATTTAACCTTTGTCTTCACTCTTTTTCTGTAGACAGACTCTCTGAAATGTGTGGCACAAGCCAGCAAGAACCGGTCGTTAGCAGACTTTGAAAAGGTTTGTGTCAAAAGTTTGACGCTGCATGTGACTTTGTTGTTCATTTTATGTTTCTTAATAACGTTCTGAGAAAAACTGCTGAGATTTTTCCCTGCTGATTGGTTAGTTCATAGTTTTTAATGTTTTAGCCTGCCTCCTCCTTTGTGATCAATATATCATTTTTATCCTCCCCAAGGCACTAACAGAGTACAAGGCTGAGCTGAGGGATGACCCCATCATCAGCACCCACCTGACCAAACTGTATGATAACCTGCTGGAGCAGAACCTCATCAGGGTCATCGAACCTTTCTCTAGGGTCCAGGTAACCTGTGAGACACCTGCGCACATTCAGCCACACTCAGTTCAGACAGACGCTGAACCTTCTCCACGATATGGAGACTTTGCCCAGTGCTCTAGAATTCAATCAGCAAAATTCAGTTACAGTATAAAAAAAGATTTTAAAAAAATACATGAAAAAAGTCAGGAATTAAAAGAAGTAGTGAATGTTTGGTATTAGTACTGAAACTAACATCATATTCAAGTTCTTGCAGACACGGAATACTGTGTCCTTATTAATACCCTTGTATCAAACTTATATCAAGTGTCTTTAATCATAATTTTGGTCTCTCTTTTCTATAACAGATAGCACACATTTCCTCCCTCATCAAACTCTCCAAGGTAAGATTCAGCTCCTCTTCCTCAGTGTTTCCTTTTCGACTGTCATTTTTATCATTCACAAGTTTCCTATTTTAAGTAATTCTCAAAGCATTTACAGTTAAATACCCACAATTTAACTTATGTTTGACTATCTTAACTACCTAAAGATTTGATTGTTTTTAATCTGTACATTTTGCTCCTTGTGTTGTTCTGAGCTCTGATATGAAAGTTATAAAAGTATAAAATAATGTTCTTTATGACATTGGTTATTTTTCTTCCTCTTTAACTTCCTCTTATGATTACAAGCTGTTTGTTTCTGCTTTTCAGGGAGACGTGGAAAGGAAATTATCGCAGATGATCCTGGACAAAAAGTTTCATGGTATGTGTCTGCAGCTCCTTCAGTGCACGTGTAGAGATGCTAAATATTAGTGACTTTTTTGTTGTCAGTAGTGGTGTTTTGCAGCTGTGTCCTGGATGAATTTTATTTCAGCATACTGATCTGTAAGTGTGTCATTGTCATTACTTTGTGACATCAGTGTGAGATATTTTGTTTTTTAAGGTAAGGTGAAATAAGCCAAATCAAGCCATTTTGCCAAGTTATAACTTGCTCTTTACTATTATTATATTCAACGCCTCAACGCCTACTGGATGATGTTTTAGTTCTGCTTGAATGGAGAAGGATGACACATTGAATTAATTGCTGGATATCACAGGAGTGCTAGTAACTTGTGTCTTCATGTCCTCTTCCCCTCACATGATTAGAAGTGCTCTCAAATCCCTGCCTGCCAGTGCCACATTTTGCACCGTAGTGAGAACTAAATTCCCGCTGCATATTTTTTCAGACTTTAAAAACAATAAATAATGTTCAAATTGAACAAGCATCATGGCAATGCAAAAATTAGTGTATCCCCCGATTGTCATGTTTACATCACTGCTGGGCAGAGCTGGAGCAAATAAATCACTGCCTCAGAGTCATTTGACAAGGGAATGAATGGCAGTGGGTATTAGAGGGTCTTTTGTTGAGTGTGAAAGTTTATCGGTGACCACTTACCATCCCACCTTACCTGACAGGTATTTTGGACCAAGGTGAAGGTGTGCTGATTGTCTTTGACGAGCCAGTGGTGGACAAGACATACGAGGCGGCCCTGGAGACGATTCAGAACATGAGCAAAGTGGTTGACTCGCTCTACAACAAAGCCAAGAAGCTAACATAAGGTCAGCACTGATGGAACTACGTGGCTTGTGCAGTGTAATTGATTACAAACTGGCTAACCAGTTTTCATGGAGTTTTACCTTCATATTCAAACTTCAGCTTTAAGACTCCCACTTACTTTCCTCCTTCATGTTTTCTGGTCACTCTTTTCTGCTGCCGTTTGCAAAGCAGCTTTGAGGTTCATTTACAATACGAACTGTCACTCTAATGTCATGTGAGAAAGTGGGAAGCCACCCTGGTGGCCAAATCACAAATCTGAGCAAGACAGCTGTAAACTGAATCTGTATGGTGGAAACACGTAAACTGTCACACAGTATTTTTATTTTTTATTCATTGTTTTGACAGTGTGGACTTATATGAGGGTATACTGACTGCAACCACCCAAATGAAATGAAATGAAATGAAACTTTCTCATGAAAAAAACAATACATTCAAAGGATAAGGCTGGTAGTGATCTATGTTTTTCATTATTTGTCTTAAAAGTCCAAAACAATTTATTGACTCTGTTCTAAAGTTTTGAGCCTGATACATTTTTTTTCCTCTGAGCTGTAGAGCTCAATTGTTGTCCATAAACTATTGAAAGCACATCCACCACCCACATTTACATTCAAATGAATTGACAATATTTAGGTAACTGCTTGTAAAATTAGCAAAAATGACCTTAATTAAAATAAAATTAAGATTCAAGTTAGCTTTTTTTTTTTTAACATTTTCAGTCAAATCAGACCTATTTACTCTTGTACCCCTCCTAATTTTTCTTTCGGATGAGAGTCAGAGTCAGTCAGCTTAGCAAAAAGGGAGGGAAAACGGGAAACATTTAGCTTGTCCAAAAGCAATAAATTTCACATTCAACAGCCCCCATTAAAGTAAGCGGTTCCTGGCCATAGCTTCATGTACAGATGTCAGAGTGGTATCTAACTTTTTATCTGAGTCCTGGTCAGAAAGTAAATAAGTGTATTTCTCAGAACGTCAAACTATTCCTTGAAAATTGTGTCTGCGGGTTGGAACAGCTACTAGAGAGGTAAATTTAACACCCACCTTATCCTGTCTGGTAAATAAACTGAAACCCCTGTGAATTCTCCTCATCATGTCTTTGCCTCCACCCTCAGAGAGAGAGAAACCATCGGTCCTCCTGTCCGGACTGACGTGGGCCAGTCAGACCTCTGTTGACTGATCACTTCAACCCAGGAGGGAAGAGGGGAGGAGGACAAGGAGATTACAAACACTTAACAACCCAGCAAGCAAACAAAACCAGCTGACCATCTGACGATGACCTGGGTGGACATGCTGCTCCTCCTAGTCCTCCCTCTGCCCTCTGCTCTCCCTCCCTCCTGTCTCTTTCTTCAAATCTGACTGTGGTTGATCTGACACAACGGGCTCCTCCCTATGGACAAACCCAGGCACTGTGCCCCTCTTCTCTTCTCCCACGACTGGTTTCTACTGTATGTAAAATTGGACGAGCTTTCACCCTTTTTTTTCCTCTTCTGTTTCTCTCTGCACTGGCCATCAGGGAATCTTGTAATATAAAAATAAAAGAATACATATACAGTACTTATACATACATGTATTATATATAACAACATGCTTGGTCTGTTCTCAGAGTGTAACCGGGCGTAAACATGGGTTGTTTGGTCTCTGTTTGCACCGGATTCCACATGTTCTCTTCGACTTTCCAACAGCCCTGAAACTGAATGTTCACCTGAAGAATGGTTTCTAAAACAGGCCGTCAGAACACCTCCCTTTTTCCTCACATTCGGACTACGACCTTTCCCTCCTCACCTGTTTCACCATGAGTCGTCTCACTCACTCACAAGACATTGTTGGATTCGTGGACCATGCAGGGAATTTGCTCCCCTGTCCACTCGGGACCATGCCACAAGGAGAGGAGGACATTCATCACCACAGTGGGGTCTTCTAAAAACCCCTTTGTCCGCTCTGCACTCCTACTTCCTGTTTGTATATAACATTGCCAAGCTCCTGTGTTCATCCAAGGCCTGATGTATTCACACTGTCCCCCCTTTTTTTATATTGCGTCGGAACAGAACAAACCTCGACATTGAGAGCTTGGTCAGTCACACAAAGTGCTTTTGATGCTCGTTACGTGGCTGGAGAGAGAACTCTGAGTTCTGAGATGTGATGGTTTGTTGGGCAGAAAAACACAGGTTTCCCTGAAGAAAATCAAGCTGTACATTTCTGGGAACTTAATTTTGCAAGGACTTGAGGGTTTACCATATATGACATAGAGAAAGACAAATGCTAATAAAAAAAAATTCAAACCTGGAAGTTGTGTGACTTAAGGATGCTGAAAAATGTGTTGCAGGTTTTCCTCTTTGACGCAGTTGCTTTTTTGCACCTCTTGTCATGTTCTTAATTACCCTTTTGTAAAGTTGCAAACTTAACAACACTTCATGTTGAAATGTATGGCTTAAAATTATCCATATTAGGCTATGACTCATTGATAAATAGTTGACATTTAGGCTACATCTAAAAGAAATGAATTTTTCATTTGATGGACAAATTTTTTTACAAACATACTTGAAAATAATGAGTCATCCAAAAATATTGAATAAATGGTGAATATTCAGATAGTTCAATGTAGACTGATAGTTGAATAAGTTAAAAGTAATGAATGACCAATTTAAAAAGCAAAGAATA
>JAPZDY010000009.1:20025888-20039828 GCA_029783645.1 Ctenochaetus hawaiiensis | reverse complement strand
AGGCTCCAGTGGATTCTTCGCCCGCCTGCATGGGAGATTACTCACACCAGAACTGGTACCAGCAGCAGGGTGCACATTTAGGTCTGCCACAGTCGGGCCCGATGCACCACACACCATCGGCCGCCCCGTCAGCCACACAGAGCATGGGAGCCGTCTACTGACGCCAAAACATGCACCGCACAACAGTTTGACCCCGACCCTGCACTTTAACACCGAGGGTATCGTACGGATGATTTGGAGTGCTGTTGTGACCAGAAACACCTGACAGGAATCATCCGACACGAGTCATGACTGTAAAACCTGACACACATGTTATAAATCAGACTTTCCCTCCAGTAAATGTGGATTGAAAACAAGCGCTGGCATCACTCACCCTGTTGTCCTCTGCAGTTTATGAACTCATGACACATGGGTTATAAAGGAAATTAGGGTGATTGATGTGGGTTTTTTTGGTGCTAAGACTGATAAGGACATTTTTATTAGAAATCACTGACAACGGATGATATTTTGTATATTTAATATTTTAAGATGACCATATTTATGCTAAAACTTGATTCAGTCTTGCCATTTTAATTCTTTTTTTTCCTGGAAAGGGCCTCTGACACAGCGTTTTCATTTTAAAACTGAATACTACTGAACTTTTTTCTGAATTTGCAGTAAATCAGAGCCCGCCAAATCAGCATGGGGAACTTTGAGATATGTAAGGCTTTAAATTGACAGAAAACAGGACTGTTTTATGAAGCTGTGGTCAGAGGCAATGTTAAAGGTGAGCAACACTGAAAGGCTGATAACCTTTTAAAACAAAACATCAAATATCAACCCAACACAGGAGACAGACCATGAAGAGACACTGAATTAAACCCTAAGAGGGTGAGTTTTTAATAAGGACATTAATGAGGACAATCTACACACTCCTCTCTCACTAGGAATATGTTTTGAGAATGACATCATGGACATTACCAACATGGATTCACTGGATGATTTACTTCTTTTGCTGTAGAGCATTTTACCTTCCATTGGCAAATTCTTGTCAGAACTATGTTTGCGTCCATGCAGTGATTTTTTTTATCTGAAGGGTTTTATTTCCCATACAACATGTCTGGAGCAGATTAAAGTGGAATTTTAGTGTAAACTGTAACTGTTTTGCAGGTGAAAAACTTCAGGTTGTTATCTGAATTGAAGGCAAGGCTGGGATTAAAAATGTTCACACAACAAGGGCTGAGAAACTTTTTAAGACTCCAGACGGAGCTGTGGGAAGTCAGTTAAATTACCTCAAGTGATGTCACTTGAGTCAGGATCTGTCGGGTCTGAACTCCAGCAGATTTGGAGGATAAAAGAAGTGAGCTTGCCAGACCTCTGCAGCCCGCTCCTCATCTCTGCCTGAGGCTCCAAGCTAAATTAGTGAATACTAGCATAACACACACAATAATCCGACTGAACAGGCAGTTAAGTTACATTGTGGATAATGTAGGCACCAGGTTTAAGAGAAGAAAGAATATGCTTGTAATGAAACTAAAAGACAGATCTCTTACTGTGCTGAATTGATTTTGATCCCTTTTTTAAACTGTCCACACAAAGTTCAGTAATGTTAGAGGAGTGAAATTCTGCATTAATGGCGTACTCACATGGCTTTCTGTGTGAAAAGTTTTCCATTTTTTGCAGGATATAGCTCCCCTTTTTAACTCCCTGTCCACTACATAATTTCATCCCAAAACATGTTACTGACAAATAATATGCATTTGAAGACTTGCATGCATTAGCATTTGCAGGTTAATGATGCTAAGTGAAAGAGAGCTAAAGGGCCAGTTGGTTGGTTTTTTGAGGTGAATTTGGTAAAAAACTGAGGTACAAATGTTAAACCAGACAACAGTACAGGTACAAAATGTGACATATAGTAAATGTTATCCTAATATGGGTTACATCCTCAAACATTAGGTCAAACAGTTATAAAATTGTCAGGTCTAAGCAGCAGTTTTGACTTAAAACTGGTAATACTTAGTGTAACTGTAGCCACAATGTTTCTCAGAGTAGTACAAATGTCATTGTGGTTCCTTTCTGAAGAAATATGTTTTAATGTTTGGTTAAATGTTCATTCATTTTGCAACATGTTCACTGAGAATTTTGCTGCCTTTTCACTTTATTCCCTTAAACTGTGGAGTACATTTACTCAGGTACTGTACCTAAATTCAGACTTGTGGTAACTTGTACTTCGCTATACTTTTCATGCCACTATCTACTCCTCATTCACCTCATTTACTCCTCTGTATTAATGTGACATCTTAAGCTCTAAGGTACTTTGCAAACTAAGATATATATATAACAAAACATAAAAAGAAAAATGGCACCATTTTTTGTTTGAAAATAAACTACCCAAATATATATAAGTAAAGCTGAAATAATTAGTCAGTTAATCAATTAGTCTACTTAATCGGGGATACTTTAGCGATTGTTAAAGTTAGCTTCTCAAATGTGAGGGTTTTCTATGATTCTCTTTTGTAGCTTTGTAGCTTTATTGATTTCAATGATTTGGCTGGACTGTAGGACTGTGGTCGAAAGTATCAAAGTGGATTTCGGGTAAATCTGATGACATTTCCCAGCATTTTCAGAATATTTTGCTTATTGGGTTTTTTGATCAGGATTTTGCTTAGATGCCTAAAAGGAAGTCTCTGGTTAAAAAAAAAAAAAAAAACAGACTTTCACATGTTGTTCTACAACTTAAAAGAAGTCAGTAAGTACCCCAGTTGTGATTTTCGTAGCTTTTGCATGTCTTTACAAGGCGATTGCTAGCAGGTAGACGAAGGTGGTTGAGGATGTTAGATGTCTTAATGCCAAATATTGTAACTTTACAGTCTCATTGTGTTTATACTTGCACTCTTTCAAACTATTCTAACTCAAACTTTACAACCTGTAGACTTATCAAGTTATGATGTGTGTACAGTATAGTGTAGAAGAGAAGCATGGAGGTGATGCTGAAGTCATGACAGTAGTGTAGTTCATTTGTAAGCTAATGTTAGTTTTTTTACTTCTGACTATTATATTTATGTTTTCAAAAGTCATAATATTGCTGTTCAGTTTTTAAGATAATGTTGAAAAAATTGTAGATATCCTTAACTTTTGTTTGCCAAAGAGCTTATATTCTGCAATAATTTTAAAGCCAATGAGAAAACCCTACTGGCTTTTTTGTAAGGGAATCAGAGGGATGCTAACTTCTAGGTTGGCCTAGAAAAAGACCTCATCCCTCTGACCTCATCCCTCTGACTTCTTTCAAACTCTGTGTTGACTTTTTAAGGTAGGCTTTCTTTAAACTTCAAATTTCTCACCCTTAACCAACATCATGACATCTTTATTACATAGTGTTGTTGATTTTCACAAGTAGCAACAAAGGACAATATACAACTGCTTTCACAGACTGAGTAGTGCTGATGATTTCACTGATCCTTATGGGTAAAATCCAGTGGCCTTTTTTAGTTTCCATAATTTTAGTTTAAAACATTTTTTAAAACTAACTAACATTATCACTGGAATGTAAAGAAGATACAATTTTGATGAAATGTCTAAGACTTCTTTGTATTGTGTTTTAGAGAAATCTACTTAAGTTAGCATGCTAACCAGCTAGCCCTGGCCCATCTTATTTCAAGTTGAATTGCCTCGTTATCTCTTTGTAAAAGATACTTAATACAAACTTGAAGCAGTCAAAATAAAACTTACCTAAATCATCTTGATTTGCTATTCCACTGTTCCCACAATCACCAACTCTGTTTTGGTTGAAGAAACCCTTGTTCACTAAGTTAGACTTAGAAAGTTTAAAAACCCCTGCTGGTGATGCCCCAACATTCATTTGTTCCTCTCCAGCTGTAGGCCTCTTCTGTCACTGCTTGCTTTTTCTTCGTAGCTCTTGGAGTCAGAGTCTTGTTCAGAGCCACTATAAATCATTTTAGAAACATGTAACGTAAATGTTGTCATTAAGCTGCCCTCAAACACTCTTGGAGGCTGTGTTCTGTGGGAGGTTATAGAGCCCATGGAATAAACACAAACAACCATCTAGTGCTATGAGCTAGAACATTATCTGCATCACAAACTAAGCCAACTAGCTAAGGTTAGCTAGTGGCTACACTCAAAGATAGCTTAAGCAAAAAAGAAAAATAACAACAACAATAAAATACTGACCAGCCATTAGCAGTTACTTTGTCAATATGTTGCTCCATGTGCTTGTAGGGAACTTTACAGGTGGCCATATCTTACACATTGTCCCTTTAATTCCTGCTCACAAACACAACAAAGCCCCGACCTATTGAAAGAACTATCAAGAATGAAAGAGATAGTGAGTTTTTGCTAACATTTGAGAAAAAAGTACACATTCCTGTAACACACATGCTGTCTCAGGTTTTTTATTTATAGTATCAACTGTGGATTAAAAGTGGCACAACAATTTGTACATTAGAAGCCTTTCTATTGTTAGAAAACAAGTCAAGAAAATAAAATGGCTGTACGTACAATAGCTATTGCCATTAAGCTTATTGTTTTCTGTGCATCTTATGTGTGAATGTGGTGGGCACACACACACTCAAAGGCAATGAAAGTGTGCTGACAGTGCTTTCCTGGTGTGCTTGTCAGAATGAGTCAGACAACAGATACAGGTTGCACCCATCTATATATTATACACACACACACACACACACACACACACACAGACACACAGAGTGCGTGTAAAGAAGGCTGTGGGAGGTGACAGTGCAGCAGACACTCTGGAGTCTCTGGATACTAATAACACACCGCTGACACAGAGAAAGATGGGTGTTCACTGCTTTCATGTGGCACACAGTTGGAAAGGGGAGGAGATGTATGAGTGTGTGTGTGTGTGCGTGAGTGTGTGTGTAAGTGCAAGTGCGTGTGTGTGTTTGTGTGTGTGTGTGTGAGAGAGAGAGAGACAAACAAAATGCTCACCACTCTCAACCAACCAAACCCACAGGTTAGCCAATAAAAGAGGGTGTGACGAGGAAAAAAAAAACAAAAAAACAGACACTTTGAAGCAGTGTTACAGACCTAAATACAAGGACCTAAGAATACTTTGTACTCTTTGTGACCTTCTATGAGATTTGTTTGTTATTTAAATAAATAGTCAGTATATTGGAAAGTACTATTACACTCTCTCTTACTGAAGGTTAGCTAAGAATAATGATGCCACTGCATTTAATATGAAGCTACAGCCAGGACCTGGTTAGCTTAGCATAACAACTGGAGACAGAGGGAAACGGCTAGCCTTCTTCTGTACAAAAGTAATAAAATTCAAGGTCACCAGGCAATGGGACCACACCAAGAAAAAGTATGCAACATAAGCCACCGTAAGAACACCAGTTGTATACAAACTTTATTTTTTAAGCCTATAATGTGTAAATTAGTTTAGACGTGTGCTAGAGGTTATTGAAGAATAATTTACCTTGAATACAGCTAAGCTAGATAAGGGTAGAGATATTTTAAAACCTTAAAATGATCCTATTTTCATGCACCATTTGTCATGGTTTGGGATTTTAATTCATATATTTTCCACTCAGTTTGATAGTTTCTGCCCTCCTGTGTCGTGTTTTGTTTCCCCTCCTGTCTCTGTGAGCTTTTCTTCTCTATTGATGCTTATTGGTTTCACCTGTACCTAATTTATTTTCACTTACTTGTGTATGTAAGCTTAAGTTTTCTCTCTTTTTTTATTAGTTTATCTATTTGTTTGCCTCGTGTCTGAATCTGTTCCCCAGGGCTGTTTGTCCTTCCAAGTGTTTGCTGGTCACAATTCGTTAGCCTTTCCTGCTTTTGTTCCCTGTGTTTTATTGTTTTTTTTTTTTTTTTAGTTTTTGTTTTCCCTTACTTTTTTGGATTCGCCTCAGTCTGCATTGTCTGTTTTGTCACCTGCTAATTTTTGTCTGGACTGGACCTCCTGAGTTGGTGTTGCTTTTCTTTGGCACTTTTTCAAGTCCAAAATTAAAGGGAATTAAATTTTTTTTTTATGTTTTTTTTTTTTTTTACACAAAATTAAATCTATGAGGAGATGCTTGGGCATCTTGGGCAGTTAGATGGCTTGTGGTGGCATTTGGTCCAGTGGGTTTGTCGGAACATGCAAAGGACAGTTGATTTGTTTTTTAATCAAAAACAATGAAAAACAAATGTCCTTAATTTTGTGCAGTTAGCATTTTTAATTTTTCTTTTAATGTTCATGGACTGCTATCTTTAGTGCATACTCTTGCCACATATTGGTAGAAAGCTGAGATTCTTGTGGGTCTACTGATGCAGACCCTTTTAAAATGTGATCATAACAGCAGGCCCAATTAGCGATTAGGTCAAACTGGCAACAAAGTAAACATTCAAAAAGAGTATCAACATATCAAAGAAGCTTTGCATTACTATCCTGATTGATAACATCCTTACGAAAACAGTCATGTCATACAGTCAGATGTCCAAATTCAGTCAAATATTTAGTCAAAAACATGATAACATCAATGAACAGCCACAGAGTGCCTTTGGGACTGCTGCTGATGCTGATTCTTTTTGGGTGTTTTAATTTTTTTAAATATAAACCTTTACTCTTTGGCTGCAGTGTGTCCCAAGTTGGCCGCAGAACTCTGAGTTTTGAATTGATTCCTAATTTATCAGCACTACAACAATGAGAAGCTTCTATGTCCTCTTCATGCTGTCTATTATTATCTATAAATTATAATTATTACTATTATCTATTGTAATCTGCAAGCATATGTTTGCAGAAAAAGTAAAAAAAAAACAAGCTGTTAATAAAAAAAAAAAATCTTTTAGTGTGTTTGCACTTGTACTACTCAATGCCACAGTGATTCTGACTGCTGGGGAATAAAATTCAAAACTCTACCTTTGAAAAGAGACCAAGAACATACATATGTACTCCAAATGCTTTCTTTTCATCTTGGGCATGCAGTCATAGGCATTTTAGTTTAATTTTAATGTGGTTTTTAGCACAAAAGTTGTTGATGTAAGCCTCAAGGAATTTAGCTTCACCATACCTTTCTCAAACACTGATGATGGGAGTCTATAGCAGCCTTAGGCTAATAGGATTTTAAAGGCAAATATTGTACTATCTACTTTTTATAGATATCTTAGGGCTATGTCTAACACTCTGTTGCACATACAAAATTTCATTTTCAGATCTTCTGGCACTACAACAATCATTTTGTTTGCATGCCACCTGTAATAAGGCAACATTATCAAGTTCTTGTCAAGTGTTACACTTTCTGATCTCCTCAGAGCTAAAAGATCGCATATCAAATTTCCAAAAACACTTTCTCTTTTTAAAAGTCAAGTTTGAGTGAACACAAACCAGCAAAAAGTTCTTTCAAATTAATTCAAATGCTAACCACAACTACGTTCTTTAAGTGACTGTTTCATTCACTCGCTGTGCCTCATTGATGTGACACACATTAGGCATCATTCCCAGGTTGTAAAATACAAATGCTTTGCTTTACGCACCTTTGTGTCTCATACAGATGCAGAGGGTCCCCTTTAACAGCTGTATAAGACCCTCTGGTGTTAATCAATTGAAAAAAGCCCTGGAGCGCAGGTGGATGAACCATGAGATGGATGAACACGAATGCATTGAGGCACGGATCTTTTAATGGGTCAGCACTACACCTGACATTCTACTGGTTGGAGTTATGTGATATTTTTGTGCACAAAAAAATCCATGAGCAGAGAAAAAAAATCCAAGAGCAAAAATGTGAGAGGAGAGGCTGAAGATGGAGCATAGAAAATCTGTCCAAGTGAGCTTGCATGCAAGTATAGTGAGCTATATCTGCATGCAAGTGGAAAGTTGGTGCAGAAGCAGAGCAAATTTACATGCAAGCAGGAACAGTTTTTAAGACCATGGCAGGATTTAAGGGAAAACATTACAAAATCTGAACATGAAATCAATAAGTAATGCTTTCGTTCTCTTTATTAAAGACAGGAAAAAAATCTATAAAATATTGTTGAAATGGGAGTTTGCCAGTGAGCTCAGATATCTGTATCACAGAAATAGGTCTTTTGACTTTTGTATGAAGAAACTTCTCATATCATCCTTGCATCATTTCATATGCATGTTCTGCTTTGTACAGTGTTTTGACAACAAAGTTTAGGAACAAACTGCAGGTGATGCAAAATAATATTAATCTGTCTTTACTTCCTCTCCAACTCATGTTGAGTGTGATGAGAAGAGGGAAGGGTGGGTCTGCTGCCAGTACAAGAAGAGAAGAGAAGAACAACAGAAGCTGCAACTCTCAGATATGAGAGGGTCTTATAGAAGTCTGCTTAGGACATGAAACATGCTAACAGATACATTTATATTTTTGTCTTTTTTAATTTTGGAATATGTTAAAATAAATTGTTGTTTACTTTAGCATGTTTTTCTTTAGGTTTTTTTTGTTTGTCTGTCTGTTTTTACATAAATCAGTCCTGCTACCCAAATGAAATTGCCTGCAAGACAGTTGAACTGACAAGATCACAGGAGAATTAAGCCCTGATTTGCTTTTATTATGCCTCAAATAAACCTATAACTCCTGTGATTGCAAGGTATATACCTTCATAACAGCCAAAGCTGATAAAGACAATCATAAAAGGCAGCTATAAAATGTAGGGAGGAATAAAATGTGACTTAAAGTCAAGGAGGGCAAACAGACATCCACATTATTACCTAAAGTCCCAAGTGTGCAGGGTGTGGAGCCCAAACCGCAGATCTTCGAGGACACCTTCCATGTTTGTTTAGGCTCTTACCTTCCTGTGCTGAGCCCTCAGCTTCCAGGTGTCACAGAGGAATGTATCTGAACATGACGGCGAGACAGACAAAGAGGGCGGACGAGAACTTGTAGCAACCTGTGACTGGCACGCCACAGGAAAAGCGGTTTTCACCAAAGTCATTGGAGGTTTCTGGCTAACAGACTGAGGTTTTCACAATCAACCAGAATCTTTTATTTAGGCAACAACTTTGATAAAAAAAAAATCAGTATGATATGATTCCAAACATGAGGAAGTCAGGTGAATTTATTATTCTTTCTTTATCAGGATCATAATTTCTTTGAATCTAAGGACAATGATAAAGATTGTATCAGTCCTTTGTCATTCCATGTCAGGGAAATGAACGCCTGATCACTGATATGGCCTTGAAAAGTTATAGATAGTGTTTTGGAGGTAAGCTGAGGTGACACTCCTGCTCTTTGTTAGTCCCGGCGGACTGCAGAGGGTGAGACGAGGTGATGACATCAGCTGCTTTGAGCTGAGCAGAGGAAAACTCAGCGGCGGAGGGAAAGTTTATAACAGTGTCATGAAAGATTTGGAGCTGACGTTACTTTCCTTTCCCTGCCTGCAGCCATGATCCACACACTGCTCTTGGACTGATGTGTGTTTTTGAAAGCCGATACTAAAGCCAACACCTGTATTTTTATTTTTATTTTTTCTTTAACTGAGGAATGTCAGGTAAGTATATACGGTGTCAATGTGAAATGTCAAACTTCTGGGAATAATCTGAAACAGCCATGGCACTCAGAAAATTTAAAAAAACAAACCACATTTATTAAGTGATCATGACACATTAAAGAAGTAATTTCTCACAAGACACAGGACCCTTTCCACTAGTTCATCTGCAACGTTCTGTAATGTGTCCGAAGCAGATCAGGTAATGCCGTCAAAGGAACAGTTCACCCATAAATGAAATTCAGTCATTATATGCCCACAACTATGCTGATGGACAGTCAGGTGAAGAGTCACAAGATCCTTAATTTTTTAAAAAAAAAGATATTTACTTCTTTTTATAAGTGATATCTTAACTGTAGCCCCAAGTTAAAAGTTTTAGAGCCCATCCTGTCTGAAGTGGTTGCAGGAGCTTAAATGCATGTACATGCGCAGTGAGGGAAGATCAACGAGAACCTGGAAGTATCACACACAACAGAGAGCGCTCTCCTGAAGTTTCAGCCACAAGTGTCTCTGTTGGATCTAATGTTACATTATCAGTCTTTGATCTGTAACCTGCAACTGCTGTAGCTTCTTTCCCAGGCACCGATGTACAAAAAGATGGTTCAAGGTTGCGCACCCACTTCAAAAGTGGTGGTCACTTAGACTTTTAGCTTAGCTTAGCAGCTACGGTAATGAAATTAATATTTTAGCTTAAAAAAGGGTGTAAATAACCCCCCCCCCGACAAACACACACACAGACACACTCTTTGTATCTGTTTTCATCTGTGTGTGACTCGTCCATGTCTCCAATTGTTGTCCACACCAATACTGACATTGGACTATGACTGCCGATATCTGCCCAATATATCGGTCTGAATGAATTGTGCATTACACCAACCTCCACACATGCATGCACAAATATGTACGCTCTCTCTGACTGTCTCACACACACACACACATACACACAAACACACACACACACACAAAGCTCTGCAGTATCTCAGTTGCACTGCGTGAATGTGTTTTTGCACAGCGTGGGTCAAGTTTAACAAGCAAATATAAAGTGACCCCTAGTGTTTACGACTTGTTTTAATTAATGTGTTTTTTTCTCCATGTCTCTCTCTCTCTCTCAATATGTCTCATTCTATGAATCTCTCTCACTGCTTTGTACTCTCGAGGGGGTGACATGCCGTCATCTGCCCAGTAGCAAGTTGCGAAGTCTTCATCTTTATAGTTTTTACATTTTTGTGCTCACGCAAGCTCTTGAGTTTTGCCCTTTTGTTTCCTATCTTTCTTCCACAAGGTTGGTCCTTGTTTTTCCCATACATATACATGTATACATCTCCATCAACATGATAAATGCATCTCTAATACAAAACAATAATGGGATCCTTGCATTATTGCTAAAGAGCACTGAACATGTAACTTTCTCACATGTTTAACACGGTTAAAGTACATTTAATTCATATTTTTGTGAATTGCTCAAACATGAAGCCTAATAATATGGAAAATTCCCAATGAATGAAAGAGTTGGCAAAAACTCACCAAAGTCTTTTATAGGTATTGGTACTGATGTTAACATTTAGAAAGGAAAAATAAGAAAAAGCATCACACAAGTACACTGTACACAGGTGTGGATCACTGCTCCTTACAGTGAGCGTTAATGTTTGTGTGACAAACACTCCAGTAAAGACATTAGTGACCAAAGGTTGTGATATGCAGCGGAGTGTACTTTTTTTTTATTCTACCTGTCCTATAGTATATAAATGACCAATATTATTTAAACTGTAGGAGGTGAAAAAACCATCCATGGGAAAATACAAAACAGAAAAAACTATAAACATACATAACACATGCTGTTAAGTTCCAGTGAAACAAGACAGATCTCGATCCTCATTAAGAACGAGACACGCACACACACTGTTCAGGCTTAATATCCATCTGGCCTCAGTTTCTAAGACACGGCAGCCAAGATCACCAACACTGCTCCAGGCTGAGTTCAATAGCCAAAAACCTGAAGTCCACACAGATATGGAGTTTCTGTTCTGTTATGCTTTTATGTTTAATAAGTGCAGCACTCCAGCTGCAGATGGTAGTTAAGCTTCATCGCTCTACAATACTGGTAATGGGCACCTGTTGCCAAAAACGTCTTCCATGGAGGCGCATTCAGTGAAATGGTTTTACCAGGATTCACTACACATCTGCATTTACACACACACACACACCCTACAGCTGGGGATCACAGGAGCAGCCCCATACCAAACTGATAAGGACACGACCTGTGGTGATGTAGTGGTTATCCTGCTGGATCCCGACAGTATTATTCACAAGAAAAGAGAGCAAAAAAAAAAAAAGAAAGAAAAAATATGAGAAATTACTCGATAAAAGATAGAAGAGGACGGTGCTGCCAAGAGCAAATCAAGCTGTGGACACGATTCAAATGTCACATTGTAAAAAATCTATTCTTTCTCATATTTTCAATTTAATAACTAGCTGTCGATTAAATGTGATTCAGTTAAAATGGCTTTGACAAAATTGAGCCAGAACACTTGATTAGGATTATAGCAGATGGTGGAATGTAGCAAGGGACTGTGAGGGTTTACTGCTGTGGCAGAAAGCAGAATTATATTTCCAGTTGGATGGAGGTGAATTTGATTTACTGACATGGGTGCTTCTATAAACTTCTGTCAAAGCTTTTGATGCTATTTTTGCAGCCAGAGACAAACCAGTGATTAAGATACAGATAAGAATATTGCTTAATCTTCGACAGTTATTTTATTTGGCTGATTTTTGACTTGAGATTTTAATCTTTTATTTTGTGTTGTTTACTTCTGCATAACAGAAGGGGCTTAAAGCTCCTCTCCACTCAGAAATGGTTTTTGCTTATTGTTCTTTCTCTCTGTTGCTTGATCTTCGTTGTGCAGTTGTCCTGCTGAAGATCAAATGTTTCTCTGTGCTCGCCTCAAACCAGAGTTCAACACATGGACGTACCAGGGGAATACCATACCAAGTTTGGAAGCTGGTCATGGTCAACTTTCAACTTGTAACTTGGACAAGTGACAAGAAAGGTGAATCATCCTGCACACACAGATTTTTGTGAGACATCTTACATCCAGCAGTTAAACTTTCAACAAAATGTATTTGCAGAGTGTTTTATATGTCTTCAAACATGTCTGAAAGGGATCTTTAATGCAACTCCTACATGCCAGAGAGTTATTGGTGGTGTAATCATTCCCTCTGTCAATACTGACTCTGTGAACTGACTCACACCATGCCACGGTAGGACATAAGGAACAATATCCACAGTTTATTATTGAAAAGTCTTTGGCGCTTGTCTGTAGGCAGTTGTGCATGTGTGTGAGAGTGTGTGAGGCTCTTTTGCTCTCTCTTTTTTGGTTGTTGTCTTCCTCCTTTGTCCTCTTTCGGCAGACAGTGTTGTGATGCCGTGTTCCCTCTGCAATAGACAGGCTTCCATCAGTTCATTAGGACAATAATACGAGTCTGAAGCCTGTGAAGCAAAGTATTCTATAAAACGCTACGGTGTGAACTTCACCACAGGCAACAGGATGCTGCTTCAAGTAGCGGGGTGAGTCGGGTCTTCTGAGAATTCCAGTGTCTGGCTCTTTGAAAGAGACGTTTGATCCTCTGAGGCAGAGAAAATACAAAAAAAGGTGTAAAACATAAATTGTGAGGGCTTTTAGCGACAGAGGAACAGTGTCCAGGCAGACAAGAATCTCAATTTCTCCAACGCTGTTTTTAAAAAACTGATTTCAGTTCCACCCAGCACCCTCATCATGCTTCCTCAAAGAATGGGAGTTTGACAGAAATGTAAATAAGTGACTTCATTTATACGTTCATCTGGTCCACTGATATCACTGCAAAATGACCAGGTTCCCCAACATGTGTTTCCCTGCAGTTAACTGTCTCCACTGGATTTAGGGAAGAGGAACAAAGAAAGCCATGCAAGACCAAAGTGTGTGTCAGGTGTTTCACTGTTACACCCAAATCTCTTCCTGCCAGTGAAGCCACATCATGTTCAGGCACAGAAGACTGATTCACCACCTAACAGGGAAGCGTTGTTAGGGTTATGTGTTAACACTGTCGCCCCATTTAGCATCGTTTAGCACTATATCAGCAAATATAATAACATTTTTAAGTGTTAACACCTTAAAAATAATTGTAATTTGATTCATAACATTTAATAAATGCTTGACACATAATATTGTAAGTCAGATGTAGTTACATGTCTTCAGTAGATTTAATCACATACATAAATAGTAATGGACCTACTGTCATGTGTCTATGTGTTTTACCGTAGAAAAGGTTATCAGACATCTTAAAAGCTTGCAGAGACACTCTGTCATTAATACATTGATATGAGCAGTGAATTTTTTTGCTTCAACTCAGGTTGGTAATAATCTGTGTGTGTACACAACATTATTGAGTATTAATCATTGGTTGTGCCAACAAACACACTTGCATCAGTGTGTGTTTCCATCATAATGCAG
>JAPZDY010000009.1:20014146-20025788 GCA_029783645.1 Ctenochaetus hawaiiensis | reverse complement strand
ATAATGCAGGCTGTTTTGTAAAAGTGGCACATTCATGTTGTGGAAGCTGCAGTGTCCAGTCACACACCCCTGATAATGAGAAATCAATAGTCTGTGTTTAGTCAAGCCACATGCAAAGTTTTGTTCAAGATTTTTCAGGGGACTGAATAGTTGACAACTATGTTAACACAAAATTACTTTGTATTTAAAACATGAATCAGATAATAATCTGGATAATAAGGCTGAGTCAAGCCTTTTTAGAGATTTAATGTTTAAACAGTAAAGATAAACCTGTGTCTTTAAACAGTTTCTAGATCTAAATATACACAACACAGTTCAGCTCAGCACAGAAACAAGCTGATGCTATCACTTAAAAAAGGTCTTAAAGTAAAGTCCCAGAGGAACTTCTCTATAAACAGAAGGATGAATAGATGAATGGACACGATTAAAATACATTTGTAATTTTCCTTTAATTTAAATATCTACATTAAAGATGGAGGCTTAAATATTCTTCATTACATTAATTATATGTTTCTATATTTGCTCCTGCCATTTGATTGTGCACTATAAAGCATTTCATGAATTAAACATTTTTGCTACAATCTCTACACACACACACACACACACACACACACACACAACTATTTATTTAAAATTATTACTACTACTTAAGAAATATGATTATATATAATTACAGCTATGGACTGCTGTGCCATAAGGCTTTTATTAAGAGTTCATGCACCAGTTATTAACAGTAAAATTTATATACTCTGAAAATACCTTAATTCCTAATTTTCGGTCCTTATCCTAATACCTCAGTCTAATTTCATGAAAAAATTTATTCAATAAGTTCATAGTGCTGGAGAGGGTTATTTAACACTATATAAACATGTCACAAAACAATCAAGTTAGTAAACAAAAAATGTCTAATTGCTAATCGATTAGTAAAATCTGGACTAGTTTTTTGATTCGTTAAAAGTTGTGTTAAAAAGCTTCTTGTATTATGAGTTTAACAGTCCACAAGTATTTAAGCAAGCAGTAAATTTTAAATAATATTCGGTTCCATCAATAATATGGAGATTTCTTGTTTTTACTGTTTTACTTATGCTGTTATACTGTTTACAGACTGCATGTGACTTTAAATTGGGAACTTTATATTAACGTTTCTGGTGCATTTGAAATCTAATTCTATGTTTTCCTTCTTAAAAGTTAATCTCAAATGTCACTAAAGACCACATTTATAATTAAGAATAATATATCATGATTGAACCTGCTGAGAGATTTGATGAATTACGTCAATACTTTCACACATTTAGCGCATTTTATGCAAATCTCTTAAACAAATTAATTTTGACTGAGATGCTCTCACATGAGGACATGAAATGCATCACATAGGCCACTTTAGTATTAAAACATACAGAATAAGCTCATTTAAAAGTGTGAAAGAGATGTTCCCATAGTTTTTAGATGATATATGGTCCAGTAATCAGTGCTGTTGTACCTGTTGCATGCACAAGTGCATATCCAGAAAGTACCAGGGTTGAACAGGGTCGACCAAGGGAGATGATGGGTCACTGCTAACTGTTAGTGCTAGCTAGCTTAAACAGATGTGGACCAGTGCTCTGAAGAAATTGAAAAGTGAAAATGCTAAGTGGGGTCCTAGGACTAGTATTGGAATGTGACCAGGTACCTTTACTAAAGGATTGTAAAATCTGAGGCACTTTTACTTTATTTAAGTATTTCTATTTACACAAAAATCAGAAATGTAATCAAAAATTTCTTTTACTTTACTACATTTGTCTTTTTGTGAGTAGAGTGCCAAAAAATACACTTGTTCTGGTACAGTCACTACCATAAAACACTAGCTGAGTAAAAGTTAACATATATTCTGAAAAACTCACTCAATTAAAAGGAAAAAAGTACCTGGTTTATTAAACACAAAATTACATAAGTACAAGTTACTTGTAATTATAATAATGTTAGCTAGCTAACTTCATTTCCACCTACAGTTTGTGCAACCTATATCAAAGAGCTAGAAGAAGTGATTTGAAGTATTTAACATCAGAAATCTCAGTGTTTTTCCCTTGTCTTGTTTGAATTTTGGTGCGGTTAGATGTGGACAGAGATTGTTGCTGAAAGCTGCCTCTTGGTCTGCATTTTGCTCCTCCATTGCAACAGTCAGGTGGTGCTTCCTTTCCTTCCTGGCATCTATAGCTTTCTCTCCCTGCAAACAACTGTAACAAAGGTATATGGCAATTACATAAGTGTGAAATAAAAGGTAGATTACTGTCCAAGAAATATACCAGGGTATACCAGGGTGTGTGTTACCTGTGATGCATTACTACACACGCTTGTGCTTGTCTGACAGTTAAAGTAACCAGTTATTTTTCAGAATACAATTTCTTATAACCTTTATTAGCACTGAAACCATGTATCTCCAAATGTGGTGGTTCTGAATGTTTCTGATAAACTGTAAAATAAAGTGTTCCTGCATGTTTTGAGAAAATTCCCCTCCCTCTTAAGCTAAATAAACAATTAAAAAGCCTCTTGGATTAGATGGAGAATGCTTTGTCACTAAACTGAAAACAGCTATGTGTTTCTGAGCTTATGAAAAGACTGTTTAGAAAAACACAGGACAGGACAGTGATGCTACAAACATGATGATCTTACAGAGCTTGATGCGTTGCCGTAGATTGAACTACGCTACCGTATAATGCAGTTTAACTGAGCTCAACTTTCAACATCTTTAGTAGGTAAATGCAAAAGATGCATTATTTAAACAGTGTTATTGATTCAAAATAGTATTTCTGATACTTAAAGTAATACTTATACTCTTACTTAAATTAAGGTTTTGAATGTACCGGTAATACTTTTACCTAAATAAAAGATCTGATGGTGTTACTACCTCTGCCAAGGACTGATACACTTAACTACTGGAAGCATTTAGTGATCATTTTAAGATAAAATTTACAGTGATATTGGCATTTGTTTGTGTACATCATAGGAGAACTGAAATTGAATTTTAACTGAGTTATTATAACAATCTGTTCGGCAGTGATAGAGCTTGAGCCTTTAAGCTAGTATACAGACCACCTACACAGTTCATTATATTTTATTAGCTCCATCTTTTCGTCTTATTTTTGCCATCTGCTCTGATTCCATCAACCTGTGCTTAATTTTAAACAGACCTTTTGATCTAAACATGATGAGCCCTGAGATGATTATATATTTATAATAATGTTTTCTGTTGTTATGTGGATTTTAGTATCACACTACAGTGCTGAACAGTACATCTTCACACTTCTGGGTGTGTTTGTAAGTGCAGCTTTTCTTGCCACAGTGATGCCGTGCATCAATGCCTCTCATTCTACCAGGAAAAGTGATTATAACCTTTCAGGACACAGACACAAATATACACAAATTCTCTCAGACACATGTATCACCAGGGCTTTTCGTTCCCATATCAAGGTGCCCTTGAGGGCAATTTCCTAAGTTTTCTTTTGCCTTTACAGTCTATGTGACCAGACACAACCTTGCCCTAGCCGCTTTGTTGGTCAAACACAGTAACTGAATGTTTTTAAAGGCTTTCTTTTTTTGTTCTTAAAAAAAGGGAAAAGAATTAGGAATTCCTGCTATGTTGCATAAGTTCCATACTGAGTAATTAAAATGAAACCAAACTAAAGTTAAACCCAAGTAGCGTAAAGCAGTAATGCATGAATGCATTTTTTCAATATTTATTTAATAGCTCACTTTGTTGTGAAAAGATTAGCCCTTAGTAATCCAGTTTAATGTAATCCACTACTTCCTAACCTTTCCCTTAGGGCCCAAGCAGAAGTATATTCCCTTGACTGACAATTACAGATAATTACAGTGTTGGAGTGAAAGCTTTATTTAACAAGCTGTGTCCTAAATTACCTATAATTGACGTGGTCATTTTATAAAATCATTGACGATGTTTGACGACTTTTTTTGCTTTTCCAGATGTTTGTGGGCAGAAAGACGTGACCCGCTTCTTCTGATTAATGACTTTAGAGAAAATGGCTCCAGGCCACTGGGGCACACAGAGGTCTTACATTGAGAGGGAATATGTTATTTTACACATTATTGAAGCCTGCATTTGATTTTATCTATTGTGCAAAAACAAATTCTTTCCACCGTTGGATTTAAGTCAAATAAACAAAAATCAAATAGGGTGGCAATGATCACTGTGTTTGATTTATTTCAAATAACATAATGCAACCTGACCCACAGCCAGTATAGTGTCTGCAAAATGTTACCTTAGTATTTGATGTGGTTGTTGAAAAAAAAATGCCAATCATCAGGTCATTATGACTGTAAAACTGTAGGACACAGAGTTCCCACTTCAGAAAGTCTCAAGAGGAAAGCAGAAAAGTTTTGGGATGAAACATTTTAACTGACAGCAACCATGAGCAAAATCCATCAGAGAATAAGAATAAAAAAGAGAAAATGTTCACAATTTAAAAGAAAATCATAATTAAACTCTGTTGTTAAGCAAATTCTCTCTGACACATTCTCTCAGACACCTGCATCAGGTCATTATTTATGTCCTAAGACTCCAAACTAACTACAATTCATTTTCTCGAGACAAATTTTAACATTGACTATCTCAAGGGATAGGCCCAACTTTTTAAATTAAGTCCGTGAATTAATAATTAGAATGACAAAGGCAGCCCATACATCTTCAATGGGCTGGTGTAGTTAGTTTATACATATTTGAATTTGAAAAACATTTGTGGCTTTTTTTTTTGGCTTGACTTTTTCATGATTTAGATATTTTATTGATACAAAAATACACAGAATACTTTGACTTTACAATTAAGCAGCCATGTCCATTCAGTGCCCATTTCCCATGCAGGCTACTTTTAAACAGGGGAATTCTAAGTGGGATATAAATTGCCTGCTTGTTGCCTGCTACGCAGAACCATTATAATGTCACACCCTGTCAGATCTTATGAAGTAAACAAACAGTCAAAATCATAAGAATTTCTCTTATGTTCTTCAGTTCTTTAATTTGATCTGTTTTTAACATTTGCAAACCAGAGGGTCCTTTAACTCAGTACAGTACCCTCAAGAACCTTATTCTTACATGTGTACCTGCCCCACTGTAACCCCCTTTAATGACAGAAGCAACTGGAAATGTCCAAAAACAGACATGCAGGACTGGCATTGGTTTTGAGTAGCTTTTTTAACAAAAAATGTCTTGGCAGACAGAGCTCCTCTGGAGACAGAAATAACTTGACTGGTTGTACACCTATTAAAGACTGTGCTAACTTTTGAAAAAAAAATACATTTTAATCTTACAAGTGAAAAGTTACTTTAAGAGCAATAAAAGAAACCCTTGCTCATTTAGTAGGCTACACCAAGTACACCCCCAACTGACTTACACATTCAGGGATGACCGATAGCTTATGATGGCTAAAATTAGCTAATATTAACAAACTTTGGCTAGATATTGCTGTGAAAAGGACATTACTGAGTCTGATTTTTTAACTCTGATCTACTGCCGCTGTAAAGCTACATTAGCATTTTTACTATTATTTTGTAAATGGAACCTGAGGTTAAGTTTAGGGTTCAGCAAAAGTAACACAGTCTCACTTGAATCTCAACAGCGGTGTCAAATACACACAATTTAAAATAAAAAAATTTTGCAAAACTGAGAGCAAAACATTGAAATTCATAAAATACAGTGAAACAAAAGTCTACATATAAAAACATAAAAACTATGGTAAAATATCCAGTAAACTAGCCTCACACAGCTATATGTCTAGCCTGGCATGGCTTGTTTGCATTTGAAAGGTCTGCTGTGCTAGCTGAACTTACTGCTTTTTAGTTACTTACATAGCCACATGTCTGTTCACTGCAACTGATCTTTGCCAGTTATATTATTTTTGTCTCCAGAGTGGCTTAGACTCTCAACAATGTCCAGGTTCCTAACAGCTCCAGTCAGCTTGCTGGTATAAATCCACTATTTGTCTTGGAAGTGTCGCGTCTTCCTGTCTGTCACATCATCTGAGTCCTCGGCATGGAGTCCTGCTGGTGTGCGGGGTACCAGTGAGCAAAATTGTTCATGTATCCTCCAGAGTGCACCGGAGCGCCTTTGCTGGCCATGCTGATGTCCCACAGGGAGCAAGGAGAAGAGGAGGATGGAGGTGGGGGGGCAAGGTGGTCTCCCTCAGGTCCACATGGCCCGTTCTTCATGATCTTTTTGTATTTGGATCGTTTGTTTTGGAACCATATTTTTACCTAAAGGACAAGAAAAGGGAACAAGTTAATAATGAATTAAAAATAAAACATAACAGCATGCTCCTCAAGGATGTTAAGTGTACCTCGTTAAGTCTTATTCCAAAACAATAGGGACCGATACTCAGAGTACCTGTGATATCATACCACTGGAAAATGTCAGCATTTTTACTGTAATTTGGCACTCTGTGTTAGAGGCAACACTTAATGAATATGGAGACATGACAAGAAACAAAGGTCCTCTTCCCTTCCCAGACCCAAACTGGGGATCCTGTGATTATGGTTAACCCCTGGCTGTCTCGGGTATAAATGCAAGATAAAATAAATATTATTTATCAGTTGCTCATGTCAGTGCTCATATATTGTTGATTCATCAAGTTTTTCTTTATCTGTAACTGGCACTAAGGACAATGTGTTAACTTTTTATAAGAAAAAATATACTGAAAACCATTAATTTGTTAATTAAATATAAAAAGTAACATTCATTAACAAAACCATCACCAGTTGTAGCCTACTACACTCTGACAACGCAAAATACATTTGAAAAAACAGATGGAAGAACAAGTTAATCTCAACTGTTTTGCCAGTAATGTAAGCTAACAAGTTCTTAACTAGTTGGCTAACATTAACTGGTTCATTAGTAATTGCCAGTAACATTAGCTAGCATCAAAACCATGTTTTTTCGCTGACATTACCAATTTTCATGTTTCTTTCAGTTTTGTTGGCTAACATAGCAATGTTTACAACTTTAAAATTAATGTGAGCTAACATTACCAATTCTTAAGCCTGTAATGCCAGTTAATGTGCAGTAATTTCTTCCTGAAAGAAAAAAAACAAATTTTTGCACCAAAAGTATTCACTAATAAAAAGATTGAAACAGCAACAAAAAAGCTGCGAGTAAAAATGACAACGTGATGCCAGGAGGCAGGAGGTAAGCTAGCCATAATGTACCAGTATCAAGAGCTATACAGTATGTAGATGTAATGTTGCTTATTGTTTCGTTATGTTTATAGTAGTGCACTGAAGTTGACGGTCAGCTATCACAATTTTCTTTCTTGATGTTTGCTAAGGGCATCAGGTATAAATCTTTTAGCTGCACCTCTCAAGTTAAACTCATCAGGTGAACAGTTGGCCTACTTACTTTAAACAATCCAACTACTTTGAAAAGCAATACTTTAAAAAAAGTTAAAAATTAGCAGCATTACAGAAAAACTTCATCTAGGTGTAGCAACAAGAACTGAAATGAATATTATGAATAATGAAAACCAAAAATATATAATAAAGTTAAGGTAGTAGTCTACTAAACACACTATAGCAGGCCTACTCCAGTAATTAACCTTCTAGGAATACCATTGTAGATAAAAATGAAATAAATGAGTCATGGACATGAACAAGCGATTGTAAAATGTTACAAGATAACAAGCCAACAATAATGTAAGGAGAGAAATAGACAATCAGTAGGTGTATGATAGCGTGTATGTACACTGATACTGTACAATATAGAGCAGAATGAAGATACTGCAGGAGATAAAAGTGCTATCACTTTCAGTGTGAATTATTGCAATGCACTGAGTTAACTACAGACACATAGAGACACAGGGTCATTCCCTACAGATTCACAACAGGGTATAAAAGCTAATGAAGGTAAAGAAATGTGTGTCAAATGTAAAACTTGCAGGATATCATTCAAGTCCAACACTGATGCTCTGTTTTATAAAATGAGAATGTCCAATTTAAAAAAAAAAGTATGTACTCCTTTCAATACAAATGCAGCAGTCCCTTAATGAGAACATTATATGCATGTGACTGACAAAAAAAGACAACACTAGAATATATGACAATTTTGTCCTCAATATAGCTTCACTCACTTTGCTGTGGTTAGAGATGATTCAGATGTGTTCTTGATATAATTGCCATGTTCTTAAGTTCTAGCATGCTTTCAAATTGAGCATCAAATTACATGAATATGCCTCTCAGGCAACCTGTCAGCTTAGCGTGAACAAATGAATCATAAATAATTACAAACAGTCTGTGAAGGATACTCTTGTCTCAAACAGGTTTTAACTACACTGTAAAGGAAAAGTGAACGCCCCAAGGACGAGTACTGCATGGAGAACAAGCTGTGGACCTCAGAGAAATGAGAGATAAAAGAGAGAGAAAAAGTAGAAAAAACACTCTTGGCACTAAAATTGTTTTCTGCTCCACACGGACAGTCCTGGGAATTATTACCGTGGGATTTTATGGGTATTTATAGAGATGGTTGAAGTGGTTTATGGAAGATATTTGATTCTATAAAAAATCTAATTTCAGACTCGTGTAATTGACTTGAAATATGTGGAAAAAATTATCCCTTTACCCGACAATCAAAAAAGCACAGATTTTTCACACCCAACTTTCAGTTTAAACAGCCAAGAAGTCATGCAGAGTGAAATTTGACATTTAATTTGATCTCTATTGTTCCAGTGTATCATCTGACGTCAATCACAGCCTGTTAGACATTAGTATGGATCGTGGCAAATATATAAAATTAAACTATCACTCCATAAATGTGCAGTACCATTATAATTAACACATATAAATCTGTTATTCAGAGATGAACTTGTAGCTGTAACTTAAAGTCTTCAAGCAGGTTCCTCAGTTTTATATTCTGCAAATATCAAAAGAGAAAATATTATCTGAAATCTTAAGAGCCTCAGTATAATAAGTTGTATAGGTTGTCTTTATGGTGTTGGCAGTTGTCGATTTTAATACAGTGTCCCACTGAATTTCTGAGGTGGAGTTCTCATACTTAGACCAACAGATTTGGCCTAGTTTTTCTTTATTACAAACGTCAACGATTGAAAAACACAAAGACCTTGTGAGTTGATCTCAAATACACTGGTGTTCCTTTGCTGGAACCTACTCCCACTACCAGGGTAGGTTGCAACATGCCTCAAAATGAGGTTTACTAAAATAAAATGACTTTGGGACTGGCTATAACTCAAATCCACTTTCTGTGTGGCTCAGGAGTGAGTGTGTGTGCGTGGCTGTGTATTACTCATGTTGTGGGGACATAAAACTGTTTACAAGATCGCATTGTGGAGTCTCATCTTCCTTATGGGGACAAAACGCAGGTTCCCATTGCGTAAATCATTACAATTTTGGGGGAGAAGGCTTGTGTTAAGGAGAGGGTTAGACAAGTAGTGGTTATGGTAAGGGTATGTCTCCAGGAAGTGAATGTAAGTCTATTTAATGTCCCAAAAGTGACAGAAACATGTCTGTTTGTGTGCACTTCTAAGTGTGTGTGTGCTGTGTGTGTGTTTACCTATGTACAGAGATGAATATAGCCTCTCTGTCATTTGATCTCACTAACTTGTCCTTCTTTGTGACATGATTAAATGATTTATAATCAGCTTTATTTATTTTACATTAGATGGTACAACCCAGCCCTCCAGCTTTTGTCAGTGTTTAGCTATTTGTATGCGCATAGTAGTTTGAAATTAGCAGAAGATTAATGCATCAAGTTTGCCTGAGTTACAAAATTTGATCTGACAAAAGTTGATTTGTAATTTTCTCTTGAATAGTACAAGTACTACACAAAATTTAGCTTTGTTCAAACAGATTATTGTCCTAACTTAAAAATCTGTTTTTTCTCTATAGAATCTGCATGTGCTTGTATTTAGTCTTGGTAACCACCAAGTGGGATCAGGGAGAGAGTGGGTAAACTCTGAAATGATTAAAGGACTCAGATCCTGTCCTATCATATGATTGGTAGAATTAGTGGTGTTATAATCCTCTCCCAGTAATAACCATACTGGGTGCCCCCACACCTGTTTTCTTTTCACATGCTAATACGGTAAGTCCTGACACTATTTTTTACTCTTTACCTTTCTTTAACTTATTTGCTCAGTTTTTATGTCTTTGTTCCTAGCTGTATGTTTTTTTGTGTAAGGACTCAGAGAGTAGTATTGGACTGAAGTCAGATTTCTTAAAAGTATACCCATACTGGAGGGAAAAAGTCAATTTTGATTCTGATTCACATAACTACCTTAAGTGGTATGCCTCAGTGGATAAAAACCTACAGGGAGTGTGCAGAGCACAGCTTATGAGTCCAGGAGTCAATCATCAGCATGTTAAGTTACTGCAGCCTCAGAGAGAGGATTTCTGCTGTAATTACTGGTTTCATATTCCATCTGAAACATGGAGGTGACAGCTTCCTTAAGAGCGTGAATAATGAAACTGGCATGAAAGGAGGAGGGTGGCAGAGTTCGTGTGTACAGTATGTGTGTACAGTATGTGTGTGATTGTGATATAAGTTTGCATATTTTTGAATACTTGGTGAAAAAAGTTGATCAGTGGTTTTCCGTGAGTATTTTTCAGAAATAAAAGGCTTTCATTTTGTGGGTGGTTTATGCTGGAAGGGCATTATGAGCGTGTGCGAGATAGAGAGATTGAGAGTTTTAGCCAGGAAAAACGTTAGAATTGTGCTACGTGCCATTTCTCAGCTGCATCTGGGAACACTCGCTATTTAGAAGAAAAGTGGTCAGTGGTTGGCTGCCGGCCTAATGGCATGAAGGCAGACAAGAGATGTGGTGTACGATCACTATCTCAAAGTGTGTGTGTTTATGTTTCCATCTGCACATGTGTATGAAAATGCACACAAGCTATATGTGTTTGAGTAAATACATGGTGTGTGTGAGTGTGTGTGAACTAAAGGGCATCCATGCATTTAAAGAATGTGCAGTACAGTACATTCTGTATGTGCTTGTAAAGTTGCGTATGCACACACTGCCATACAGCTGATCGAGAACCACATGACTATGTAATTTCACTTGCTGTTTTGTGTCTGCATTTGTTTACTATGTCATTGCCAGAAAAGAGAAAACAAGGCCACAAAACATAACACCATCTTATAGGGTTTTCCTTTTAACAAATGTCCATAGTTAGAACAGTATTGTCTAATTGAGTTTGGATTAAGCACCAAATAAACAGCTAAACTTTGGCAATGGAACAACAAAAACAGCTGGTCAGGCAGTCAGACAGGTTGAAAACAAACCCTTAAGTTGGTCACATTTATTTAGAAAAGAATGAAGGTGAATGGTAAAATAACAAATTATTCTAAAATAACCATTACATACGCAGTTGTTTAATATAAGATGTAAAGATAGAATATTTTTTTTCTGTGCACCACAAACACCCCAATCTAACTGTTTGCATAAATATTAGAATTTATTTTTTTTACAGAATAAGAGTTTGGAGAGCCAAGCAAACCGTGCCAATCCATCCATCCAATTCATATGTGTAAGCAGCCAACAGTCAGGCAGTTGGCTCGTCTCTAATGCACACATTCTTAGCCAGCAAAAAAAAAAAAGTGAGAAAAAGAAGAGAGACACCAATGCACAAGCTGTAACTGTCCAATCATG
>JAPZDY010000009.1:19978714-19992575 GCA_029783645.1 Ctenochaetus hawaiiensis | reverse complement strand
TTCAAAAGGTGAAAGGCCAGACCCATAGGTGCAGTTAAGCAGTCAAACACAGTTTATGTTCATTAGCACAAAATTTGAGTATATGTGTTCTGTAGGGACATTATAAAGAGGAAGGCTTTTTTCAAACATTATATCACTTTGAGTCACTGTAAGTTCACATTTAAATTAGAGTCAGTGATTGTCAGTGATTGTCTTAACGACAAATATAAGCCTTAAAAGAATTAAAGTATTCCAACGCCTAGGAAGTCAAACAATAAAAATGAAATTAGCTGGCTTAAAAATAAAAATAAAATTAGCTAGCTTAGCTGCTAAAATAGTATTAACTTGCATTATTTTAACAGATATTTTTGTTATAGAAGGGGGGGTAGGCTGATTCATTAGTGTAAAATGAAAACAACTTTTCATCCAGTGAAAGCAAATGCTAAATGACGATTTCATGAGGTTTGAGGAGCTCAGAAACATGCCTACTGGACTTTCCATCATCAGTTGTTTTATGTTTTGTGGCATATTACCTGATCTGAACTGTGACAGACAGGCTAACATGGCCTGTGTCTTGGAATAATATAGTGATCTGTAATCTTAGACCTTCTTATTTGCTATGTGGGCTGTAGACAGAGTTTGAGTTGTGCTCAGCACAAGAAATGATTCTTTCAGCTCCACTTTGAAAAACCACTGTGAAACGAGTCTAAGTGCTGTTGTCTCCAATAAAAACATTCTCTTAGGTTTAGAAAATCTAACTTGGAACTTGGTCCTGACTTTTGCACCGACAGGTCTCAGGCCATTTCAACTCCTGACTATAAGCCTTTGTATATAAACTGGAATCTACTGGTTGAACCTGCTAGCAATGCAGCAGAGCTAAACATGTAAACTTCTAAGAAAAAAAATGCAACTGAAAAAGCTACCACGTTGCACAAGCATTTTATTACTCATTCCATTACTTTTACATTTACATTGGCATAACCAAAGGCAGCGCAACCTAACAAAAGTTGTAATGTCATAGTTACAACTTTACTAAAATGTACAACTGGACAAAGTACTGGACATGAATAATGTATGTGATCATGGGCATTACATCTCTGCATTTAATATCTTTTCTTTATGTCACTATTATCATCACAATCATGGTCCTCATCACCAAATTCTGCTCTATAATTAACATTATTCATGATAACAATCATAGTACCACATTATGAATCACACAAATTCCCTCAAAAATGTTTTTTTATTCAGGTTTGTCATAATGCCAAGTGACTGAGAAATGACTGTACATGAAGGAGAAAACAAAAACCTTAGCTGAACCTCCAACCATAATAGACACCCCATTAAAAGGTGTGTGTGCACAGGCATCATGGATCTTGCATGCATGTCTGTTCAAATAGAGAAAGTCACCAGCTCTTTACGTCCTCTCTGACTCCACTCAAGTAAGCAGCATCGAGCCAAAGGAAACAGACTGAGGATTTGGACTGTCTGTCCCTTTCTTTCTTGTTTTCTCTCGCTAGCTTTTTGACTTTCCTTCTTCCCCTCTCACTCTGTCTCCTTTTTCACTACACACATGCACTCACACACATAAACAAACATGCACATGTATGCGCAGTAACAGAGAGAGATGATGAATACCCTATGTGGATGGACAGAATTAAAAACAACATTAATGAGAAAGCTTTAATAGCCATCATTTGTCAGCCTGTCTGGAGTTGAACTCTGAGGCTTACAGATCAGATACGCATCAGACCGACTCCCAGATTGTAACAGAGGAGATTGTTGGAAGAGACAACATTTGCTGTCGTGCACAGTTTGTTGTGTCAAAGGCGTGTGCACAATTCGTTTGTACCATGAGCAGGTGTATAACGTGATAAACTGTGCATAAAGTAGTAAAGTTTATTAAACAAAATAATTCCTTTGACATTTTAAAATTTTTTCATCACATACTGTGACTGTTACACAACACCAAAAATAATAATTACAATAACAAGGACAAGAACAACAGGAATATTATTAATAAACAACAAAAAAGAATAACCAAAACAACAACAATATGTTTTGCGTGGATTAGTTGTCCCACATCTCCTGTTTTTTCCTCTTGGTCTTCACTTTGCCTCTTTCTGTTTCTGTGTTTTCTGGGCGTGGCATCCTGGTCTCCCCCTCACACTGTCCAATCAGTGCACCTGCAACAAATCATCCATTCAACTCAACAAGCCTTTGCAGCTTAAAACCCCAACTCCACCTGCCTTTCTTGTTTGGACCCCAAAATCTTTACAACTTTACAACAAACTTTAAGAATTCCATTAGTACATGTGAGATTGTCAGTAAGTTGTGTTGCATTTAGTTACTTCCAAAGTTAAAAAATAGTATGACAAACAAAAGTTGGATTTAATTTAAAAATATACACTATGATATTTGTTTGGCAAATTTATTTGATATCAAAATAACCTGGAAACAAAAAAATATTTTGCATGATAATATGAAAATTAGAGCTGATCAGAGTGACCAATCAACTGAGTTACAGTTACAGTCACATATATGCCAAAGTAATGGCACGTGTCTTTGTGTGCTTCCCCTTGCAGTTATGTACAACATGACATGCAGAGACACACTTTTTGTCATTACTATTTTGTCTTTTCAATAGATAATGACATGGAAATAAATGCGTGTGCATGTGATTATAATGATTGTTTTTTAAACTTTTAATATGCTCCTGTTGTCATGCCAATTGATCTGCTTTTATAATAATAAAAGCAAACCTGATGCAACCCGGTCTTCTAGAAACAAACTGTATGACTTTAATAACCAGGGACCATAATCCAGACAAGACTAGACCAAGGTCTACAGTTATGCTAGCAGCTCTGTCAGGCTGCACTTAGGTACAGTCTGATTGTGTGCTAACGTCAGTATGCTAACATGATTATGATTACAATTGCAGCATATCAGTGATCACTGTGTCCACTATTTTTGCTTAGACTTGTAGCATGCAAACATGAGTTACATTTTCAAACACATAATATGGAGATTGGAGGTTCAGGGGATCAAAGTTATTACAAATGATCCTCTGGATACAACAAAAGCCTTTATCAAATTTTACATCAATCATCCAGTAGAGGAATGATAGCTTGGGGTAACATTTAAGAATATTTTCCAGATGCAATATTGTATATAATGCATAATTCATTTCAACATGGTAAGTGTGGACGTTAGTTTTGGTTGAAAGTAGCTCCCTGTGATTAATCTTGGCATTTATCACAGTGGTTTTTTGATAATTTAGGGGTAAATTAAGAAAATGTTGACCCTACTCAGACATAAGCAATGCCAGTTCAACCACACTTGAGGGCAATATTGTTGCTATGAATTCAGTCACTATCCCCTTCTTTTTTAACCTTAAGGCTAATTGCTTGCATTTTGGTAAACGAGAACCATTGAAAGGATGCTTAATTATCTACTGGCAGTTCCAGTTTGCCCAGTTTACCCTCATGAAGGGACAACTATCACAGAGTTTATTGTAATACTTAGATAGGTAATACTACGTTAACTTTAACTTAAACATGATTATGTTCGGGTAAGACCCGCTGCAGAAGACAGTGTTTTAACGCTATGATTCCTATGCAAAAAAATGGAAGTTGCTTGGCTGTTGGCAGATTATGAAAGATTATGATTTATTGATTAAAATGTAGCTTTTTAAAGCTAATTTCAGTATATACTTGTGGGAGAATAAAATTCCTCCTTTCATGAGATTTTTAGCCAAAGCGCATTTCAAATGTGGCTAAAATAGAGGTTGTGTAAGGACTGAAAAAAATTATCTAAAAATAAGATGGTTCTGCTGCTGATGGCATAATTTTTTGATGTGTCACTATACAAACAAACCCACCGTTCATGGCTACTATGCCTCATTAGCTGGTTGTTGTTTATATTTGTTCTGGTTAATGTATTGGCTGACCACCCAGATGGAACAAACACACAGATACACACACATTTCCCCCTTTGCTATAAAGTCAGTAGACCAGAACAAGACTGTAGAGCTGAGATCAGATCTCAGAGTGCACTCCTGATGTGGCGCGCTGATTCTGCTGCATACAGCTGCGGTTGTGTGTGAGTCTGGACTGTCTCACTACTGCACCATGATTCCTTTTGAAAATCTTATAGAAATGGCTGATAATAATACACACAATAGAGACATTTATGCCCAATTTGAAATATTTTCAAACAGCTAGTTTTGGTTCCCTCCCTCTGACAAAAAAAGCAGTGCACATCGGCCTCTTTAATGCTCTGCTTCTACATAGTTAAAAGTCCATTTACTGTACGGGAACTCCCTTGGTCCTACTCTTCTTCTTCTGCTTCTGCTTTTTTTTTAAAGAAATGTAGCTTGAGTACATTGAAGAGTTTGAACTGCTGCAGCAGATTTTGACTGACTCTACTGACTCTATGCCCTGTATGCCACAAAAAGTTAGCAGAAAAACAGATTAGCTAAGAGGCTATTTTATCACATTTAAAAGTTTGACAGCATATTCAGCTAAAACTGGTAGCTTGCTAGTTGTGAATTAGGAAGATTGCATGCAAAGTGGTTTATGTGTATTTTAACAAAGCATTTCACAAAACTGACTACTCACAGCAGGCCAAGAATGTATTTTCTTGCATGCATTGCCTTGTCACCATGCATTGTTGTTTTTGTCTTTATTATTAAGATTTGATGATGAAAAAAACAAACAAAAATAGCATGAAATATATGCCTGCAGCATTCTCTCCATTCATAAAAAAGCAATTCCTTACACAGATGAACTTTGTGTACTTTACTGAATTGCAGATTCAAAATAAATCTGCATGGAAGCAAGGCGGCCACTTTGTCACATCTATAGACCAGATTCCACGTCAAGTTGTGTCTCTCAGAGGGTTGTGTCACTGTGTTGGTCTGAATGGGATACTATCATATCTGCAGAGTACAGAGCAGTAAGTTAATTCAGAGCAGACTGTAGGACAGGTAAAATTCTGGCTGCCTTTCACATCATTTACACTTACATAAAGCCTACTGAGCTATTAACACTTTTCTGATGCCATGAAAACCAGGTCTGCTGGACTCCAGCTGCTACTTCAGAACACATCTGGCTATTGCATAATACACATTGGAAACAGTTTTATCATCACTGATAATAAAATAAGGTGCTTATTGGTGAAACCTGTGGCATCAGGTCATCAGCATCAATCATTTGACACATCCAAGACAGACTGCCTTAATCTGTTTACTACAACACAGCATTAAAAAATGTTTAGTATTTTGTAATTTTGATGGACACTTCTGCTGCTACACCGCTGGTTTGAGTGTATGTTACCCCCTGCACTAACCTCGGTTTTCGTTTTAGTGTACACTTAAAAGTGAGTCTAGTTATTCTGAGAAAGCTAACTTATTGTTGTCTCGTTCTCAGGCCCTCTGTATTCCACTTAAGCTGCCAGGGTTGAGTCATTTTCCTCCTGAGTCTTTGTAGTGCCATTTAGCACTACAGCTAATGCCAGATATGTTTATCCTGTGCCAATAGCTCTGTAGCACTCAATTCATCATCTGTACCTGTAAACCATTATTGCTGTTATGTCTCATTTATCATTAATAAAGGTCAGAAGGTTGATCAGTAATTGATTTCCAGAGCTCTAATCGAAACAACCTTTACAAATTGCTTCACAGTTCAGATTTTATTTGATTTTAGATTAAACTCAAATGAAAAGATCACTGACAGGGAAAAATGACTGCAGTGAAAATAAAAGAATAATGATGTTAATCACTCAAAGAATTTAAAATTAAGTTTATGGATGCACCTCTGAGTAACTTTTACAGAATGCTGTATAAACAAAAAATAAGAACACATCAGTAAAACTAGCTTAAAAACACTTCACTGTTATCACTCTGCTCTGCCTGTTTTTATATTTAACGTAGGTGGATCTGAAAATTAGTTGTTTGGGGGATAAAGTCTACATACACCTGCTTTAATAAAGTGATAAACGGTTCATTGGATTTGATGACATTGTTTTGATGGTTTTAAACATTTTTTTTATCAAAATTTTGCATTAGAAAACAAAATGAAAAAACAAACTTATTTTCTTTTAGTCCTGGACAAGTGACTAGTGAAAGAGGGCTAAATTTATTTGTTCAGAGGGTCAAGTGACTTTGAAAGGTTGTCGAGCCCTCGATTATGGTTTAGGTGCATTTGTAATTGAACCCCTTTAAAATGTCAGCCACTTTTGTATTTTCAAGCAAAAAGATTCCGCCCTGGAGGCAAACTTTTTTCATGTGTATTATGCACAGGAAGTGGCCCATCAGACTGTAAAATGACACACCACATCACAGTGCAGGCATCTGAGTTTTAGAGTGCAGCTCTATCTGAAAGACCCATTACAGTAAAGCTGTTTCCATAACAGCCAGGCCTTAACTTTCATCGCTCCATCAGATCTGCTGACAAATCGAAAAGAGATTTTTATCAAAGGGGTGTTGTCGTCTGCTTAAACTGTGACTCCTGCCTTGGAGTGACTCAGGACCCTTGCTGTGATCTGAACATCCTGGATGACGTCAGAAGGAGGGCATGATTGTGAGAAAGAAAAGCACGTGGGGTTTGTAAAATAAAGCTACCACAGTAACCTTCCCATATTTTGAAATGGTCCCTGTTTTTGGAAATGTCAGCCAAGATTTGGGATGAAAATACTGAGTTTTCCTTAACTCAAGGTCTGGAGGACACACACTCCCACTTATCTCCTGGACTTTAATGGTTGTTTTGGGAAGTCTTAACATACACCAAAAAAAAAAAGAATTACAGTAAATAAAACAGGACCAAAAATAGAGCAGTCTGAATGGTTTTATTATTTAACAGCAGTAGCAAACAAAGCCAAGCTGTTACGTACATTACCATGACGTAAACTCTGGTTCCCGAACGATGCCAAAGCCTCTTACTCTCTACCCTCCCCATCACACACACACAAACTTTTTGGCACACTCACATGCAGAGGCAGACATATTGGCTTTCCAACTCCTGCCTCACTCTCCTGTCTGTCTTCACAAACAACTGCTGTTGACTTCTCAGTGATATCTGTGATATCGTTCTCCAGCAGATCTAACAGGCATGCTTGGGTGTGTGTGTACATGAGTGTGTGTGTCTGTGGTCGTTCTTGGCTCAGCGTGTCAGCAGTGGAAAGAGCTTGGGGGAAATTTTGACACTTTTCCTTCCATAAAAAAAGCTGTGAGACCTGAAAGCCTCGACCTCCCTCCTGAGGTTTCACTCAGTTTGTGTTTCTTATAAAGGGTTGGTTCACCAAAACAACAAAAACATATTCTCTCTTACCTCTGCTGAAGTCGAGCCACGTGGAGAGTTGGATGTATCCAGGTTTTGAGACTGATCTGTCTCTGAAATTTTTGTGGCCAATAATTGATTTTTTTCATCTAATCCATTAGCAACATCACAGACGCAGCAACCCTGTTACTCTTAATGACCCACAGAACAGAGTTTGGTAGAAAGTTCTAATAAAAACTGATACCTCTCAGCTGTAAATGTATCTGTCTTCTACTTCTTCTCACTTGTCCAAGGAAAAGTACCCTGGTACTGTGTGATACTCAACATACTTTTTCCATTTCTTTGAAGGAAGATAAAACCAGGGGCTAAATTGGGATTTGCTATGCTTCACTCATGTTTTACCTTTACCTTTAACTCCGAAATTTCAAAACTGAAAACAAAAGCACTTACTGACCTTACAGTATCTAGGTGAAATTAAAATTCTATCAACAATTAAAAATGGCTTCAAGTAGACAAGGACACAAGCTAGTTCATTTTCATTAATGTTACTTAGCCTCATGTAATGTTAACTTATCGTTGACTGTCAATGTCCTGCTACGCTATATGAAATGGTCTAGCGCTAGCCTGCATCATTTAGCTAACATTAACCAAATCATGCATTCATTCAACCTTCATTTATTTCTTGGAAATTCATCATGACTATGACCACATGTAACAGTTTCTTTAGCAACTCAAACTATGTTCATCCTCCTGACAATGCTGAGATTTCTCCTCAGAGATTGCCTGAGTTACATGTGCTAGCTTGCATTCACAGTTAACTTCAGTGTCAGCGCTTACCAGTTTATACTGCCAGTAATGTTAATGTTAGCTGTGCTCTACCCCACCCCCCGTTTCTAAGAAGGGAAAAGTTAACTTAAAAGGTTCAAAGAAAATAGATCTGATGACAGTTTCTCTTTCAAAGCACCCTTTTTCAATAGCTTTACCTACCTTGCCATACGCCTGCATCTCTTGTCACCTGTGCTGACCGACTGATGGACAACATCACTGAAGAGCAAACTCTCACAGAAGAAAGGAAAATCCTGTGAGAGCTCTAATGAGAGTTCTGATTGGCATGACTTCTCAGCTTATGTTTTCCTAGTGTAGCAAACAAACCACAAAACAAGTTTTATTCATTGTTTCAATTCTTAAAAAATATTGTTTTGATTATTTCGAATTGAAAAGCAGGAAAAATGTTCATTGCCTAAGATGTGCAAGGCGGTCCCATGATGCAGTGCCAGCTTTTGGGACAGAGCTCAGCCCTGGACAGCTGTAGCCCAATTTAACCTCTGGACACAACTACTGGATTGAGTATCTAATATTTATCTCTCTGGGTGAGTCTTTGAAAGCTGCTGACTGACTCCAAAGGATAGTAATGTTTGGAGACGTGAAGTCAAGTTCCTTGTTGTGGTGTTCACTGTATTGCATCACAGTCCTGCGTTCTGTCTTGATCAAACCCATATAATGTTGGTAATGTATCATTAGCTGTTTTAAGACCTTGATGGCCCCCAGCACTGTTAAGATTGAATGCCCCTGGAAAAGTGGAAGCTAGCAAGCTAAGTCAACTAGAATCCACTTGGAAGGAGGAACATAGCTTGCTAAGGTAATAGTACCTAATCCCACTAGATGTTACTTTTTGCTAATGTTGTTTAAACAACATTTCATTGTCTGCTCCAGCACACTGAGTGCTTTGTTCGTCACAACCTGTACAAATAAGGGGGTTTAGCTAGCGTTAGTCATCTTTCATTCATCAGAAGAGTAGATAGCTGATGATACATGTCTGTCACTGTCTGACCTGCTGTGATTAAAGACAACTCTGAACTAACTGCAGTTTCTCAACGAGGGTCTAGGACTTATAGGAAATAATGTTTGTTAATGGCTGTGAAAAAACTTCAACTCTTGCTGGAAATCATATGCCAAATAAATGATTAAATTTAAGATTATATTAAAATTAAATAAAGCCAACCATGCTTCTGTAAACATGTGAAGCAAGCCACATGACATACTGTGATGAAAGGCTCTGTTGCAAGGCTGAAGTGATGTTACAAATGTCACTGGGATTATAAATGAGGATTTTCTACTAGTAGTAAGAGTAAGAATTTCTGGTTTCGCTTCAGCTCTTTGCTGTGGTGAGAGCAAATGACCAGACAGCCAAAACTCATATAACTGCTAGTTCTTTAACCTCAATGCTTTGTCTGGTACTCTGTGATTGAAATAAGGAGTGCTCAAGTTAAAGGTGAGGCTAAGAAATGGCTAACAATGTCAGCCCCGCAGCTGGTTCACTGCCTGTGGGGCTCTTAGAGTTGATAGTGAAAACAAATTTTACTGCCTGCCTACAAAGTTAGTGAAAAAAACCAAATTAAAAATACTGCCATCGTTAGTATGAGGCCAAAAATTAAAACTGTATCACCAGAGGGCAATAAAGTAAATAAAGCATGAATTTCTTCTTTGTCATAAGAAAAACTTTACCAGATAGTCAGTGACGGTAAAACAAACATGGATATGTACTGTATTCTGATTTCTTGCAAACCTGATTTTTTTTAAGCTACTTTAATAATAGCAATGTTATTAACTAGATATCAGCCTGTTATGTTACATATCATTGTTTAATGTGTTGAAGTGTCTTCAATTAGATAGGAATTTCTCTCAAAGTTTGAACTATGTTGTTAGACTCTAAAGGAGGTCACTCAGCTCTGTGGTGGGAGAAAAATAAATAAATTACATGAAATCAGTCTTATGAACATGCCAGTCTTAGTCCAAAAAGTCATAATATCTTTAAATCTGGTTAGATTCTAAATACTTATGTGGAACAACTGAGACAGAATTGGCTCCCACTTTTGTGGAATAAGGCATGTTTTTCTCCTGAGGACGGGAAAACTGCTGCGCCATTTCCCATCATGTCAGGCCTTCACCATGGAAAAATCCCCGTTCTCATGTTGCTCATTCCACCTTAAATCAACTTGCTGCAGTTTACCACTGCATCTCGTGTTTTACTCTCCAATTTGAAACAACTGTTCACCAAAGCAGATCCTAGGACTGGTGAAGGCTCGATACCCCGCAGGTAAAAACTCAACTTCGGTTGACTGCCTTCCTCTACTTTGCATGATATAAATGGAAATAACTTGAAAGAACTTTGAAAACCTGACAAGCTCACTGGATTACTTTAAAACTTTGATTTGCTTAGATTGTGATTGTTTCTCAAGCTGCTTTTATGTGATTTTGTGTGAGTGACTCTGTTTTGTTATGTGCGTTATTTCTTCTCCTGGACTGCAATGACGATCTTGATTTAATGAGATTAAAATAAGTGATGATTTTGAAGTCTGTCAATGTTTTTTAAAAATGTATTTTCCGTTAATAAAAATGTATTTGTTAACTGGGAAAAAAAAGGTTAAGTGTGAGAGGTTAAGGTTAAGGGGTTAGCGCTGAGATATGGCAGATGAACACAAATGTAATAATGTCAGCAATTTTTTTTTTTTTTTAAATAAAACTGTCAGTACACTTAAAAAAATATATATATGTACAGAATCCCAGTTTGTACCGTTATCAAAGTTTTCCTCTTTCAGGAAGAGGAGAGAACCAGCAGTGTGTTTAAGGTGTAATCTGTATTTGCAGTGCAGCACCTCCTGTTAAGACACTGCAAGCCACCATAGTACAGCCTTTGTAGTGATAGAGCCCTGCTGTGCTCATTAATGAACACATACGCTCATAACACTGCATATGAAATTGTTTTCTTCTCTCATAGATATTATATCTGTTATTTGGTGCACAGACAAAGCTGCTAGGCTGATAAAAATTTGTTTAATTTGTGTGACATCTTCAAACAAACAGTAAATACCTAATACAGGATTTCAAGTTATATAAAGAATTTTTCTTCCTTACTGGCAGACCAGTGGATTGTCTGCCAGTGCAAATCTATTATCACCAACAGTGTCAATAGTTCAAGGGTTGGGAGCTAGACGCCATGCTAAACAATGTCTGCATAGTTGCATGTCTGTTAGTGAGCATACCCTCCAGCTATAGGAGCACACAATATAAAACTGTAGAAAAACAAGCCAGTTGTCAACGTGGCATTGGCTTTTTAAAAAAAAATATTTTTGAACACTGAATTGATCCATCAGGAAAATAATCAAAAGATCAATAGATAATAAAAATTACTGTTGCAGCACCTGTTAAGTACAACACACTGAAAATGTAACTTTAAAGCAGTGTATATTGAGGCTGCTTATCATCTTTCAAATGCCTAGAAGATACCCTCTCAATGTTTCAAATACTTATTTAAATAACTGTTACATTTATGCAATATTTTGCAAAGAAGCAAAAATAGAAAAAAAAATTAATAGATGCTTTTACAGTTTTTTTTTCCTCCCTCGCCAATTAAGTGTCTCTTAAAGTTGTTTTACTTTTAATACATTTAAACATAGTTTGAAAAGTTTATCAACTTTTCCTAGCTAAGAATTTTAACCTAGGATGTGATTTCATATTATTTCACCAGGGACAAATGGTAATAGCTTAATGAGATAAAACACCTCCCAATGTATTTTTTTTTTTTTTGACCATCAAGTCATAAATAAATAAATATATAAACACATAATAAATAAATTAAGGTAGAATATTTTAGTTCATAGTGGGTACACAAAAACTAAGCAAGATCAAGTGCATCTAAATATTATTTGCATTTGTTTTACAACACAGAACGTACTAATAAATGAGTTGGATGCATATTTTTTATTTCTTATGTTCACCAAAACAGAGGATTACCATATGTGGGTAATTTCTTTCACCACCTGGTAAGCTTATTTGTAAAATATATACTTTTAAAAAATCTTAAGTCACTATATTGAGACAGCTGTGTTATTGTGTCATGTATCTACAGGTACCCAGCCCACATGGAGCTATAAGACACACAAAAATATCAATGTAGTGTTGAAACAATTGTTAAAAAAGAAATTAATATGACTTGCAAAGTTATATTAATTTAGCTGCAAAAAACATTTTCTTTTTTCACAAAATTGACAAACAAATCTGCTTTGACAAAAGTTTCTAAACAGCTTTTCAGCTTAAGGTTTTTCCAACCAGAGGAACTGCTACTAAAAAGTGTTACCCTTAAATCATCACATAATGAGAGTAAAACATGAAATGAACTTTGTCTTCTGTCTCGCCAAAATCATACAACACGTCTTTCTGCTTCAGGGAACCGTTAAACCAACCTGTTTCTATAGGTGATGGGTATTTACCTGAACGTTCAGCGCCTGCAGTCATCTTCATTTATCTTAACTCTGCTTCTCAGGACTTTATGCTGTAGCTGACTCCCAACAGACAATGTGTTCGTTGTTCGAATCGTTCAAAATGCCACTTACATTTTTAGCTAGCAACATAATATTTTACATTTAGAGAGAAACTGCTGTTTCTCTCTTCCTTAAAAGGAAAGTTTTAATGGATATTCTTTAAGAGAACTGAAGCAGATAACTTTAAGGCTCTTTACAACAAATGAGCCTTTATTGGCATGTTTGGGTTCAGCTTGTGGAAAGAATTGTGAAATGAGGTGAAAACAATTTCTGTTCTCTAGTAAAATTTTATTGTTTAAAAAAATAAGGTATAACATCAGAAAAATCTAGCAGAAAAATATGTTCACTGTTCCCACAAAAAACCTGTAAAGACAAAACAAAAAATTCCTACACAAAAGGAATAATTTAGTTTTTATAATTTGCAATTATGCCTTGTATTGAATCATAATTTTTTTCCTGAAATGTCATTTCTCTTTTCTGTGCTTTTTAAATCAATTACATTACTTATTAACTGTTTCTGCAGGGCTGTAACATTTCCAGTGAGGACGGCAAATCAATTAGTATCAGACATGCGATATAAGACTACAGCTTGATCAGCTACTTTAACAAGTGCAGGTGGTGAGAGGCAGAGGGAGGACCAGAGTGTGTGCTAATGGGCTGCTCTCATCGCAGACAATAATAATAACAACAACAAAGTGCAGTGCTGAGCGGGCCCCCTTCAACCGTTTCCAAATGTCATTCCAGGCCTGGATGTAATGAGTCTCAGTGCAGAGTTGAATGGTTGGTAATTGCTGAACAGGGGAAATGGTTTGTCACCATGGCTTCCTTTAGCTCCCCAGCTTCCTCTGCCTGTGTGTGTGCATGTTGACATCTGTCCTTTAGTGTGTCAAGAGTTGTGTCCCCAAACTTGTCCTGATTGTCTACTTGCTGCAGGGTATTGCCCCCAAGAGGTGACCCCTAAATAATGTCGATTTATAAAAAAGAAAAAGAAAACACATAGTTTCATAGATCAATCGGATGTTTGAGTTTTGTTGAGGGTGCTGAGGGCAGATGTCTTGTTGGATAAGGAAGAAGAGGAAGGATGAAAAATGGAAGTGTGGGAGGAAATATGGGAAGAATAGAGACTTTGTAATGTTTGTTCATCTGCTATATTTGTTATTGTGTGTCAGGGTGTATGGCAGGGATTATCAACATGCTTTGACCAGCATAATATTTTGTAGGCATACAGTCACTATACTCATAAATGAACAAAAATAAAAAACCCATGATCAGTCTGTCTTTGAA
>JAPZDY010000009.1:19920607-19934169 GCA_029783645.1 Ctenochaetus hawaiiensis | reverse complement strand
AATACTAAAAAAAAAAAAACACCCACAATTTTTTTATAGAGGTGCAGAATGAGAGTCTATATTTTCCTGAAAAACATATTATAGTGGTGAAATAATTTAAAAACAAATTGGACAGGTCCAAAATGATGGCCGAAGATGGCCAGATGAGGATCTCTGAGCCAGAAACATGAGGCCTTGATATCACATGTCATCATCGACCTTAGAAGCTCAGGAGTTGCCAGAGCCTGAACAGAGCATAAAATTAGGATTCAGTATATCTAAACAAGCTACACAACAACTAGCAGCAGTCAAACCCTTACAGTCCAAACTAAAGTGTTGTCACTGGATTGATTGTCAAAATTAGAGAAATATCAGGTTTAATCCCTGACTGGCTTTGTTAGCATTCGTGACATTTACAACCAGTTATATGTTATAGTCAGCTAATAAAATATTTGAAGAAGCACATCAGAGAGGATTTAGCTTAATTAACTTATTACCATACCAGGAAAGATTCCTCGCTTGACATGCTGTCTGTCTTATTATTCCAACTCCAACTCCAACAATATGACCGACAGTATGGTCTCTAATACATCCATGTTGTCAAACTTGCAACACATAGAATAGAATAATGGGGCAAAGTGAGTGCGCTACCTACTGAGTGGGGGGTATAAATGTTGCTCATTTCACCTTTGAATCAATATAAACTACAGGACAGGGTCATGACAACTCAAGACTCAGATCTTGTTAGTGATGTTTTGGAGATGAATCAGTGACTCCTGTCCTTGATGAGGTTATGATCTTCTACTTTTACTTGATGTATTTGTCTGTATCTGTAGATTGCATATACAGTTCTCTGTGTGTTTGTATGTGTGGGTGTGTTGATGGATAGAACAGTTTGGCACATGAGGGTAACATTGAGCATCTTGGAGTGTTTTGTTCTGCCTCCTTTTGCCCTCCATCTGGAACACCTCTTTCCTTTCCTTTAACCCCTCCCTTCCCCTTATAAGCCACGCCTCCTGCTCCTTCAATAGTTCTACCTCTAGCCGCCCCTCCCTCCTCTTCTCCCCTGACACCCCAATTCTGCAGTGCTTTCTCACATATAGTAACTACCTATGTTAACCATGTAATCCAGTGTGTTGTTTCTTCCTGTTCCACCACCAGTTAACCAGTCACCACTAAGACCAGTACCATTACTAGTACAGCAGCTTTGAGGAGCTGCAGGGATCCAGGGTCTGTGTGTGTGAATGGGAGTTCTGGTTGTGGGAGTGTAGGTAACTAATGTGACCACCAGTGGGCGCCAGTACATGCCTGTCTGTCAAAGTGGAGCTGCGCAGGTCCCAGACTGTTTAAACAGACAGTGCTGGTAGGAGGATTATGCTTTTATTATTGCTTGCCCCTTTTCCTGAAGTCTTGGACACACAGGTGACTGCCCACATATAACACAAGGTTTGATCAAAAGCTTATGTCAAAAGTAAGGTTTTTAGGTAGTTTTGTGTTGATGAGGGGAATCACCCAGAGAACACTGAATGGCCTGTGAATGTGCAGCCTCTACTGATTTACCGCTGAAAGTGTTGATCATGTGCATAGTTGTGGCGGCTTGGATTTTGGCTTGATGCAGCCAAAGAGAGGAAAACAAGATTTAAGTGAAGTGCAGTTTGAGTTTCATTTGAAGAAAAAGCAGCATTTCACAGTCGTAGTCTGGTTCCACACTCTGCTTCCCACGTCTCAGATTTTTTTCACAGTTCTAGCAGGTCTGTTGCTGTGCTTACTGACAGTAGTTCAGCGAAACTAAGGGCCAATCAGAGTTTTGTAGGCTGGATTAAGAATGGGGATGTCATCCTCCTGTGCCAGAGCAAAAGTGTGGATTTAATAAAAGCAGCTGTACAGGATGTTTCTGCGTTGACTTACTGAAAGCAAGTTTTAAAGCCTCTACACAGTACAAATGTGAGACATCTCTCTATAACCTTAAATAACTGTGACTAAACATGCAACAATCGCAAAGTCTAGAACAAACAGCTAGCTATTATTCATTTATATTGAACAGTCAAAAAATCTATACATTTTTGTGTTTCATCATTGACATCATTGCTCATTAAAACAATCTGAAGCAGCATTTTTTCAGGGACTTTGAAATGAAAATGTTTCTTTGGTTTGTGTAGAATAAAGAATCTAGAAGCAACTACTGCAGCTTCACTGTTTAGCAGAAAGAAATAAGATGTCACTCATAACTGATTGCCCCCATCATCTCCTATAATATATATATATATATATATGTGTGTGTGTGTGTGTGTGTGTAAATGTTAACGGCTTGAGCAAAGGTTATTTGTCTTCACATCAGGCTGACCCATCTGTGTGTAAAAGCTAGAAGAAAGGTTTTAACATTTGAAAAACACTCTCTTTAAAGCAAGATAAGACGATTGAAAAATGCCAAAGTATTTATTTCAGCTGGTTATAGCCCATCACAAGTGAAAACACATAACACAAAACATTTTTGTATGGATTGTGTCATCATGTCAATTAGTGATCTTTTGAGGCTCTTAAAGAGGGATGTTGTCACCTTTGGACATAGCCAGGTAAATTGTTTCCACCTGTTTGAAGTGTTTGGGCTGACTGACTGCTAACAGGAGCATTATATTTTTACCTTTCAGACATGGTTACAATATTTCTTACAGCAAAGCAAAGACTAGGAGTCTAAAACATTTGTCTGAAGCTCAATCAAAGTAAAACCCTCACACATATTTTTGTCCCCCTGACCTTTACGCCACTGCTTTAATTGCACTGAATATTTGCTGAGCATGAACACTGAAAATGGTGAAATATGACAGAGATAAATGGATAGGTTTATATGTAGTGCAGCTTTCACACACTTATGGCTGTGTCTTTATGCAAAGGGCCAACCTGATTCATCAGAAAGAGAAATACACAAAGACGCACCAATGGCACAGTTGACAGGAGGAATTCAAAGATGCTTGCAAACTGGAGGAGCGAGTAATCGAACAATCGAACTTCTTCAAAGCAGATGGAACGATCCGCTCTACATTCTGAGTCACATCCGCCCTCGAAGACAAATCCACAGGCAAACCCTCTGGTAAGCCATTATAAAAAGGGAAAATGCACATCAGGGATGATTACAGTGCCACGAAAAAGAACTATTATTACAGTAATGAGTTTTACTTTCAGACTAAAAGGTGAGTGTGATTTCATATACCTTGGATATTGTGACTGCACGCAATTTCATATGGGAAGAATAAACAGCAAAAATTAGAGGGAGAGACATGAATAAACACAGAGAAAGCAACAGAGAGCGAGCAAGAGGAAACCAGGCCACATAGCTTTTATAGTGTTTGCAGTGATGAGTAATACATTGGCTTTAAAAATGTGTGCTTGTGTGTGTTTGTGTATGTGTCTTAAGTGTGTGTGTGTGAGTCCATGTCTTCGTCCTCTGCAGATCTCATCAGCCAACTCAGATTCCAGCAGCTCTGATGTCTCAATGCCACAGCAGCCAATAGTTTGCAACCTACTTTGGCACTGACCAATCACAACAGTTCAGTTTGGATGAAGCTCCACCCACCAGCGGCTGCAGGGCCCAGGCTATCATCTGCTGCAGCTCTGAGGCTGAGGGTTTTCTGTCTGAGTGAAAAACTTCCAGCTGTTTCTACTGCAAATCCAACCTTAGATTGTTTCTGAACAAGGAAATTACAGTTTTTTGTTCCTGTTTTTGTTTTTGTTTTTGTTTTCGTTGACCCCCACAGAATAAAAAGCATGAACATGTTGAAAAAATAAATCAGAGAATCCCAGTTTTCAGTTAATATTTCTGAATGCATTCCTAACTGACACAACCATCTAGCTAAAACATTAAACTGAGCTCAGGAGCTTTTGGAAAAGACCTCCACGTCAGCTGCTGAAAAGTAATGAGTTCAAGAGCTATTTTTTGTTGAAACTAAGTCATTCAAGGTTTTTTTCAGGAAAACTGGGGGTGGCTACAGCACTTTTAGCTCTCCTATCAGTTGCTGTGAGACTCTTCAAACAAAACCAGCCTTATGATATGATAAAATAACTTCTGTCTCCTATTTACTATTCCTTTTTAAGATGATTTCATACGGCATATAAATCACAATGTTTACTTGGATGGAAGAAACAGTAGTTGCAACCAACCTTGACCCTGGAATTTGGAAATGTATTTCCAAAAATGTCTAGCTTTATTTTAAAGTGTGCACTTTTGAAGCCTCAGCGGTAAGCTAAGCAACTTGCACGGACCATGGTGCAGTCACACAAATTTGCATGCATCCTGTGACCTGTAACACACACACATAACTAGTTACAGGAGAAATAAACACTGTAGAGTAGCCAGGATTAGCCAACCTACAGAACATTAAATGAGTTTCTTCCTTTTGGGTTTATTGACATTGTAGATGGTGGAAAATATGATAGTGACCTGGATGTGTTGCTCTTGAGAGCTCAGCTCTTCAGTTTCTTACAAACTTGTGTTAAATATCAGCTTTTTTTCAGCCTGTGTGTGATGTGTCGTTGGTATGAGGGGGTGGCTTGCTGTTTAGAATTTTACCTGCAGAGTTTTCTCTGAAAGTCGAGCGCTGATGACAAAGACAGGTAAGGGTGGAAGTTTAGATAGAAGGTTGACTTGGAGTGCTGATAGCAATCTCACTTCTTTCTGCCTGTGAATAGGAGGGAATGCCTCTGTCTTGCATTACTTTTTAAAACAGAAGCTGAATGAAGGAATTATTTCATTTATTAGTTGTTGTAGAAGAGTTCAACTCTACAAATGTGTTTTTGCAGCATAAAGGGATTTAGACAACACAGATGAGTCTATTTTAATGATACCTGTGAAACGTTTTTGGTTGTTGAAAGATGGAATTGGCATTAAGTCTTAAAGTCAAACTCTCATAAATGTGGATAAGAGAGTTTAGACTGTTTTCAGGAGAGTACTCTTTTCACACAATTTCATCTCAGGACTCCTAAAAATATTCCAGATTAAGGTACTATTAAAAAAAAAGAGAGAGAGAGGGTCTTGACATCTTTTGTATTAGATAGATTACAACAATGAGTAGAAAAAGATTTCATTTAAAGTAACATAACAATTTGGTATCAACTCAAGGACATTCACCTGTCTCTTTTCTGCTCCTCTGTGTGTCTGTGTCTGTGTGTGTCTGTGTGTGTGGACTGTGGAGGGGATAGCCCTGCTCATAACAGTCAAATGAGCATGGCGGTAAATGACAACTAATGCTGTAAAGACTCTCATATTGAGCTGTAGTTAAATAAGTGCACTGGGTAAACAGTATCGTTACTAAATAAATAAAAGAAATAAAGATTTTAAAAATAAACATTGTGTTTTGCACCTGATATCAAATGTGGGTTCTCTCCCTCCTCCTTTTACATTTATTAATGTAACAGATACTCTATTAGCTTTTTTTTCAATATAAATTTAAATGTCTCTTCAATACAACATGTTTGTGAAAGTCAGTGTTAAAAGACTGAGAGAGAAAGAGCCGAAACTACCCAATGAGAGAGTGGACAGAAAGTGAGGTTAAGATTGTTATTGTTGCAAAACATCAAGTGTTAAGCAAAGTGAAAAACACATCCCTTTCACAATAGAATTTTACATGTATCAGGGCTGAGCTCCCCTAATGGACAGATCTGAGAATCGTCCCTGTGTGGAGCTCAGCCTCTTCAGCAGGGTCGGGCTCTGAGCTCCTGCTCTCTGGCTCTCTGGCTTGAGTGGTAAAGACAGCTTCCTGACAAGGAGAAAAATAAAGGGCCCCACTATGAACAAGACAGAATGAGGCAGCTATAAACTACCCATTTTGTAGCATAAAGCCCCAGAAATCTCATTTAAAACACCTCCATAAAACTTCAAAAACACACAGGTTCAAATCTAAGCAGTTCCTCCTCCTCATCCCTCGTCGTGTGGAGATACAGCCCCTTTACCCCCCTGCTACTAGAGCTAAGTGCTAACAGAAAACAGCAGTGGGTTTAGAGGTGTGCAGGAATGGGGGATTAGTTAATAGGCCCTCAGAGCAGCTAATATGGAAAGAAGGACTGTTTAAAAAATTGCTGAGAGGGACAGAAGGAGGGACATGAAAAGAGGAGAAGAAAGCAGAGGAGGAGGTGACCTGTGGCCCCCCGATGTCATACTGGAAACCGCCAGAGGGGGGGCATTTTAAAACCACTCTATAAAGAAATTTAGGAGTTAAGGGGGTGCCAGCGTGGCAAGCAGGTAGCTGCTGTTTGTCTTTTGGACCCGTAGTAAGAGCTGATGTTGGCTCTTGGCTCAGAGCAGGTAAAAATGCAAAGGTTAGAGATTCAGTCCTTCAGTCTGAGCTGGCAGCTGGAAGATGGTCAAGTGAAGATGTATTTATGATATCAGCAAAGTCAGTCTGGTGCTGATGTGTTTTCAAGGCTGAACTTTGTTTCTGTCTTATGTCATGGATTGCACTGAAGACTTTACTCATCATATATCAGATCAGAGGCACAACTAACCCCCAACAAGCTGAAATCACATTCAAACATCTATGTAACATGACACATTATAATTCGTTTGGACTTGTATTTCTGGCATCCTTGTACAGTGCCTTGAGTGGTTGATAGACGATAAAAAAGACCAGTTACTGCTTTGATAAACTTGTATCACCAAGTTAATTTAAAAGATGTTGGAATACAGCAGCATCACTACAACATTAACCAGTCCTCCTCACAAGAAATAAGCAGAACCATATTTTTTTGATACTTTTTTTGGGGGGTAAAACTCAAAATGACCTCACCTCAGTCGTTTGCAAACTGTGTGTGTCTGATGAGCAGGTGGACAGCCCTGACACTAGTGTGTATATATGTGTGAATTAGTGGGTGATGACATGTGTTGTAATGTGCTTTGAGTGGTTAAAGTACTTGAAAAGCTCAGTACTGTATAAATGCAGTCCATTGTCAATAACTGCACAGGAAAACTGTGTGTGCACAAAAGTACAGTAAGTACAGTAGAGACCTGACTTTGTTGTGTTACATGCAAGTGAAGTTCAGCTCTCTGAGTGATTATGCAGAAAGTTTGACATTATTTAGAGAAATCTACCAGTATAAGTAAACAGACAACATGAAGACAGTGGGTGACTGCACATAGACAGTAACTGTCCATTTTCTCCTACAGTAAGCAAGTCCAATCATCTAAAACAGAAATACTACAAAAGCTATTAACTTCAGATGTTCTTCATCATTATACAAAAAGCTTAAATGCACTTGCAAGGGCTCTATAATTCACTTCCTTAAGCCGTGAATTTATCAATTACCGCTTGTAGATTAGGCTCAATGTTATCTTAACTGATAGAAATGTTGCTAAAAATGTGAATGTAGACCCCAGTCTCTGCTCTCTCTCTCTCTCTCTCTCTCTCTCTCTCTCTCTCTCTCTCTCTCGCTGACTTTACACAAACACGGTTAAAGCCCAATAAGAGGTTCTGGTTTCTAACGAACAGCAGTAAACACACCAGGTGTCCCAACATGCTTACTGCTTCTCCTTCTTGATCTTTGATGTGTAAAAACCTGTTGTCGCCAGTAACACCCAGCACAGTGAGAGTGCACACATACACATGCACACATGCAGTAGTAAAATCAGTTCCAGTGCATTTTAATAGGCGTTTGTAATCACATTAACAGACAGGCAGCAGTAGTGCCGATATAAAGGGAGAATTTGACCATCCAACACAGATCTATATCATCCATGTGTGATGTCCAGTGATGTCCTGTGCACTTTTACATCAGCAAAAATGCATCAACAAGATGTGTATAGAGCCAAAGTCCCACTATTACATTTTCCTGGGCTTAACTCTGTCTTACTCTAAGATAACAGAACATCCCTTTAATGTAAACTATTTTTGATTTTAGTCTTATAATCATTAGGATGTTTATGAAATCAGGTCCAATAATGTTTGGTTGGGAGGTTTTTTTTTGCTATAAACATTAATAATCACTTTGTTGTATTTTTTTTATTTCTAGTAGTGGGTAAAAAAATTTCAGAGATTTAGAGAAAAATATACATGTAATATATTGTTTCTACCTCTACTGCTAATGCTGTTTTAGGGCTGTGTTCCTGTGCGTCTGGTACAAACAATACCAAAAAATAAATTTTTACATGAACATGTCAACAGTAATTTTTTGCTGTTTTTGTTTGTGGATCAGTTTTCCAGGATCAGCAGCAGGAAGTTTTTCAGCGCTGCAGGCAACAGGCTGCACACCTCCGATCAGCAAAGTAAACAACTCCTGTTATCAGCACTGACTTCTGCTGTGTGTGGAAAACCACTCATGCTTTGTGCACTTGTGGCGGTAATTATTTCTTTTGGCTGACTTTTATTAAGAGTCTGTTTGACCGCTGAATAAACAGACACTAGCAGCTCTTGTGTTGTTCTCCTGATAAAGTAGCAGTTATGTCTGTTGTCGTATTAAGCTGAATTTGCTGTTACAACAACTGACTCTTGATGCTCCCCAATCAACAGAACTGAAAATACTGTGAAAAACAATTTAAAGAAGTCAAATATTGTCAGATATGAATTTGAAACCAAAATAACAAACTACACGTCCCATGAATGCTTCAGTGCTGCAGTGCATGTAGAATCATTCATCTAAGCTGCATCATACAGAGAAGTTCAGGATGGCTTTTTTTAAATGAACTGTTTTGTTGTTGTTGTGGCCCAAACAAAGTAGACTTGGACTTTTACCAGGCTCCAAAGAGTCCCTGTATGTCCCGGGTTCACTACCTTGCATTTGGTTTGATTAATTAATTCCGACTTCGTTCAGGACTGTGCACTAATGAAGCACAATGTCAACACACATTCACTATCTGGTGCTGTATCGTAACGTTACATAGGAACGTTGTTGCCACAGACATTTTGGCTACATGTGCCCCTTCATCATGTGTCACAGTGAGGAGAGCTTCAGTCACAGAATAACATGTCCTTCTTGGGTTGTTTTATTTAAATATGTTTCCCTGGTCTCAAAGAGATAAAAATGATCCAGCAATTTATTAGAAAATGCTAAATTTGAAAAAAAAAATTTTTTTCACAAACTCCTTTACATATCTTGTCACCATTTGGAGTGGTGTGTGGGACATTGTGTTTATTTAAGGCCACTAAAGAAACTGAAAAAAATTGTTTTTAATTTAAATCATCTAAACCTTATTACTGTCAAAACTATTTAGTGAACAGTCGAGCACGGTTATTAGGTCTGGCCTCTCAGTAATCTACATTATCTCAAATGTAAATGATGATTTAATCAGGTTTTTAACTTCTGCAACAAACTGAGAGTTCTTGGCTTCACTTTGACTTTTTGTGTGTCAGAGAAAAAAACAACATGACTAAATGAGAGACAAAGAGTGGAGATGGAAAAAAACTGTGCTCATACTTCATGTACGACCACCAACACTTCTGCAAAGATGGAAGCTTTTGCTGCATTGCATGCTGGTCAACTGAAGTTGCTGTAAATGATGATGGTTACTTGCATCTGTTGAATTCTCAAAGACATTTACAGTTGATCATTAAGATCCCTAAAACTTTCTGCTGTCTGACTCTGCTGGAGCTGTTGGAAATATCTCAAAATGATGTCATGTAATATATGAGTGGATTCTCACCCACAGGCTGGAGAAACATACACCAAACTACAAAATGCAGCCAGGAATGAAAATAACATAACTGACAGCTGTTTTAGTGAAGTTTTCCTTTAATGGAAGAGCACTAGTTGTAGTAATGTTAATAGTAGCATGGTGGACGGCTGCTTAAACACACAGATTGTCTCTTCTTTCCTCACTGTGCCACTAAATGAAAAGGTTGGAGGCTCTTAAAAGCCTCATCACACCTGCTGCCAAACACAAAGTATGTTAAGAGCAGAGCAGGTGGCGTGGCAAACACTTTGAGTTTTATTTCTCAATGGAGGGTCGACAGGGCAGCCACGTCATTTCAGGATGAAAATGAAATTCATTTGTTTAGCTTTTCCAGTCTTGCAAAAAAAAAGGCCGTATTTTGTTTTTAAGATTCCAAGAAAAAAATTGAGATATGGTCAATGTAATTTTCATCTGCTTATAAAAAAACAGAGACAACTGACTGTGTTATCTGTGTAAGAAAGAAAGAAAGAAAGAAAGAAAGAAAGAAAGAAGGAAGAAAAGAAAAAAGAAAAATGCACAAAGAAAGAAAGTTGGTCTGCAGACTCAAACATAGCAATCTACACACACGTAGGCAAATACACAACGTTAAAGTCCACTAGGCCCAAGGACCATTATTTCCCACACACACATGCACACAAAATGAGAGAGTCTCTAATTTGATGTGTATTTATAGCAGTCTGAGTGGCCTGGACGCCACGGTGGATGGAGGAAAATGTAGAGGCATGATTACACACTGCTATTCCCAGCCCTCGCCCTCCCTTCCTGCGACTACCACACCAAATCTGAGCTTTTATTCTGAAAGGTCAAGAAGTTAGAAATGTAAGACATGTTAAAGTAGGCAGAGGAGCAACACTAGTAGAACTACATTAGTAGCAGCATTTTAGTTAGTGCTACTACCACTATTAATTGTCAATACTTGCAGGAAGTTCTACTACTAAATACTTCTAGTAACTTGAAACTAGCACTAATAGTAGCGTAAGCTGTAGTAGTAGATACAGGACTGGCAGTGAAATATTAGCTATAAAATATGAACAAAACTAACAAAGTTTTCCAAAAAAAGGCACTTGTGTTGGAACCTCTGGGTCCATTTGCACTGCCCATTCAGCCTGGAATCACCCCTCCTTCGTCCAAGTGTTGCTGGAGGAAAAACTCATCTGAGCCACTGTGCTTTGCTGTTATCTCCTCCACCTGGTCCTGTGAAAATAGAAAAACAGGGACGGAAAGTTGTGATAATAGAGAGAGTCCAACAAAGTCCAACATTAATTCACACTGTTCCAAGCTGTGGAGGAATTCAGGTGGGTGGAAGGTGGGGGTTCGGTGGAATGGTGCAGAGTGTTGGTTTAGTCAGATGGAGGAGTTGAAAGAAGCAAGAACCTTTAGAGAAAAGGAGCTGTTTAAACTTCTGTATAAGTGCAATAAAATACTTGCTCAAAAGACTATCTCCAACACATTCCAGCTTTTCATCAGATGTACTGAACTCCAAGTGGGATTAAATTCATTAAAAATATCAGAATGCAGATCAAAAGAGTCAAATCCAATATACTGGATGTAATCTTAGACCAGATAGCACTTTAGATATATTTATATTTATATTGTGTGTATTTAAATGTGCATGCATGCATATACATATGTGAAATATGTATAAACCAATCACTATAAACAGATCACACTCATAACCATTTTTTAAATTATATTAATATTCTATACACATTTTATTGGTCTTTAATATGAAACAAACTGACTGGAGTCAACATAAAAAACCTCCCCTGCACTGAATTACCATGCAAGTGAACCTGCAGAAAACATTTCCGTGCCAATCAGTCATTTTAGTTGCAATTTTACTATCCACTATTTCTGGTAAGACTTCTTTTTCTGTCATGTTTAGCCAGCTGGAAGCAGACAGTCATTTTTGAAAAGACCAAAAATGACCACTGCAAGGTGACTTGATTCCAACTGTATTTGTAAATTATTTAAACAGCATTTGTATAAGAATGATTGTGTCCAAAGCCTTTTTTTGATTGATAGAAACAGTTGATCACCAGTTTTAAACTGCAGTGAAACACCTGGCATTTCCTACGAGCAGGAGGGGAAGAGGCGTGGTTTCCACTGGAGACAGTACACCTGCAGTGCAAAGATTCAGAGCTAAGGATGAATTCTTCCATGTGCTTAAATCATTGTAAAAGGACACACACACACACACAAATACACACATTTACACACAATCACCCTGAGCTACGATCTTCAGTAAAACTGGGCCCTTTTCTCTTTCCTGAATTCCAGCTTGCTTGTGTGTGTGTTTGTGTGTGTGTGTGTGACAGGCAGAATTTCTGGAAAAGAAAAGACTACTCCTGCTTTTCCATGGGTGCCATTTCACTCCAGCCTGCTGCAGGGTCAATCTTTTCTTTCTTCCTGCTCAAATACATCTTATCTATTTATTTTTCTATTTTTAATTCACATCAAAGGCCTGCTGACACCGGAAAGAAGCACAATCTCTATAACATCAACTCCAGTCTTATAATTGTAGAACTTTTTGTTCTTAGCTGTTTTGCAGAGCAGTTCTTACTTGGGCAGATTAGAATAAATAAATATTGTTCAACATTGTTAATGAACAGCAACCGGCATCCCTTAAAGTTCTTTATCCTCTTCAAGGCCAGAACTGTCAAATTGCTGCTGTTGCACTTATATGCAGGTCAAAATTCATACAAAAGCAAAAAAAAAATCCAGAAAATTTTGCCAATTCTATGAGTGAATTGATGGCAGACATCTGCATGCTCCAGACTGCCATCATCAGATGATCAGGTATTCGCTGCAACGTAAGAAAATTCAGATGTGACTTGAACTTGCAAAAAAATGACTTTGTGAATCTTTGACCCACAGTCACATCAGCTCCAGTGTCGTGCTGGAAAAAAACAGCAGCAGGTTTTTCAATCAGGCAGTCAGCTGACACGCACACACAAACACACACATTCATTTTACAGTCACACAAAAATTTTTGTCTCTGCATAAAAATGTGCCTTTACCTTGGAACAGGAAGTGATCAAAAAAAATAAAGAAGAGAAAGGAGGAGACAGTGACAGAAACCTTCTAATTCTTTGGATATCATGCACACATGAATACTTTCTAAAGCACTTGAGTGCTGAACAAACCTGCTAACTTCACTGAAATGATTGTCTGAGAAAATAAATAGTTAATTAGGAAATATCAATACAGCACAATAAAAAAAAAACTGAGAAGTCAAAGCATTAAAAAAAAATAAAATCAATATTTATAGATGGGACCTGAAGAACGCATCAGATTTTACACAGCTCTGTTGAAACTACAAATGGCTTTATCCATTTTTTTCACACATGCAGTGGTGCCCTTTAACACCCGTAAACAAACTTTGATTGGTAAAATCAGTAGAGCTCAAATTTAGGGCTCTATTTTCATAGACCAGGCGTAGGCGAGGCGCACCTGCCCTGCGCCGCGCCAACGAGGTGTGGCCAGCGCACTTTGCAATTTTCGTGAACGGCGCAGTCTGGCGCAGCACGGTGCACCCACGCCTTCGTCCCTCCCACCGGCACAAGTGGCAAAGAGGGAGGAGAGGAGGCGTGAGTGGGTTTAACACAGGTTTAACACAGCCAAGTGTAATCTTCACCAATCAAATGAACGCCTCTCCTTGCCTTTAAATGCGCTGCGGGCGAGGTGTAGTGCCAATTTCACCTCACCACCACCATGCACAAAGACAGCAGCAGCAGCAGCTCCAGGCAGCCAAACTTCTCCCAGGAGGAAACTGATGTGCTGGTCCGGGAGCTCCAAGCCCGCAGTACCAGAATATATGGTGATGCGAACAGACCTCCACAAGCTGATGATGTAAAAACAGCCTGGGAGGAAGTTACTAATATTGTCAATCAAGTTTGCCCAGATATTCTGAGAACCGCTGCCCAATGTA
>JAPZDY010000009.1:19905467-19920507 GCA_029783645.1 Ctenochaetus hawaiiensis | reverse complement strand
TGGGCAATCACAGGTAAATCCTTAAGACACCAACTGACTTACATTAACTCAGCGAGCGTCTCTCTCTTTTTTCTTTTCTTTTGAATTTCATGAGATGAGAGAAGCCGAATATATACTCAGTATCGGATGCCGTGGCTGTTTGTGGTTGACTGAGAGATGTGAACTAGTTAGTTCGATCACACTTCCAGCTGCGGTCAGGTTGAGTTTCCATTACACGTGACAAACGTCTTTGATCTGACATCAGATGTGACGGAGCAATTAATATAGATACAAATGTATATGCTGGTTCAGACGGTTACATTAAGTGGTGGTTTCTGTGATTGTTTATTGCATTGAAATGTGCCTGACACTCTGGAAACCCGCCTGTGAGGTTTTGGTGAGGTGTGCACACTGCACGCCTGTCAGCCAAATTACCACTAGGCCGGGCGCGCTTCGCCTGCGCCGAGAATAGACCAGGTTGGAGCTGGCGAGCTTTCAGCGCACCTTCCGCGCAGTGTTTTGTCACGAAATTGTCAGTGCGCCAAGCTGAATCTGTGGACACTTCCCCCTGGTGCACCGCCACGCCCATCTCAGTGCAGCCAGGTCTACCAAATTGCCAAATTGGCTGCGCATGGTGGTGCGCCGGACGAAATTACCACTGCGCGGGGTGCGCCATGCTCCGCCACCCTGCGCTGCGCCACAAAATTAGAGCCCTTAAAGTTTTAGTTTTTTGTACAGCAACAAGGTAGCATGTTTTTGTAGAATCAGTGTGTTTTCATTAATTTCATAAGAAAAGTTCTTGAAGACCAAAACCAATATTGTGTTAGCTGGTCTCTCAGTATTTTCTAGTATTACTTCCTTATTTACAGCACCTGGTCTGAGACCGTTTGTTTCTATTAGAGACACAAATCTTAATAAACATGGCTAAAATATTTCCATTTGTTATTAAAAAGGAGTTAGTAATTTCCTACAACAGCTGGTCACTGTAGTTTAACATACAAACCAAAAACAAACTAATTTACAGTTGATGAGGACTATTTGTGGGTTATTGCACATTTTCAAGAGTAGGTCTGGTACCAGAACAGTGTATGAACAAACAGTTTATTGCCCAGTGTAACGGTGTGGCTCATTGTTGTGTTTGTAATAGCTAGACAACATTAGAGCTCTATGCCACAGAGGAAGAAAATAAATCAGATAAACACACTATGATTGTTAGAACTCATTCTTGCTTTGGGTCTTTTTAGTGGATATAATGATGTCGAATGCTGTCATCCTTGTTCTTTAATTCTTAGCCCCTAAGTGACTCGTCATTATAAGGACAGTGCGTAGTTCAGTTAAACTTATTTTCGAAATTCCCACGAATGTCGGCTGCCGTCTGTGTGCATATGTGTTTTTCTGAAGTCCACACTGAAAAAGAGAAGAAAAACTCACCACAGATTGACTCTCCTCTCTGTTAGGTAGTTATTATTGTCCCCTCTTTCTGTCTCTTTTTTGGTTGTCTGCTTAAGCCGTCCTTTAATCACACAAACTCGACAACACATGATCACAGGGCATGACCGTTTAGTGTGTGCGTGTGTGTTTGTGTGTGTGTTCTGGTTATGAGTTGACCCTCTTACATCCTTACATGCAGATATATACACAGGATTAAGAATAAGGAAATTAATCTTTCCTCAACTTCAGTGTTGGCCAGTGGTGCCTTTTTTCATCTTCATCCTTACACACACACGCACACACACACTGTTGCACTTAGTGTTTCAGTAAGTGAACCTCTAATCATAAGAAAATAACAGGGGTGTCAGGGTGATCATAAAACTTCACATATTTTTCGCTTTTGCTTCCATAATGTCACATATTACAGACCAAATGGCATGATGGGAAACACCTGCTTCTGAACACACAGGTGGTATGATGAGACGGAGACAGAGGGAGGTGAGGGGCTATAGACAGAGAGGAGGGTCTTTAGGGGATGTGGAGAAACGTGTAATTTAAAGTGTCTTAACAGGACAGGTGAGGCCTCGATGAGGAATGTGTTTAAAACAGTATAATTATTTTTTTAAAAGGAATAAAGCAGATTGCATTGATGGTCACCTTACATGTGAAAAGTAGAGGGCATGTCGACACAAAAATAATAAGTCCATATTAAGATCCATATTTTTGTGTCCGTTTGGATGGTAATGCTGTACTTAATGCTGTACAAAACTAAAAGACTGTTTAGTGATGTTAAGCAATGTAACACCACATCAATTATTAATCTTTTGCAGAATATTGCAATACCAAGCATGGCTACATCATTAAAGTAATGCTGCATTTTAATTGACAAACAAGCCATTCAACAAAAATGTCAAAGTTGGTCATTTCTCAACCTGTATGAGAATTATCTGGTCTGACAGTTATCGTTACAATTTGGCTGCTTTGGACAAATAAAGATGTCTTTCTCGAGAAACAGTTGGACATTTTACAAAATAAACTTGTTCACTGTCTTGCAATGAGAAGACTGAGTTGCAATTGGCTAGCTTCACTTAAGGCTCAACATTAGCTTTAGGTTTTTTAAGTTTGTATGTAAAATTTGGTGTTTATCCAACAAGTTGTACATGTTTGTGTATCCTCTGCTTTTCCTGAAAAGACCTGTCCTTTTTTTTCTCTGATTTTGTCTCAAGGCTACCCAAAGTAGATAGGACGACTGCCTACAGGGGGCGCACCTACAGCAGCAACTTCCCTTTGTCGTGCCAAAAAGCATGAGTCCTGTCTAGGTCCATCGTTCTTCTTAGCCCAGTGTTAAGAGGGGCTGTCGCTTTTAAAAACAACCTCAGAAAAGACACGGACCAAACCGAATAGTAGAGTCTTAATGCTTGATTTAAACTGTTAACTCACAGTCATAGTTTTGGAATTAACGTTTGACAGTATTGTTATTTTTTGTGGTTTTATTTAAACTGTTGGCACTAGAACACCAGAGTAAGCTAATCGGCAGCAGAGCAGGATCTTTGTCTTTTCAACAAAAGCAGCAGGATCCATGAGAACACATCAACAGCTGCTTTCTAACTTGAATGCTAAGCTAAGCTAAGGAGACAAACTGTCAAATGCTTCAAATTCACTCAGTCCTTACACCCACCCCTCCATCCACCCTTAAGGTAATCCAGACAGTGTGCTGCACTTACACATTATTTTTAAGCCTACAAATTCAAGCCAGGTAAAGTCTGTTTGTAGGAAACAGTATCATATGAACAGTTCCCATTTAAGCTAGAAGTAAAAAGACAATCCCTTAATTCAGACATTAGATGAGGATTTGTAGCTGTTATGTGATACACAAGTTTAAGTCAAGTAAGTCCAAAACCCCTTTTTAAGTTTTTTTTTAAAGATCATTAGGCTGGTGCTAATTGACTTTTAAGTATAATGACGGTGGAATGGTAACAATCTATGCGGTCAATTGTCTTCATGATATTAATAACACAGCAAACAGAAAGACAGAGGGGACAGAATTGAGAGTTAAGGTAAAGGAAACAGAAGGACACAGAAGGGAGAGGAGGAAATAGGAGATATGTGCATCATGTGGGGGAGAGATTAAAAAAAGAGAGAGCACACACACAAAGTGAATATGCAGACTGTAGTAAAGGGAACAAAAGAAAAAAAGATGAGTCTCGTTTTCCTTTTGTCTTCTGTTCCTGCCAGAAAGTAACAGTGAAGGAAAAAGAAAAGAAAAAGGCAGATGAGAGCAAAGAGGGACAAAAGAAACAAAACTATGGTCACACGTCACCAAGTTATTCTCACCACTACAGGATATTACCAGTATGGTAATGCCTGTGAGTGTCAGGTGACAAGCATCATGGGAAATATCTCAGAGCATCATCTATATGAGGAAATATCAGTCTGAAGTTTGTCTCTCCTTCTACGCAATGAAACAAAGGCAACACAGCTGATTCCAACAAGTCTTCAAATCCAGCCGGGAGGAAGGACTGGAGTCTAAAAAACACACACACACACTCACACACTCATGCACAGTGTTGCGGTGGACTGTAACTCATGTTAGGGAGTGGTGAGAGTGTGAGAGGAACCAGAGCAGAGAGGAGTCGTGTTCAGAGGTTAACCCTTCATGCTCCCTCCACACTGACCACATACAGCCAAATTACAGGGCTCCTGATATAAATAGTGTGTGTGTGTGTGAGAGAGATACATCTTAAGACCAGTCTTTTACTTATTTGAGGGGTCTAGTTTTAGTTGGCATAAAGGCATTTTGTCCATAAAACTTTAGTCTAATTTTTTTATTTTATTTAATATTTTATGTCATTCAAGCATTTTAAAGAAACAGCTGTCATCATCTCATCTTTGCTATGTGCAGTTAGCATTCATACATTTGCTCTTCTCTTGGTTAGTGGAAAAGGCACTGTTTTCTCTCGAATAAGCCCACACTGTTTTGGTGTGCATATGACTGCGCTCTGCAGTGATGAAACAAACTGACCCTCCTCAGTAAATCCGGTTGTCACTGTCACACTCCGACTGTTTGTGCCGCCTCCACAACAGAGGTTAATATGGGAGATTCTATGTCCCAGTGGTCCCTTCTGACAGTGCCGGGGGTGTTCCTGATACGAGGCAGCTCAGAGAAGATCTGCCAAATGAGAGTGAGAAGTTTACAGATGTGATCTTAAAGCTGCCAACTGGTTTGGAGTCTCATTAACAATCTGACAGGTTTTGAATTTAACCCCCAAAGAGCAAGCTGACCTGGTGGTGTCACTGACAGGATGTAGCATACTTTTTGAGCTTGTAGCCTCAGCTTTTACAGACACATTTGAGACTTAAGTTTATTTTCTTAATAAACACACTGAATTAATCTTACCTGTATATAAATGTCTGCCTCCTGGCCTTCATGTTTTTGTAGTTTTGTCCCAGCTGCTTTGTTGCCACCTGTCATCAAACTCTTGTAGGGACTGTAGATGAATTTACTCAGCAGTTCTTTCACATATTTGTTCCAGGTGTCATGTTGTTGTTTTGATGGCCTCTAATTCTGATTACCTGTATTTCCCCCCTGTGTACTGATGTAAAAACAGGCCCTCTGAACACTAGTCAATCAGAGAAACGTTTCTGACATTTTATAAAGGTTTCACAATAACAGGCCATCCAGACAACAGGCTGTCAGATGAAGGACAACTGTAAGTGTTTCCACCTTTCAAAAAGGCCTCCATCACATTTCATTTGTTTTATTCTTCTCATATTGGATTGTGTAGTTGTTCTTCATTGCAAAAAAAAACCCTAATATTTTTTACAGTTTTTTTTTTTTTTTTTTTTAGGTTAGGCTACTTTTCTATTAATCTTGTTTATGTCTGGAAAAATGATGGTAATTTTTTATGGTTTTAGACGAATATTTCCAGTATCTCATATGGATTTTTAAAAAAAAAAAAAAAAAACTTTGGAAGTTTTTAAAAAATAGCCTTTATGAATTCCTTTCTACTGTTTTATTTTTCCCTCATATCTTCCTGTTAAAGGTATTTTGGTCCTGCAGGCCTGAAGCACAGAAGAGAAAAAGAAGAGAAACTCGAGAGGAAAGGAGGATGGTGTGACAGCACGGCATAAAGTTGCAGGAAAGAGGGAGGGAAAATGGAAAGTTTAGGCAGAAATAAAGTAGAGGGAGAAAGAAATTTGGGTATGAGCAGTAAGGGGTGGCTAAGAGGGAGGAGACAGAAAATGGAAAGATGTTTCATATAAAATGAAGGAAACAGAATGGCTGATAGAAAAAAGGAATGAAGGAAGGAAGGATGAGGAAAAATAAAAAAAAGGCAGGATTAAGTGCAGTGTGACAGTGGAGAGAAGAGGAAGAGAGGAAAAGAGAGAGGAAAGAAAAAGGGGGAGCAAGAGGAGCCTTTAAAAAGATAGTGAGGGAGTAAAGTGGGATGTTTGAGGAGGAAAGAAAAGATGAGGTGGAGCAATGCCGAGGGAGGAGCAGGACAGAGCGAAGGAAGTGCAAAGATATCAGGAAAAGCAAGAGAAACTCACATGATACATAAAATCAATACAAATATATTATTGAATTGCACTTTAAATTTAAGTTAAAAATAAACTATATGTTTTCTATGAATAATAGTTTTTGTTCAAACTGACACAAAGAGAAACTGCTGTGCTGAACTGCAGGAGCTTCTCCACAGAGAAAAGAGTCGAAAACATCTGGCTGTGATGTCATAATTGTTGGACAATGCCGACTCATCATGTGGACAACAGAACAGAAAACAGAGCTGTGAAGTCAAACGTCTCAACCTGGTTTATCAGTGACAGACCAGATGACCGATTTCTGTCCGTCCACTCTGTACATGAACTCCTGCAGCGGTCATGTCTCACACACACACAAACACACACACACACACGCAGACTAAGGCTCTGCAGGCAGTGGTCAAAGGCTCTGTAAAACATTGACCTCAATGGAAAAGAATGCAAACCCTCTCTCTCTCTCTCTCTCTCTCTCTCTCTCTCTTGGTCTCTCTCTTTCTCCATCTCCTCCCCTCATGTGTCAGACACTCACATATTGGTTAGATTAAACTGCCACGGAGGGAGAGAGAGAGACAGGGAGAAAGAGAGAGAGAGAGAGAGAGAGAGAATATTCTTTTTCCCACATTTGACCCAGACTCTCTCTCTCTCTGTTTTTCCTGTCATCTCTCATGTTACTTCCCTTTTCTTTCTCAGTCCAGCTCAGAAAGCTGAATTATCATAAACAAAAAAACACTTTTTATCTTTGCAGTAAATCTGTAAATGCAGAGTGTACCTGCTTTCATTTAAGCTCTTTTTAATAATGCTTATAGATAATTTTATAAATCGTAGTTTAATCAGCTGAGTTGAACCACTTTACTTCTGTCTCAGCAAAGATCTTAGTAATTTGTTGCTCAGAAACATTTGAGCACCAATCAAAGCAAAAAAGAAATGCTTTAAAATGAATAAATTTGTCTGATAACAGTCAATCAGAAATGACTCTGTATTGTCACAATATTAGTCATTAGGTTTAATAGAAGTTAAAAAAGCTTTAAGTCCAAGCCAAAAGAAAAATCACAAAACTGCTCTGCTAAGTTTCAGCAAGTCAAATATCAAACTGACTTATCTGAGGAAATAAACAAAGGAAAGAGGAAGCGATAATCTGTGACACTGTTGACCATTCACAGCTGGGGAGGGGTGGGGGGAGGAGTTCAAGGAGGCAGAAATTTTGGACCACTTCAGGAACCCGACCAGAAGGTTGTTTTGGTCACAAACAGACCATTTTGCCAGCAGAACCACACATATTTACACTCTTACTTGGACTGCACCTGAACATGGACACCTCATGTTTAAACTGATAACCTAAAGAAGCTTTTTTCCTAACTGGTGTACCAAAGATGAAGGTTCTGCCAATGTGGCAGAGTTTTGAAAGCAATGTTATCCATAGGCCCTGATAGTAGGCACTGAGAAAAAAAATTAACTGAATCAAGACAATGAAAAAAGGAGATTAGCACTTCTCTTTTTACTGAATGACTGTTTGCCACATGAGCATCATTGCTGAGAACGGTTCTGTTAGCTTGTCCATCAGTTAGTTTTTGCAGATTTGCATGGTCTCCAGATAATAAGTTGTGTTTTCAATATTCTCTATTCCTATTTTAATATCTACTTTCAACAATATTCTATCAATTTTACACAAATAAAGCACATCACAATAATATAGCTATCTTATATATATATATATATTGGCCACCAGTTCCAAATAATTTAATCTTCCTTTTACTGAGGAATTAAATTTTGTTAGCAGACAGCTGTAAACTACACAACCCACAAGCCTCGGGCACCATTGTTCCAGAAAAGAAACATAAGTTGTAGCAAATTCAGAATGTTTGACTGTTGCTAAACTCATCAAAATATGTCCAAGAATTTAAAAGTGCTTACATTAAATTCAAGCTGAAGATTGTAAAATCAGAACCACAATCAGGTCAGGATTTTATTTCTATAATTTTATGACCAAATACTTTGCTATAATGGTTAGCATGCTGTTGGTAACATTTAGCTGTATGATTTTCTGAGCTCAAGTGCAGCCTCGCACAGTAACTACCATACATCTACACTCATAGCTATGTTTTCATGTGTGTCTCTAGTGATTTGGAAAATTACTGCCCCACTGAGTGCATGCCAAGGGTCACATAAGGACGTGTTCAAGGAGAGCAGGTCTGTTTGACTGACAGCTGGCTCAGCCTTTTTTCTGGCAGTCACAGTGGGTGCTGCTCATGTCCCGCCTCAGTGCCACACAGGTGCCACCAAATTAGACTTCCCTTGCTCCAGTAATTGCCAGGGATTACCGTAAACACCAGGCTTTCTTTTTATCTCACCCAAAGGTGCCATGGCCATGTATTCTAATAGTCTAATCACACTCATCCAAAACATACAAAAAAGGGTTTTTTTCTTTGTTTGCTTGTTTTTTTTTTAAAGTTTTAAATACACATGCATAATTTGTTACTAATTTCTTAAAATGCATCGTTGAAACATATTTTGCTTTCTGTAACTTAAATTCTTATTGAATACCTTTAATTGATTGCTTCTGTGTTTTTACTTTTTTTACACTTCTAAGCACACAAAGCTATATCTCTCATTCTTTGTCTCTTTTCTCTGTTCTCACATGCTGTCACACACACACACACGCACACACAAACACACCCCTCACAATGCACACTGCATAGAAAATGTCTTTCTTTCTTTCTTTCTTTCTTTCTTTCTTTCTTTCTTTCTTTCTTTCTTTCTTTCTTTCTTTCTTTTTTCTCTCTTGCTTTCTTCAGGCCATTGTTTTTTAAAAACTTTATTGTTGTTATGAGCGTTAAACGGCCGCTTAAATAAACAGTGAAGAAATTAGAGCTGCCTCCTCCTCCTCACTATCTTGCTCTCTCTCTCTGTGTGGTTGTATCTCAGCCAGCCTCTGGGTTTGTCTTCAGGTTTTGCAACGTCACCCTGCCACGTCGAGTTTGGGCAGCCTTCTTCTTCTCCCTCTGCCTGTCTCCTCCACAAAAAAAATAGAGGTCAAGAGAGGTAAAGACACAGAGTGAGAAGAGATGAGAACTGTTTGAGAGTGAGGCTGCGAGAGAGGAGGAAAAGACAGATATGAGATAGCATGAAAAATTCTTTTGCAAGACAAAAATTACAGGAACTTGGAGACGTGTTGTCATTATTAACATTAAAGCAAAGCTCCAAAGTAAAACACCAGTTTAACCTCTGAAAGATAGATGAGTGAGAAAAGAAAACACAAAGTTAAAGGCAGGAAACAGAAAAAAAGAAAAGCTAATGGACATATAACAGAAAAAATGAAAGACAGAGAATTTGTGAGGAACTGAGACAGAGGGGAGTTTCTTTGCAGAGCTGTTTGGGTCCATGCGAAACCAAAAATCAACTCTCTTTTCCTAAACATCATCAAGTAGGTTTGTTGCCTAAACTTGACCAAACTGCAACCATTTCATTTCAGCTTTTGTTTCAAAGTTAAATATCAGGTGAACCAGAGTAACCCAACTGCTGCTCACAATCCTCTTTTCTGTAGCTTTCTTTGGTTGTAGCAAGTATCTGCCTTTAATTTGTTAGCTTAGTTAGCCGTGCAGCTAGCAGCCCATTCAGCTCGTCAATCCAATCAGTGGACCAGGAACTTGAAGCAGCAGACATTTGTTTTGTTTAACACTATGGAGTGGCCATGGAAGTGGGCTCTAAACCCCCCCAGCAAACATGCGAAATGAACACAGTCTCCTTGGCCAGTTTGGAAACAGGGATTACAGTACTAAGTTGATTAACAGTGGCTCTTATCAGGACTCTTGAAACTAAGGAAGCATGGTAAGCAGGGACAGGAGAAGCATCAATACGAAGAGGAGACAAGAGGATAGTCAGGAATCACATTTAACTCAAGTGTGATCAAAGATTTATTTTGACCAAACCAATGTTCGTGATTATTATTATTATTAAGATCAATCAAGATGGATCTGATGAGTTCCTTTCATTTCAGTCAACTTTAAATGAAGTTTCTTTTACTTTGAGATAACAAGGCAATTAAGCTTGTGACAGGACAGAACTAAGCTAGCTGGCATGCCATCTGGTGATGTGCAGATCAACCCCAAAATATTGAAATTTCTGATCCCAGCAACCCCTGCTCTATTATCGATTCTCATATAATAAGATCAATGTCTAAACTCAGTAATTTGGAGGTTAATGTGTATTTCATCTTAAATAACTTACCACCTGTCAAGTCATGTGCGCGATATGGCTGTGTGACGTAACCTGTTTGAAATGAGCCACTGAAACCTGCCTTCACATTTCCCCTGAAGACTGAACACTGATTTTGACGGACTATTAAAAAAAGAGTCATGTTTGGCTGTATTTTAGCTGTGGTAATAATAAAGATGCTGTGTGTGATGTGTGTGCAAAGTTGGTGAGATACAGCAGCAACACCAAAAACCTTGCTAAGCACCTAAGATTAAGTCACATTAATGAGTGTGATAATGTTATGAAGCTGGTCTGAAGAGGTCCACGGTGAGGAGAAGCCTACAGCCTACTTTTTTTCTTCTTCTTCTGAATACAGACAAAAACTTTATTATTCCCTACAGGAAAATTGCCTTGCAGAATACACATATTAGACATGTAGTTGTCAAGGAAAACTAGAATTAATTACATAAAAAGTATCAGTACCAGTATTTGCATTGGTGATACCAGCCTGGGTTTTACTTGGTATCAGATTTGAAAGGGGATAAATGGTGTCACACATTACTAATGCCAGCTTGCGTAAACATCTGTGCAGTACAATACACAGACGTCTCTGACATTCTGGTAATAATTTTAGGTCACTTTTTGAATGTTTCAAAAATGAATTCTTGCCATACGCTTTGCACTGCCTCTGTAATGATGTGCTAAAAGGCTTTCTGGCAGGAGGGCTTTCGCATTGCACACAGACTCTGAAGGGGAACCCAGTGTGTTAAAAAGTAGTGCCAACAGGTCTTGACCGGGTTAGCATATGCGACTAGTTGCAAGTAAGAATGTATGAATTATCACTACAGACTAGTAAATGTTAACATGATTACAATTTACTAGTTGATTCAATACTCTCAACCTTGATTACACATATATTTATATTAGTTGTCTCATAACCTTGTATCTCAGCCTGACGTGTGTAGTTCTGCAGAAGACTTTGGATCTCCTTCAGAAACTGAATTAGTGCTAATGACATGATGAAGATGAGTGCCAAGTGATGTTCAGACAACCACTCAGGTCATAAATGGTAATCATATCAGACCCTAGAAAGCAGAGTCAACCTATTTATAACTTTACAAGCCAGAAGGGCCATAATGAACTCAGGTTTGTTATAAACAGACAGTCAAATGCAGTTTTTAAAAAAGTGATAAGAGATAACGAAAGAAGATGTTGGATTGTTTGTGTGTCCTTAAAATAGACCTCAGGCTTTATGCTAGATAAAGTGCAGTTTTGTGGTGACTATAGCCAGTAAAAGGGGGATTGCAGCACTCCAGTCTGGTAGTGACAAGGAAATGTACTTTTTTTCATATCAGATGGAAAGGAGAGAGGGATGCTGCTGATGTGGCTCTGAATATTCACTCTAGATTTCTGAACTGATTACTGCTCTTCACAAACCATGAAAGCTTCTTTAAGATTGATTTGGAACCTAAAAATGATCTTAAAAATCAAGAAGTAAATTATAGACAGAACCTATATTTAGTTTGAGAGATTTTAACGTAGACACCAGTTGCTAGAGTCCAAATAAACTCCTTCCCTTTTCTATTTAAAAAAAATTTTGGACTGGAAGAACTAAGGAATGATTTTTTTGCTGGACTCTTTTTGAGGCAAATAAAACCCAACGGTTAAATAAACCATCTTCCATTATGTACAGAGGTGGTTGGGACATTGAAAAAAAAACAGATTTCTATTACAGAGCTTTCTCTTACTGTAAAATTCTGCACAGTTTTTTAGTACTCTGAAAACTGTTTTGTATCCAGGCAGTTAGTGTTGCTCATTGGTTGTTTTAAAGGGTCAGTCAAAATTGCTCACAACCACTGAGTTGCTTTCTTCTCTTACATAACAATGTTATTCATTTTTATAATATTAAATTCTTTTTTTGAATTTTATAGAGCATATATAGCAGTAATTTGACATGTTTAGGCCAATTAACATCACATTACATAAACTGAACCATGCTAGTGTCAGTTCTTCGAAACTTGAGACAGATGTTCTAATTTACCAAAGTTGTTCACACTTGTGCAATTGTTGAAAAAAATGCTCAAACACTACACAGCCCCTCCAGTTTACATTTATTGTGTAGTTGCAGTCATTTTTGCAATCTAACGCAGCGTAAAAACCAGAGAAAGGACTTCTGGGTAATGTAGTATAGATTAACTTTTGCTGCCAGAGTGGTGTGAAGGACATGGCAATGTTCAGCATTACCTTGACTTAACAGTGTATTTTCACAGGCTGGTAGGGTCGTTGACCTGTTAGCAAATGAGGCACAGTGTTCAGCACTGATGGAGAAAACACATGCAGGACCAACAGGAGGCAGGATTTACGTTCCACGGCTCCATATGGACAAGCTACGGAAGAGTATGAGGGTCATGACTAAGAAAAAGAAAAATCAGAGGAGGACGGTTTTTTGATCATTTTGCAGCTCAAGAAAAAGGGTGTAATTTGGAAAGTCGCATTGATTTAGATTTATTTCGTGAAGTACTCTGAGAAAAAAGGTGTATCATAAAAATAAATCATCCTTGTTTCGACTTCATTCTCAAAATGTAGAAACTTTGACTTTTTTTTCGAATCGCAAAATAAAAAAATAAAAAAAAATCTTCCTTTTCAGATTTTTTTTTTCTTATCCATGACTCTAATACTGTTCGGTGGCAAACAGAGCATCATTTTCCATACTGGCATCAATTCATTCATTAAGAGTATTTGTAACTGTAACTTTAGTGAGTCAGAACAGGGGTTTGCAAGGTTTCAGGCAGGCAAAAACAAAGTCAGAGTTCTCATAAAAAATCCTCTGTCGCCATGTAAATCACCTTATGAAGCAAAGCCCCGCCCATCTGGGACATTAGGGGTGTTAAAACAAACGACAAAGAATAAATGGCAGCATCCTGCGCCTGGAGCTGAGGCAGCTGGGAAAGCTTTTAGCGTGTCAGACAGAGCAACTGTTTCACCCCCACCAACGGTTTACCGCCTGACCTTTGACCTCTTCCAGGGGATGAGCAGTGATGTCTCTAAGCGTGACCTCTGCTCTCATGTGGAAGTTTGTGAACACACATTACACACACTTGCACACACACTCGCACACACGTGTGTGCACACTCCTTTTCTAGTCATAACATCCCTTTAAATCTTTTAGCTTTGTAGCTCGATTCACTGAGCTTGAAGTGCTGCTTCCTTTCCCATCATGCCTTTCTCATCCCAGGGACAGAGGTAGAGGCAGATTTACACCATCACTCTATCCATGCTTGTAACTATAGCAACACAAAATTGAACATTTCCAGATGTTCCACAAACAAACTCTTTAAGGAAAAAAGAATAACAAAGCAAAGTCTGTTGTGTTGCACAGAGTTAAGAATAAGTGAAGCACAGAATTCACTGAGGGAGATCAGAGGAAATGACCTGAGATCAGGGATTCATTCACAGAAAGCTTCTTATCTAAAGAGAACAATGTGTGTTTAAGCAAACTGATTCAAATACAGCAAACTAGGTGTGTAACCGCAAAGGTAGTTAAGATAAATGTTGCTGTGCTCCATGTGTTGTGTCTCTTCTTCTTCCTGGGCTGTGGGTTTGGCTAGCAGCCAGAGAAAAAAACATTAGCTAACAGAGCTGCGGGGCGCTGGAGAGCCGAGGCTCTGCAGACCAGCCCCTCACCATGGAGGAGTTACAGTATTTGATCTGAATGTAGGGAAGGGTTTAGCTCCACCCACTTTTTTTAAAAATGGCACAGAAAGTGATACAATACACTCAAACCACATATGGAATGACTGTGATATCATGTTTGCTGTATTTTTCTCCTCTGCCTGCCACTCTGAATCTTCTGCTGGATCTTGTTGCTGTTTGGGTATCCTCAAGCTTTCATAGCCTTACTGAAATGCTAATCCACTCAGAAGATTTTAAAATATAAGACACTCTTTACTGCTAAATGCAATGAGGAATGCACATACCTATCAGGGAAATAATGTTGGTCTGATCAAAAGAAAATCCTTGTGATTAACATGAATGAATGAACTCTTGCTGTAGAAAAAAAAAACATCTCCAAAGTAGACAACACAGAGGTGTATAAACAAAGTCAAATATAAAGCTGTCGTAGCCACACATTCAACAAAGAGAGCTGCACAGTTTTCTACACACCATACAGGACACACATGCTAAACGCAAAGCAGTGCAGTAGTTGGTCATGCAACTCCTTGTAGTTGTCATACAGGTAACATGAATAACGTTTAAAATGATTAAACACACACAATCATACAAACAAAAAGACAACACATGGAAACATTGTTGTTCCATTTGTGTAGCATTTATCACCCCATTAAGATAATAAGCATTTAGGGATGAAGGTGTCTTATTGCTAAATATTAAATCTTTGTTAACTAGCATTAGTGTAGCTACATGAGGACAACGATGCTAATACAGTGGTGTTCCCTGACTTGCTTTAATCTTGTTCAGTGCATCAGTCACTTGATCTACAAATCATGGTGATTGGCTGCTACAATGCAATGCACATCACAGTGATTTTCCAAATGGATGATGATTGTTGCATTAATAGAAAATCTGTAAAAGTGCTGCCTCGGCCTTGTGATATGTACTTGTTATACAGTGGTCCCTCGTTTATCGTGGGGGCTACGTTCTAAAAATAACCCGCAATAGGCGAAATCCGCAAAGTAGTCAGCTTTATTTTTTACAATTATTATATTTGTTTTAAGGCTGTAAAACCCCTCACCACACACTTTATACACTTTTCTCAGACAGGCATTAACATTTTATCACATTTCTTTCGACGTCGATTTAACATTTATGTAAATTTGGCAAGCCGAACGCATTCTGTACTGTACAGGAGACACGGCACAGAGGAGACTGATTGACA
>JAPZDY010000009.1:19855675-19870992 GCA_029783645.1 Ctenochaetus hawaiiensis | reverse complement strand
TACCGACTCTACTTTTTTAAAATTTTTATTTCCCATAGTTAAGTGTATGGATAAGTAGCTTGACCTTTGATTTGATCTTTGGGTCAAAAAGGGGTCACATGGGGTTCAGGTCCTAGCAGTTCATCCCAGCTGCACAGGAATTGTTCGCCATGTATTTCCACATTATATATGAGTCTAATTTCGTTTAGGGCATATAATAGTGCAAAAAATGGCAGACATACCCAAACTATGGATGGTCAATGAAAATATTTTTATGTGCTGTTGATGGGCACTTAATGAGCTTTGGCTAATTATTGGCCACTTTGTATTGAGACTGGTTACAGTAATAGCTGACAAGAGTTCTTTATGATGCCTTCAAAGAGGCTTTTTGATGTTTTTTTTTCATTTTTGAGCACACTCTGTGCATCAACATATATTCATGTTTTCCTATTTTTACATTTCCTTTGCACAACTTCTGCTATTATTGCAATGCTGTCATTTTTTCCCTTCACAAGTCTTTAATATTGCTGTGATTTGGACATGATTATCCGACTGAATTCTGTTTTTTGTTGCGCCTCCACCAGGGTGATGCCGGACCTCAGGGTGCACGTGGACCCGAGGGCCCAGCTGGAGCCCGCGGTGAGCCTGGTAACCCTGGACCTGCTGGTGCAGCTGGACCTTCTGTAAGTACCAACAATAACACTCTCTAACAGACTGTAAAAAACCTAGATTGGATCACAACCATAGAGAAAATGTATTTGACATAGCCTTTTTTTTGTTAGTTTGACAAAATTCTTCTTAGTGACAAAAGCTTCTTCTTTAGCTGCTCCTGTATGATGAGCTAATGACATCATTTAAATGAATCTTTTGGCTTCTGGATTACCAATGAAAATCTCAATCTCTCTCCTTTCTTTCTCCTCTAAGGGAAACCCCGGAAATGATGGAGCTGCTGGAGCTAAGGGAGCCCCTGTGAGTATAACTCTATACATTTACTTTTCAGTTACGTTAAGCTAGGGGATTTTAATCCCTCTCTGGTTTAAAAGAGCTACCAAAGCAGCCAAGGATAGTGTTTTATAATTATCACAGCCACAGAGATTAACAGTACAGCGTGATGTGATTGTATTGTTGCTGTTTGCTGCCCCCTAAAGGGTGCTGCTGGAGTTGCTGGAGCTCCTGGATTCCCTGGACCACGTGGACCCCCAGGACCTCAGGGTGCTGCCGGTGCCCCCGGACCCAAGGGTAACACTGTGAGTAAAGCTTTCTTAGAAATAATAAATACAATGTTTTCCAAAATTTGTTTCCTGAAAAGGGACATAATTAATAATAATAGATATTTAAGCAAAACTGCTGAAACAAAAGTAAATATTTTTCTTCAGTTTACAGGCTGTGTTTTGTTTATTTGTGCTTTGTTTGTTTTTATTTTCATGTCAGTTTTCTTCTCTGGTTTTTAATTTCTTTTGTTGTTCCTTTGATTTTTTATTGACTGTAACATCTGTTCCAGTTATTCTCCATTTCCCCAGTGTTTATCTATTTGTTTTAAATAAATAACTATAGTTGTAGTTTCATTGTTTTTTGCTCATTTGTTTTATTATTTTCCTGTTTCCCACAGGGTGATGTTGGTGCCCCAGGAGCCAAGGGAGAGGCTGGTGCCAAGGGAGAGGCTGTAAGTTCAAGTTCACCACGGTCAAAATGGAGCAAAACTCTGCATACACATATGTATGAACACACATTCAGTCTATTATAAAATCTGTGTGTGTGTCATCTCTAGGGTGTTCCAGGAGTTCAAGGACCCCCAGGACCTTCTGGTGAGGAAGGCAAGAGAGGAGCAAGAGGAGAGCCTGGTGCTATCGGAGGCCGTGGAGCTCCTGGAGAGAGAGTATGTATCTCCCCTAGTTTTCACGATGTTTTCCTTTAAAATTCTGCAAGATACAGAATAAAAAGGGATACAGATGTGCAGTGGTGTGTTGTCACCTAACAGATGAAAAAGCTTCAGGTCTCTCAATTTTATTAATTAATTATCTTTAAATATCTACTTATTATCTCCTCATAATGTAAGTGGCAGCTTTGCCATTTAACCAAGCAAATTTTACATTCTTACTTTTGTGCGGATAAAGAGACTTAACATGGTTATGATTGTAAATTTAAAATAAACGTTTTAACTGGTCAGTGAAAATATAATTCAGTATTCTTTGTTGTTATGAATCCAAACACCAATGTCAGAAGAGGTTGAAGTACTACCCACTAGAAAGCATAAGTATACATGGGCTAGGTCACACATACAGGTCATGTATTATGCTGACGTCCTATGGGCTCAATGAGATCTTGTAAACAAACTCTCTAGTGCCCCCTGCTGGTCAAAATATGTCTGGCTATGCAGGAACAGGGCATAATTTCTAAATAAGTGGAAGCACTATTACCAAAAGAGTATAACACATATTGAGTCTCATGAGCCTGATTCTGGCTCAAAATGCATCATGCCTCAAGCTTTTAATGTCAGTCTAAAAGTATTATGATTATTTTGTAACCATCCTTAAGAAAACCTGAAAGTTGCAAACATTATAGTAATATTTACTATATTCCTATTAAAGAGGAATTTGAATTTCCCTTAACAGAATACCCCAAACATATATCACAGTATTAGCATGACTCCATTTTAAGCCACAGGACATGTAAAAACCATGGTAATAAGTGACGGAGCTTATCAAGATGTGCTTGATTCTGTCTACAGGGTGCCCCTGGTGGTCGTGGTTTCCCTGGTAGCGATGGCCCTGCTGGACCCAAAGTGAGTTATAGACACACACACACACACACACACACACACTCATGTTCAATATTCCTTCCGATTTACTTAAGAAGTATTGAGATACTTCAAATTTGTATAATTTTAGCTAAACTTTCTTCCTCTTTTTCTCTCTTTCCTCTCCAACATAGGGTGCCAATGGTGAGCGTGGACCACCTGGTGCTGTTGGACCTAAAGGTAACACCGGTGAGCCTGGTCGCACTGGTGAGCCTGGTTTGCCAGGAGCTAAGGTGAGATTCCCATCTAACTGTTCCTTTGTTGTCAGCTACATCTTGTAGTCCCTCCACTGACCTCTGACCTCTGACCTTTACATGTAGGGTATGACTGGCAGCCCTGGCAGCCCTGGACCTGATGGCAAGACAGGACTTGCTGTATGTTTATATATTGGATCTTATTCTCATTAAAACACCTACATTTTGCGTTTATTTAAGTTAATCCTTAATTAATCCTCCTTACCAGGGAGCCCCTGGACAAGATGGCCGCCCTGGACCCCCTGGCGCTGTTGGAGCTAGAGGCCAGCCTGGAGTTATGGGATTCCCTGGACCCAAGGGAGCTGCTGTAAGTAATGTGTCTCAACAGCTACACAATTTATTTGATCACATTTTTGAATATTTTTTTCTGTGAGCTCACAAAATAGGTCAACAAAAACTTGTCTCCACATCTTTGGTAAAAATTCTTTTTTACTCTTGTCGTAGGGTGAGGGTGGAAAGCCTGGTGAGAGAGGAGTGATGGGACCCACTGGCCCTGCTGTAAGTTATCTAAGCTTTGCTTGTCTTTGAATCTACTACTCTGATGTTCTTCTATAAGGCAAAAAGCTACACACTGTCGGTTTAAAATGTCTGCAATCTGTCAACTTAGGGTGCCCCTGGCAAAGACGGTGACGTTGGTGCTCCAGGTCCCGCTGGACCCCCTGTAAGTAAAACACACACACAACCTCACACATGACCATATGAACACAAGGCCCAGCAGCAGTAGATTTTCTAGGTCTGAAGATCCCTCAAGACAAAATACTTGACCCTGCACGTGCAGCTGCCAACAAGTCATACTCATGCAATGCCTTTTTTCCATAAGCTCTAACAGTCCTTGTTTCTCATCCTTAGGGTCCTGCTGGTGAGAGAGGAGAGCAGGGAGCTGCTGGAGGTCCTGGATTCCAGGGTCTCCCAGGACCCCAGGGTGCTATTGGTGAGACTGGCAAGCCTGGAGAGCAGGTACTGACTGAAATATGCCTGACCTTGATACCTATTCAAATTGAAACTTGGTAAATGAAAGCATTAATTGCTTTTCTGTCTGTCTAGGGTGTGCCCGGTGAGGCTGGTGCACCAGGAGCTGCTGGAAGTAGAGTAAGTCAATCATTGTCACCATCATCATTAACATTATTATCATCATCATATTAATAGTCAGCCACCAGTCTGCTCCCAGAGCCATCCATTAATAGAGGATCATTGTAAAGCCTCCTATTTTTAATCAGAAAATCTTTACTAATTAGACTACAAACAATTAAAAAAGGTACATGCTACTGTTGCTTTAAATCACTTCAGTAACGTTTGCAGCTAAAGTGAAGTGTCTAGAAAACTGTTTTGGTTTCAAATGTAGGTTACTGTGATAAAGTGGACTAGCTTGACTTGCACCTTTGTTTTTGAACCAAAAAACTCAAGTTTGAGCTTGAAAAGAGTCAGCTCAGTTAACATGAGCTATTTAGCTTGTTAAGCCAACATGTTCTTTAAGCAAATACTCTGATGTTTAAACTAACAGGCTAAAACTAGCTAATAACAGAACTAATGCTAATGGCATGTTGGTTAGCTAGGAAGTTGGAATTGGTAATTTTAAATTGTGTAAAACCAAAAGCAAGCCTGAACATCCAATATGGCCATTTTTATAAAATGAGAGACTTTCTCACTAGATACATTAGTGAGAAAGTCTGTTTTGAATATTTTGTTTGTAGCTATAACAGAGAAAAAAAGTGTGGTATTTTGAGACTAAATCTTTCCACTTCATATTAGTGCCTCTCTTTCTTGCCAATTATCACTGACCTAACCTAACTAATCCACAGTCAGATAGGTCTCCATGTTTCTTTACTCTTGCACGCTTAAAATTCAACTTCAACTCAATCAACTCCCTGCCACCCCTCCTATTTAGGGTGACAGAGGATTCCCCGGTGAGCGTGGTGCAAGTGGCCCAATTGGACCTGCTGGTGCCCGTGGTTCTCCTGGTGCTGCTGGAAACGATGGTGCTAAGGTAAGCCCTGGGTGATATGAAAGGTAAAAAAAAAAAAGATGTCCAGCGAAGTTCTTATTGATCTGCTGTGCAGCCACATGGCACACAGGTCAAGGACAGACAGCATTTTCTTCTGTTTGACTGAATTGTCTTCTTCTCCTAATTGTTTTTCTTCCCATTCTTGCTGTTGTTCTCTTTCCTTCCAACCTGTTCCTTAGGGAGATGCTGGTGCCCCTGGTGCCCCCGGAGCCCAGGGTCCTCCTGGACTGCAGGGAATGCCTGGTGAGCGTGGTGCCGCTGGCCTTCCAGGACTGAGAGGAGACAGAGTAAGTCATTGCAGCAGTGTTCCCAGTTCTCCCAATATTTCCAGCATAAGGGATGGTGTGCAGCTAGTCACTGATGAACACATATGAGTGGCACAACTCACTCTCTCTCCTCCTCCAATAACTTAGGGTGACCAAGGAGTCAAGGGTGTTGATGGAGCTCCTGGTAAGGATGGTCCCCGTGGTTTGACTGGACCAATTGGACTTCCTGGACCTGCTGGAGCCACTGGCGATAAGGGAGAGCCTGGTCCTGCTGGAGCTGTTGGAGCTGCTGGAGCTCGTGGAGCCCCTGTAAGTACCTGTCTGATTGTCTGTCAGGAGCAGAATATGAAACTTGAAGTTTTTAGCTGAATCAAAACTGAATCTTAAAATTCTTGCTTGACTCTTCTTACTCCTCCTCTTCCTTAGGGAGAGCGTGGAGAGGCCGGACCACCTGGACCTGCTGGATTTGCTGGACCCCCTGTAAGTTATTTCTTCCTGGCATTTCATACCGACTTTTCCCTTTTCTGTTGGCGTCAAGAAGGCTTCAACAAGGAATTAGCTGAAAAATCATTTGTGTATCTCCATGCATTTTCATTTCATCACAGGGTGCTGATGGACAGCCTGGTGCTAAGGGAGAGGCTGGAGAAAATGGTGCTAAGGGAGATGCTGGTTCTCCAGGCCCTGCTGGACCCACTGGTTCCCCTGGACCTCAGGTTGATAAACTTATACATTCACACTTCATGAGAATATAAAAATGTCTGTAAAAGCCTTTATTTAGAGTAAACATCAGAAGTCTCTATGGCTTTGTCGCTCACTATTGATTATTACATGTTTACTGATACAACTGTGCGTCCTTTCAGGGTCCCGTTGGAAACACTGGTGCTAAGGGAGCTCGCGGTCCTGCTGGACCTCCTGTAAGTAACCATTCTTTCTCTACTCTTTTTTTTCCCTATGTTACATTGACATTATTGTCAGTCTGCCTGAGATCAGCTTAAATTCCTAGATCAGAAGCATCATAAGAAGTAGTTCAAAATGTCAGAGGTCATGGTGCATTTGGCTTAAAAGGAAGTGCTCATAAGAGCTGAGCAAAAAGTGGAAAACACTTGCGAGTAGCTTACAAACAATACATTATGAAACATCTTTTCATTCAGATATTTTACTTGTATTAGGAAAATACCCTTGTTAATGATCCATCTTTGTTTTATTATATAATGCACTGACTTGTTCCAGCCAATTTTCCTGCCACACACTAACAGACCCCTGTCTTTCTCCGTAGGGTGCTACTGGCTTCCCTGGTGCTGCTGGCAGAGTTGGACCTCCCGGCCCCTCTGTAAGTCTTTCTCTAATGTTATCAGCACTTGTTGTTAATGCGACAGGGCTCAACATCCAGGATGGGTTTAATCAGTGTTGTAATCCCCCCATAGGGAAACTCTGGACCCCCTGGACCTCCTGGACCAGGTGGCAAGGAGGGACCCAAAGGTAACCGTGGTGAGACTGGACCTGCTGGTCGCACTGGTGAGATAGGTGCTGCTGGACCCCCAGGACCTTCCGGAGAGAAGGGTAGCCCTGGTGCCGACGGTCCTACCGTAAGTTGTCTTCAACATGAAAAACTCAGAACAAACTAGAATACTGGAGAAAAGATTCTCTTCCATCTAAAATCTAATACAGAACCAATTTATTTGTTGTTGACAAATTACTCATTAGGTACAAACAAAAGTATCATCTTCAAGTAGTAGCCGTGCATATATAAAGTCTCCACAGTTTTACCCACAACATGAATACCTTGTTTATGCATGGGTTGCCTGTACTTTGATCTCTAATGACCTTCCCTTTGTCTTTTTACCCTGTAGGGTAGTGCTGGTCTGCCTGGTCCTCAGGGTATTGCTGGACAGCGTGGTATTGTTGGTCTGCCCGGACAGAGAGGAGAGAGAGGTTTCCCTGGCCTGCCTGGTCCTGCTGTAAATTCCTATTATTTCTATTGTCATTCTACAAACTAGACAAAAACTGCACATGTGTAGTAGATCTGCTGAAGCAAAAATACCCACTGTCTTTAACAAGCCAATATAATGTTAAAAGCCAAACATAATTTAAAATATTGAGTGATTAAGAACAACTTCCAAAGAATGTGTCACCTAAACAGAAGCATATTAAGAATTACTGGGAAACACAGTTCAATTCTGGTTGTGTTCGTAAATGCTGTGTGGTCTCCAACAAGCAAGAGGAAACGTTTAGTTTATCCTTAAATAATAAACTTATATTCTGTAATAAGCTTCAATCAATTAGAAAAGTAATTAAGGTTATTATGATTGCACTGACTAAGACTGTCACCAACAGGGAGAGGTAGGAAAGCATGGACCAAGTGGTCCTGGTGGCGAGCGCGGACCTCCTGGACCAATGGGACCCCCTGGACTGGCTGGAGCCCCTGGCGAGCCTGGACGTGAGGTGTGACAAAATATTTGTACCTGCACACTCAGGCTACCTGCCTTTTCTATACTGATGTGATTATAAGTCAGTCTTCTTGGTGTTCCCTAATCATTTAATCTGCTTTGTGTTTTAGGGAACCCCTGGTAATGAGGGAGCAGCTGGTCGCGATGGACCTGCTGGAGCCAAGGTGAGTTTAAATCATATCTTTGCTTACTCAGAATAGACCTTCCCTTGACACTGGGAACTTTGTCTGGAGCTTAAGCCTTGTGGCAAAAAAATGCTAACAACAGTGGCTTCTGCTGGATACAGTAACACTTGATTGAGCAACTGCTTCAGGTAGCTTGCTGAAAAACCTTGTCTGTAATTTTCTGTTGACTTGGATGGAAACATCATAATCAGCTGTTGTCAGAGCTCATAATTCCAAATACGAGTGCCGGTGAGCAGAGTTTTACCATCTGCAAATATTGTTATGCTATGTTAATCCAGGCAGTGACCGGTTTGACCACATCCTGGGTATCACAGTATTTTTCCAAGCCTATTTTATCCCAGCACCTAGTGAAGCCTAGGATATTAGGATGGACAGGCCACAATGATAAAATATAGATATTAAAGCTGTTAAAGGAAAGAAAAATTTTATGTCTACCTTTTAGGGAGACCGTGGAGAGAGCGGCCCTGCTGGAGCCCCTGGTGCCCCTGGACCCCCTGGTGCCCCCGGACCTGTCGGACCCGCTGGAAAGAACGGTGACCGTGGAGAGACTGTGAGTAACAAAATCAGTTGTTAGTTTAGTCATTTTATATTTATTTGTATATTTGTAAATATAGTAAATGGCAGTAAAAGTTATCTGTTGATACAAGACTCAAGACAACTGCTACTGTAAGTGAGGGATCAGCCACTAAATGAAACTTATGTTGTATATTGCAGGGACCTGCTGGCATTGCTGGCCCTGCTGGCCCTGCTGGACCTCGCGGCCCTGCTGTAAGTAACATCAGCATCAATGATACAACACTACAATAGACATTTGCAGGGAGTAGAGCAAGGTAAAACAATGCTCTTCAACCCTATCTTCTGTAACAGGGAATCGCTGGAGCTCGTGGAGACAAGGGAGAGACTGGAGAGGCTGGAGAGAGAGGCATGAAGGGACACAGAGGTTTCACTGGCATGCAAGGACCTCCTGGACCTTCTGTATGTCATTTTACATTTACATCTGCACATGTACAAACAATATGGGCATCATACACATTTCATTTCTCACCCTTGTTTATATTTGTTAACTTATAGGGATCTTCTGGAGAGCAGGGACCTGCTGGTGCTGCTGGACCTGCTGGACCTAGAGTGAGTCAACATACCACATGGTCTCCAAGTTACTTGGAGCAGTTTTAAGTGTTTTGCATTGAATATTTGTTGTTTTCTTTATAGTTCCATCATAGTGTTCATAGTGTTTTTCTAGGGACGTTGCTTTTCAGAGACTTTCATGTTCCCTTTTATGTTGTTTGCAGGGCCCTGCCGGATCTGCTGGTGCTGCTGGTAAGGATGGTATGACTGGTCTGCCTGGACCCACTGGACCACCTGGACCTCGTGGACGTTCTGGAGAGATGGGACCTGCTGTAAGTATAACTAACTGTGTTATTATCCATTCTTTCATCCATCCCCTGTTTTCCTATTTATTTATCATATAAAGTTTGTGACTTCCTTGAAACACCACAAGGCCACTACCAGCAATGAAATAGCCTCTTCTCTTTTTCCACATCCCTGCTCATCTCTTAGGGTCCTCCTGGACCTCCTGGACCTCCTGGAGCACCTGGTGCCTCTGGTGGTGGATTCGATCTTGGGTTCATCGCTCAGCCTCAGGAGAAGGCTCCAGATCCCTTCCGTATGTACCGTGCTGATGATGCTAATGTTCTCCGTGACCGCGACCTGGAGGTGGACAGCACCCTGAAGAGCCTGAGCCAGCAGATCGAGCAGATCCGCAGCCCTGATGGAACCCGCAAGAACCCCGCCAGAACCTGCCGTGACCTCAAGATGTGCCACCCTGACTGGAAGAGCGGTGAGTAAAGGCCATTGGAGAAGTTAGAGTGTGGTAGATTGTAGCATATTGCACTGCATTAGGACAGTTGGCAGATTTATATTTGGAGAAACTGCTTATAGGACAAATAACCTGATGTTTTTTAACTTTTTATTTTCCAACTTTTTTTTTTAGGCGAGTACTGGATTGACCCTGACCAGGGCTGCACTCAGGATGCCATCAAGGTCTACTGCAACATGGAGACTGGAGAGACTTGCGTCACTCCCACTCAGCCTGAGGTTGCCAAGAAGAACTGGTACGTTAGCAAGAACATCAAGGAGAAGAAGCACGTCTGGTTCGGAGAGGCTATGACCGATGGCTTCCAGGTAAACATGCTAAGCCCACCAACAGAGCAATTCTTTGCTCTTTGCTTCCACCTCCTCTTGGTTTCTTTTGCCTCTCTTCAAACTCTCTCTGCTCATGTCCTTCTCCTACATAGAGTTCAGCTCACTCACCTCTTCTTCAGTTTCAGCATCTTAATTCTTACCTACTTAAGTCAAATTCCATTTTAGTTCCCAGCCATACTCTTTCAATTCTACTTTTGCTCTTTTCAAATATTACTCAACTCCATCTCACTATTCCATGTCTCATTCCTCCTCTCCCCATCACAGTTCGAGTATGGCAGCGAGGGCTCTCTTCCAGAGGATGTCAACATCCAGCTGACCTTCCTGCGTCTCATGTCCACTGAGGCATCCCAGAACATCACCTACCACTGCAAGAACAGCGTTGCCTACATGGACGCCTCTGCCGGCAACCTCAAGAAGGCCCTGCTCCTCCAGGGCTCCAACGAGATCGAGATCAGAGCCGAGGGCAACAGCCGTTTCACCTACAGCGTCCTGGAGGATGGATGCACGGTGAGGAAAATTTAGTGGATACTATCATCCTGGTCATGCTATCAGAGGAATACGTTTGAAATGCTAAATCTGCAGAGTTGGCATGAGGCCAGGAACAGATGTCCCAATTCAGCATGCATATACGCCTCCTGGTGGTTTAAACTCAGTGGTTTTTTATAAGATAGCAAAGACAAGAAGATCTGACATGCTTGGTAGCTACTACAGCTACTCATGCAGTTCGTATACTTTGATTTCAAAAGAGTTATCACAAAATTGGAGAAATTTTCAGTGATAACCACTGCAGCTGTATTTATCAATGTTGATTCTCACTCTTCTTTCCTTTTCTTCCCCTCCAGTCACACACCGGTACATGGGGCAAGACAGTCATTGACTACAAGACATCGAAAACATCTCGCCTGCCCATCATTGATATCGCTCCTATGGATGTTGGTGCCCCAGACCAAGAGTTCGGCCTTGAAGTTGGACCCGTCTGTTTCTTGTAAAAAGAGAAATCTGGACTTGAAATTGTTGTTGTGTGTGCGTGTGTGTGTTTTATTTTTTCTAGCAGTCATCTCTCTCTAAAAAAACCCCACCAAAACGTAACTCTAATGCCATTTTTCTGAAAAAATCCAACCCCTTGCTCGTGACTCTACGAGTTTCCATTCGGCTGTTGTTCCGATGGTCCACTTTGCCTAAAACCTGCACTTCAACAAGATGGTGGCGATGTGGCGGAGTCTGCATTGTCGCGTTTGGGACCACTACTTTTGATGTTTCTGACTCTCGTTTTTTTTTGTTGTTTTTTTTTACCATCACCAACACCAAGGATCCTGTAGAGAAGACATTTTGTTTCACTGGCAACAAGAAAATAATATATGCTTCTGTAAAGTGTAATTTACTTCCCCTCTTCATCCATCCAAACCAGGCCTCTCTGGAGTTTACAGAAACCAACAGAAAGCACACAGGTGACTTTTGTATTTTTATACACCCCTGCGGTGAGTGGAATGAAAGGACAGTCCCAACAGACAGAACTCAATTGCTTTGTACCACGTTTCAGGTGTTGATGAATAAACGGTGAAACTGACAGTCATGTTTGTCTCTGTTGTTCTGCCCCCCCAACTCCTTCATCCTCCTCCTGCTTCAGACAACACTGACAACTCCTTCTGCCTTGTGAGCTGATGTTGTAGCAGTTCTGGTTTGTTTGTTGTTGTGGTATTTTCTTGTTTGTTCCTTTCAATTTTACCCCTTTTTTGAAGAAAAGTCACATTAAAACCACCAGCAGAGCAACATGGGTTTAAACCTCTTTTTTGAAAGACAAAAAAAAATCCTATGGCTACCTCAGAAAAGCAAGGAATCCCAGCTGTAAAAAAAGGGGCCCAGTGTTTTTGTAGTGAAGCCTGCAGCAGTTGTGGCAGTCAGTGGGGTAGTCGAAGTTTACCGACACTTTAACAGAAGCAGGAACAACTAAAACTTAAAAAGGTGCTATTCTTTCTTTGAGGTCTCCTGGCGCTAGAGTATCGCTTTACTGTTCTTTAGTGTTAAGGTCACTCTGGCATGGCAGGGCCCTCTTGGTGCTAAATAAAACCACAGCTTTTTTTCTTGGAGTCCAGAATGAGACAGACTTCTTCTATTTTCAGCCTTGGTAGTGCCGGCGGTTAAACTCGAGCTCTGTTTCTGAGCTCATCTGAAAGTGGAGCCCCATCTACTCTCTACATCACACTTTTTTTGGGTTTTATGTTTTTTCAACTTCCCCACCATCTTTCTCTCATCCAAATTCTTCTCCTTATTCACTCATTCATTCATCTGTTGTAGTTTGTTTCTTGTTTTCTTGTGCGAAGTGTAAATTTTCTAAATCAAATTGCAATTAAACAGAGATTTTTAAAAAATGCACAGAAAGAGAGCCATCAGCAAAGAATTTGTGAGAGACAGCAGACAGACACACTCATGGGGGAAAAACACCACAAGGATCTGTACCTATTTTGTATATGTATAATAAATTGAGATGTTTTTAATTATTTTGAATGCTGAAATAAAGCATGTTAAGTGGTCTAACATTGAATTCTGCCTAATTCCCTGACTGACTGGCTGACTGCCCCCCGCCCCCAGGACTTGGCTTTTTACCTTTGTATGGTGACTGATTGAGGAAACAAGATTAAAAAAAAAAGGAATCAAATATTTTTTTCTTGTCTCTTGTTCAGTCATTACCTCTTAGAGGGGCCAATCCTGACTGAGACACAGAGTTTGAGCGTGTGGGAAGAAAAAAGAAAACATGCATCTGAACCTCTCAGGGAAAAGAGAAGAATTGTCTGTTAAACTGTAGCAGATTTTATATTTTGGTTTAGGAGTTAATGAGGTCTTGGTCTGGCTTTGGCCCTTGGTAATGTAAAAGCTCAGAAATCTGAAACATTTTGCCTCTAATCTCAGTTACTTTTCTCAACCATTTAAAACCTCTTAAACTTCACTGATTTCCAAGAGTGACCAGTCAGAAAAAGTCTCAACTCATGTTTTTAAACTTCCTCCAAAGTGTGGTCTGAAAATGCAGGAATCTAACATTATTAGCTCAAATATCTTGGCTTCTAACTGGACAGCATGCTCTAATTAACATCTGGGGAAGGAAAGAGGAATAACTGCGGCCTACCTCTCAGACAGCAGAGCCTCCTTGTTATTATCAGGCAATACCAAATGGCCCATGTTGTTTTATCCAGTCCAGTAAATCCAATTTGAAAGTGAAGATACTGAACATCTGTAATCCACCACAAAAAGACATATCTGACTCTGATAATCCAGCACTGATGATGATGATATCCGTCTAAAATAATCCGGTGCTTCCACAGTGAGACAGACCATCTACACAGATGCAGCAGAAAGACTGAGGGGCTGCTGGGTGGACTTGCTCTCTGCTCAGCCTGCTGGCATTAACTTGGCTTCACAAAGACACTGATTGTCCACCGTGAGGAAGGCAGCTACCAGGGAATAGCGGATAGGTTTGCACTCCCAGCGGGAATCTGGATTATTTCTGCAAGAATTTGGGTCTTTATTTGAAGCCTGGGCAGAGGAATGCTGACCTCTCTGGTTTCAGACACAGTAAAGGGTTTGTTTGCAGAGAGGAAACCCTTTTGCAGGTGAGTGGGACTCAGCAGTGGACTTTACACTCAGGGTAAACACCAGAGGGATGTTGATGAGGTGAAGCATGTGAAAGCCGATAAAACAGTAAATAGCAATGTGTGTAAATAGGAAATGGAATTCATAAAGCATTTTGAAGGATCAGCTCACCAAATTACAAAGAAAACATGCTGTATTACTATCTCTTTTGTCATTAAAATTACATTTTGAGTTCATTAATGAAGATTTTAAGAAATCTGTCACAGAGATTAATGTCATCACCCCTATAGCACAGAAAAGTGAAACTTTGTGGTTCACTTAGAATTGAAAAATGACGATTTAAAAAGTTTATGCCATCTATTTTTTATATTTAACAGAAATATGTTTGTTACTCTGGATTACAACAGAACATGATTTTTCTAGTGAAGTTTCTCCAGTTCTGTGCAGAGCACCAGTTTGCAGTTTTGTAGTTAAACACCAAGACCAGTTTCCCTATTTTTTTTTTCAGTGGCACCTAGGTAACAAGTCTATTGTCAAAATTGTTTAATGGCCCTTGTAGTGACTCAGCCTTTTTGTCAGTCTTACAGTCGTTTGGTTCACCACAAACTAAGATAGTGAAATGCTTAACATCAGCATTTAAGAACTATCATTGGCGGTATGATGGTGTCATGTCAGAGCAAGAAGCTGCCAGGGTTAGCTAAGGGTTCAGTGCTTTGTTACAACACCAAATCACCAAAGGGAATTTCAGTAGAAAAGTCTTGTAAAATAAAACCAAAACTATCAGCATGATAAAAAACACACTATGAGGCTTACACATACTAGCAAGCTCAATATGCTAACATGCTAACATTCGGGAAGCATTTATTTAACATGTTTCCCCTGATTTAGCAAGTTAGCATGCTTACATTTGCTATATTAAGCATACTGAGGCTGGTTATTGTTAATGTAATTGTTGTTGCAGGTATGTGGTCATAAATCCAAAGTATTGGGCAAATTCATATTCTGACCTGATGACAGCACTACATGAAAAATCACCAAAAGTTCACCAAAGTTATTGGAATTCATCCTCCATGAAACCATAAAAACCATGAAAGTGGGCTTTGAGTGTTCATAATAACCAGTATTGATAATCAAGTATGATTGTTCTTATGTGTGTTTGTACATTATGGTTACAAACTGTACACCTCTATACAATAGTACTCCTGTACTGTCTGTGATCTGAGGAAACATTTGAGTAAGATTAATTAAGAGGTAACTTAATACAAGTAATGCACATGAGTTAAAAAGTAGTTTTAAAAGAACAAGTACTTATTTTGTTATTCATTTCATCAACACATTTTTTAAGCAATAGGTCATAATAACCAGTCATAATTTTGTTTTAATGAAAGTCAAGCCCTTGCCATTGCTTCTTGTTCTCTTCTCCACGGATTATATGGAAGGAAGGAGGAAGGAAATTATGGGAGAAACAGGCCAACCCTAACAGGCCAGCTTTAAAAAGTGATGTGTTTTTTCATTAGTGCTGTGCAGTTAGTCAAATTAATGCCTGTGTAAAAAGATGTTCATTTGGATTTTGAAAAAGTAAATGATAAATATCATTCAG
>JAPZDY010000009.1:19840960-19855575 GCA_029783645.1 Ctenochaetus hawaiiensis | reverse complement strand
CTGCGAATTGTGTGACTCATCAGTGTGGGTGGACACTAAAACACACACAAGCACATGCACGCACACACACACACACACACACACACACACACACACACTCACACACACTTGAAGATATACAGACATACAGCATCACTCACTGATGAGTCCAGTGGTTGAGTCACCAGCTGGTGATGTCACTGCAGCATCAACAATTGTATGTGTGTCTGTGTGTGTATGTCAGTGTCTCTGCTCAAGTTCAACTGGACACCCAGGGGCAAAGCTCTCATGTTTTCAGGCTGGGGTGGTTTAAGAGAGTTTGTCTTTGTTTTCTCAGTATGTAGCACTTCCTTCCTCTAACTATCATTGCCCATTCACGTCACAAAATGACAAGTGTTTTATTTTACTTTTATTCAAATCCCACCCTTTTCTGATTCTGTAAAATGTCAAAGCTTTCTTCTGATGACTCATCCTGTGCTTGCATGCTTATTATTAATAAAAGTTCCTCTCCAGACAAGTTTAAGAGCATGTTATAGTCCACTTGTTAATTAACATTATGTTTAACACAGTTTTACGACATAAAAAGTTTAGAAAAAAAAAAGCTCTGGAAATGGGATAAAGGTCAACTTATGGGTCCAAGCATCAAGTGCTGGAACCCGGTTGTTTTTGTTTGGAATTCAATAATAATAACAATAATAACAACAACAACAACAACAATAATAATACTCTCCTTATATCTTCATTCAAATGCTACCAAACTTGAAAGACACATTTTTTGGATCGAACATGTCATCTGTTCCAAATAATGTTTAGATATGTTAAAAGATGAGTCTGTGATGACATTGAATGTGTAACTGGAAATACAGTTACACATTCAATACAGTTGTGTACATCTTTTATTTTGCCAAATGTATAATCAAACTTCACCAAAATTGTTTAGCATAACTTCAATATCGTCACAATTTGTGGAACTTTTTTCAGAACTTCATCTCAAACAGTAAATTTGTTTTTTTAAGTTTTAATTGCAGCAGTCAAGCCCAAAAACATCAGTAGACTTCTTCATTTCAATAATGGCTGCCACCTGTGGAGTGTGGCTGACAGAGAGGGCAGACACGGGAGTGTGGCATGACTTACGAGTCGGTGTTTGAGCCAAATCTGAATGACAGGACAAGTTAAAATGAATCTTAAATCTCACCAGCATTTTGACTGTTGTCGGTATTTTAGGTGTAAATTGATAAACTGCCCTTGCACATTTTATTACCAAAAGTTTTTACAGGGATGTGAAGAAAACCACCTTTCTTTACTGGTGCAGAGAGTAGGTGGACCCCGTTCACTGCTGCTTGTGGCTATATTTATTCTTTTTTTTGGGAAATTCTGAATCTATGAATCACAGGCCTTGTGGCCTCGTCAACCACTGCTGCTTGCACAAGGTGGACCAGTGAAAGAGCAGTGCGCTCAAATGGCTAGCATGACCCTAGAGGAAACATTGGTGGGATTAAGTCATACATGTTTAACCCTCAGACTGAAGCGAAAAAAATATGGGAATCAGGAGTCTGTTCTGCAGCAAAATCAGTAGTAGCAGACGAATCAGAATGTGAAGTGAAGTTTGCATCTTTTACTTATGTTGTTTGTTAGCTTGTAACTGGCAGTGGCCAACACAGCTTTAGTAGATGTGCTCTCACTCTTTGTGTTGGCAAGTCCACTCTGTGCTGGGGTTTTAGGTTTCTTTACCTGGGACTGACTTGAATTGGGACATACGAAATCTTGCTTATCCAGGTTACTTTTGATTATAAGACTTAAGGGTAGAGCATAGACATCTTCTCTGTCAGTAGAGAAATGTGGAAACACCTTTGGGGACAAACTTTGCACAGATAAAAGTTGATATAGTCAGGATCTGACATTTTAGAGTGACAAAAAGCAAATTTTTGAGTGAAAGGGATCTTTAAATATGATATGTGGGATCCATTAAACCCTCCTCCTCAGGCAGAAACACCACCCACAGTGGACATGGGTCAGAGGTGTGATGATGCAAGAGATACTAGATCATTGAAAAAATCAATTAAGTTTGTAGTTATATTACCAAACCAGAGATTGTGATTGTTGGAAAATTTTAAATATGAGTCACAGAGGTTTCAATGTATTGAATTTGTTCCTGTTGCATTTTACAATGACAAAATTACTCTTTTGATCCATGTAGTCTGGTGCTTTTTAAAGTTACAACATTGTGGCTGTTTCTGGTTAAACAAATAGATCTTAACTCTTTAAAAAAAAAAAGGTCTCCCTCTGAAAGAGTTATTTCAGTAATTGGTTTTGAAAGAAAGAATAACATTGTTAGTCAGTGAGAGGCAAATACAGGCACTTTTAATGTACTAAAGATGATCAGAGTGGTCCCAAAGGATTACTTTGCAGCTTTGTTCCACCACTGGAACAACTCAAAACCTTTTGTGAGTTTAAATCATTTCAACACCAAATAAAAATAGAGAATAAAATACAGAATTTTAAGTAGTGGAATTCCTCTTTAAAATGGCACAGGAGAAAATAAATAGAAAAGGGTCATGTGGACTAGAACAAACGCTTGCTGTCAAAAGAACTATAGCTGCTACTAAAAGTTTGTGCTTTTAACTCTATTTAATTTTTTATTTTGCATTAGTCCACGTTTTCAGTTATCAAATTGTACAAAATCTGTGGTCAAACTGCTAGTACACCACCAACAGCTCACATACCACAATTTTAGGTCTTTATCAGCATTTGAGCTAGTTATTCCAGCTCACTGAGTCTTGACGTGATGTGAATGTACCTTTTGTCAAATTTTAGTAAACTTAATGTAAACAGTATATTTTTTCATTGAGGGCATATAATTTGCATGCTATGTAAAGAACTCACCGACAATGTTATCGTTTCTCTAAAGAAGCAGCACCCAAAAATAACACTCAATTGTTCTAACAAACCCTCTGCAGCTCAGGGTTTCTATGTGTGAAAACAATCATGCGAGGGTGAAAAACACCTGAGGCCATGTCAGTTTTGGACAGAAGTAACAGGCCAACTGTTAGCTGTGATGAGTCAGATAGCTAATATGCAGCAACATCTGTAACAGAGCGAACTCCGTGAGACAAAAAACAGCAGGAGGTCGGTGGATGATGCATTTGTATGATTCATTCCTCTGTGGGATGATGCTGCATAACCAAAATGTCCTGAATTGAAAACTGACCTGGGATCTCAGAGCAGTGTGCTTCCAAATTTGCTTTCGTCTGTGCCCCCACACCACTATCAGATGAGGTCCTTCAAGGATTCCACCCATCATGTTGTAAATGTGTCCACAGCATCAAAATGTCACTTTCTGAATTGGTTTCAAACCTTTCTATGATTTATTTTTTTAGTTCTGCCAAGTAATTTAACTATCTAGCCCTTACATTTAAATAATTATTTTAAATGTATTCATTACGTTAGGGTCATATCTCAACTTTTAATACTTTATTTGAAGCTACTATTTAACCATGTATCTAGATTATTTAGCTATTCATATCAATCATTTATCTATTCTGTTGGGCTAACTGCTATATTTTACCAGCTAAACCATTTCTTTCACAATTTGAATTTTTTACCTTAACCATTTAAAGGTCAGCTTTTGGTTTACTATTTTTTACTTCTCTGCAGGTTTGGCAACACATGGCTCTTTGTGTTACACCTGGCTCAGGTTGGCGGAAGACTTACACTGCTGTGTCAGCCTAAAGCAGCTGGTAAATTACTAGATAGTGTGATAGTAAATCAGCTTAAGATGAGCATCGCACCATGTCTGGATGATTATTTTTTTTAAACACACATATATTCAATCAAAATATATCTTGATATATTTTGATCCAATCATAATTTCCATCATTGCAAAACAGTTGTGTGGGTGCAAACACTCTTGGCTGGGATCAGTATTGACAGTGTTAGAGGATGTGAGTGTATGGAGCTGCTAAGATACACTGTGATTTTTTGATATAAAAACAGCAGACTGCAGCACATTAAGTCTCTGCAGAGGGTAGAGAGAAGCACTGTGTTCATACACAAACCTGCGTGTAGCCCCCTCTCTCTTCTTCATCGCCCTCTCTTAGCTGGATGATGTCTTCTTCCTCTTCCTCTTCATCCAGCTCGCTCTCTGTACTCTCCCCTTTTACATGCAGAGCCCCGTGTTCCTCCTCACCCTTCACAAGCAAACCAAGTCTCTCAGAGGAAGGTGTGCTGTCATCAGAGCCCTCTTTCTGAAGCCTGATTGGTCAAAATAACATAACAGACTTCAAAACAACATTCGGGTGATTTAATAACATGCAAATGTATATTAAGATTCATCAGTTCCTCATACTGATTGACTGCTTGTCAGAGAAGACACACCTGTGAAGGCTTGCCCCTCCGTCTTCCTCCTGCATGTCATTGTTCTCTGTTAGCTCCTCCTCTGTCTCCTCAGGGTGGGTCGGCGGCGGTCTGGGAAGCTCTGCCCCCTTTGATAACATCTACACATATAAGATCATTTCTATTTGTAAACATGTACATGTGTTTATGCACATCTTTGACGGTGTGAATGAATGAGTGTACCTTGTAGTGTTTCTCCAGAAAGTGTTGGTGTTGTTGTTGAACCACCAGTTGCTGCAGGGCCTGAGGGGATTGGGGCAAAGGTGCACTTTGGGTCCGAGCCAGTGGCCGATGGCGAGGCAGCTTGTTGACTGCCCGCATGCCGCTGGACACACCTCTCTCTGCTGTAACCAGGGGTGACTGGTTGTACATAGGGACTGAAAGGGCGAGGATCATAACAGAATGACAATGAGCTAGATACTATAGGAGGACACTTCTGTGGATGGTTAGCATAGACTTAAGAGCACGTGTGTGTGTGTGTACCGGCTAGCATAGCAGTCTGTTGCCTGGCCTGCTCCAGCAGTAGTACATGTTGCAATAGCGAGGAATGAGCAGAATGAGAGCTGGGGGGCGGTGTCTCCACATCATGCCCTATACCTGAAAAAAAAAACAGCAGTACTGCTTTACTGGTACAGAATATTTCAATTAAATGTAAAACTAATTAAATACACACATATATTAATTCATAGTTTAGATTACCTGCAGGAAGAGATGACGTGGAGAGAAACTTTCCTGTCAGAGCTCCGCCCCCTCGAAGCGAATGGATGGCCTGACGCTCAGCCTCCTGCTGGGTGGATAGTTTCTGGGGGGGCTGTAGAGGGGGGCATTACTATGGTTACCACACAAGCAAGTCTACGTTACCACAAACGATCATTAGTGTACCAATTTCTCTATTGTTAAAGGTGATATGGACAACATTTATACCTAGCATATCATCACAAATGCTAAAGTAGCTATTCAGGGACTGAACCTGATATTTCGATAATTTGGACAATCTAACCGGTAACAGCACTTCAGTTTAGACTGTAACAACTTTGACTGCTGTTACTTGTTGTGTAGTTGGTTTAGATATGCTGATTCGTACTTTTATACTTTATGATCAGACGTTATAGCTAAGAAACTTACGCACTAACACTATGGTAACTCCTAAGCCTCAAAGGTCGATGACGACACTTGAAATCAACATACTTATGCTACTGGCTCAGAAATCTTTCTGCCAAATCAAATCTTGTAAGTAAACTCATTTAAATGTCACTATTATGATCATTTTGGACCCATCAAAATTTTTTAGATAATTATTTCACCTCTATAATTTTTTTTTTTCAGGAAGATACAGACTTTCATTCTACACCTTTCAAAAATTTCTGCAGATGTATCATTTTTTTAATTATTTGTTTTCATGCAACTGTTGTCTACGTGACCTTTAAGCAGTAAGTCAGGTGGTCCCAGCTTGTTCATCACTTTTCTTTATCACAAAAGAAACATTCCTAGCAGTTATTTTTAAGAGCATTCTTTCTCTAATAAGAACTGTATATGAATGTGTGAGTTTGCGTTGACCCACTGTGATGTGTGTGCTTGCAGGGAGGCCCAAGGAGATATTCGGCAAGGAAGGCGAGGTGTAGAGATTTAGAGGACTCAATGTTCCATCAGCCCCCAGCGTCTGATGGAGAGATCTCAGCTGAAGAAAAAAACCACACACAGGTAGACTGGTTAGTTAAGTGTTTGGCTCTGTTGAATTTTAGCAGGAATTAAGAGGGTGGTCTAAAGATTTATTCAAGTTGCTATGGTTACCTTTGTTTTTACCATCAAATGTAAGCACAGACTAACAGCATCTATCTGAAATCAAGTCATTTCACTCCCTGAATCTTCTTTCTAGAGCTGCAGTCCTTGCACTTTCTTTAATATGTATATGTTTAATAACTATCTAATATCAAACACATCTGTCAATGAGCAAAACTGTCTTGCTGTTCTCCCCAATTCCTGTTTACACTATATAATCTGCACATATAAGAAATGGCTGTACTTGTCAGTCTGCATTTATAAGCCTCATTATCTCTGTTAGTATAGGGTGAGCACTTCCCAGAAAAATCTGATCATATTATTCTGTGTAGTAACACATAAACAAACATTTCAACAAGGTTCATTCTACAACTTGCTGACATTTGTTAAATACTGTTCAAACTAAGTTAGTTTTTTTAGGTTTAAAGAGCACTCCTTGCTCAGAGGATGTAATTCCACATAGCTTTCTTAAAGAAGTGTTTCAGTTCCAATATTCCATAATAACAACAACAACAACCACGATAATAATAATAATAATAATAATATAAATTTCCTTAAATACTGGACCAAAAACATGACAAAACAATTTACAAAAAACAATGCAGGAATGTGCTGCAAAAAACAGAAAACACAATAGTTACGTAAAAAAGTTATGTCAGTGGACTAAGGACACCTTTAAAAGGTTTGGCTACAATACCTAATAGCAAGGGATTGAATCAAAAACTGTTTTTTAATCATTAAATATTTTAAATAAAACATTTATTTAGAAATGAATCTTGATCCCAAAGATTGAAAGTGAACTGAATCAAAGGATTCCCACAGATTCACAGTCCTACCCTAAGTACTGACTCTATTATGCTTTATTATTAACACAACTGCTGTTGAGAATTCAGGAGATGGAGTTTGGGATCTGAATGCCTGAACATCTTGACAATGTCAACAGGGACAGTGAGGTAAACTTGGGTCTGAACCATTATGACCTCCTATAATCAACAATTATCTCCTTTGTTTGGTCATGATTAGGGAGAAGTTGTTGTCTTGACAACTTGCTGTCATTTATCAGTCCGATCACTATGGAGTCATCTCAGTATTTCCTAATGCTGTTATGATATTTGGCAACACAGTCACATGTGCACAGTCTGTAGAGTAAGAGACTAAGGCAATAACTCAGTAGTGCTCCAGTGCTGAGAATGATTGTAGATGAATGGCTGGCATCTTCTCTCACTGTTTGAGGTCAGCATGTCACAAAGTCACATAAACACTTAGAGATCAATTTACAAATACCAAGGTTACTTTACCAATGCTTTAACACACTTTAAGGAAGAGCTGTGAGCAATAAATAACACTCTAACATAGGCTTTTTTTTCTTTTTCAGTGTGCAGAGCCAGAGATACAGCATCTTCTGTAGGTTGAATTTTTACCTTGGCGGTCAACTCACACAAGTGCTCTAGTCTGCTTACAGAGAGGTCGTCAAGCTACGTGTCCCTGTCTGGAAAGTCTGAGGTCAGCCAGGTCTCAGTAAAACAAAACACGGGGCAATTCCTCATGTCTTGTTTGGAGCTAATATGGCAGAGAAGTTCACCAAACTTGTTGCAATGCATAGTGCAATGGCTGGCAAACTGCTAGGGATGGGAGTTGAATAGGGCCATGCTGTAGTCTAGCTGGGATTCCTCCTCGTCTACAATGTCCCCGTCTGTCATGGCGTCAGTTCATGGTGCTTCAAGATACCTGGTTGTACGTGAGGGTTGTAAACAATGTCTTTTGGTGTCTCCTGAGTTGCAAGCAGGTCTTTAACATTACAGTTAAGTCTTTCGGTCCTATGTGATTATATTAGACATAGTATTTGTTTGAAAGCTTACAATAAATGTCAAAACTAAAACAAAAGAAACAGAAGCTCATAATACGCCACCTTCGGATGTTAGAGAGCCTACACTTACACTGTATGTCTGTGTGAGGTACCTATTCATTTTTGTTCTGTCCTATTTTTTACATTTCTCTGTAAAGCACTTTGGTTAACACTTGCTTTATACACATGCAAAAACACTAACTTGACCTTTCTTAAATGAACAAATGTAAATAAACTGTAGGTGGCGAGCTAGAGCTATGTGTCTGTATGAGCTGTATAAATCAAACCAACTTGTGTGCTGCCTAAGTCATTGAGTAAACCTTGAAATTTTCACAATAAGTGTTTGTATTTTGTGTGTGTTTTTGTACCTCAGTCTGTATGTTGGGGACTGATCCTGTGTTGCCATTGGCGATAGCTGAATTGGAACTGTTGGGACTGCTTGGACCTGAACCCGGAGCACTATTACAAAGAGAGGAGACTGGTCGAGAGACACAGACACACACATAAAAGAGAGATTAGAATTATTATATAAATCGGTTAAAAAACCTGTTAAATAATTCAAAAATAATTGAATAAATGTGAATTATCCATCGAACACATGGCTACCTTTTCTACATTTAATCTTGCACTTAGTTCAAAGTTAAAAAAAAAAATAACATCGGAAAATAAGTATGTACAGCACATGTGCGTGTGTGTGTATGTGTGCTTGTGTATACCTGATATCTCTATGGCTCTCTTCTTAAAGGTGCTGATAACAGTTCCGTCCTTCCTGCGAAGGAGCGGAGAGCTCCGTCTCTCTGCCACCTTCTGCTTCAACCGTGAACGCACCTTCAGGTTAGGCTCTGAGACTGGAAAGGAAAAAAACAGAAAAAAAGGAGAGTTTTAAGACAAAAAAATTTTTTTTTTTTTTTTTAATCTTGTGTTGTTTTCATATTTATGTCTAAGGACTCTTTCTTTGTTTTAGTGTGAAGTTCAGGGTTGTGCTTGGCAGAGTTTTTTGTTGGGGTAATTTAAGGTGACTGGTGTTTGGCAACAGAGGACACTAAGGGCAGTCACAAGAGCACAGGCTTTCTAGTAATCCCACATTACATTTTGGCTAACTGCGCATCTTGGCTAGCTAGTTTGTTTTCTGCTGAGCAACAGCATGCTGCAGCAGGTGTACTTTAAGGTCGCTTTGGTATAAAAGTCAAGGTTCAGGGAAATGAGCAGGAAGAGGAAGAACAACCTACATTTTATTGGTTGAAGCTACCTGAACTACATCCAGCGGCCCTAATTCTAGGAATCCCAGAATTTTTTTTTTTTTTATTTCCTTCCATTTTTATTGCAATCTGGGTGTTGACATTTCTGACCAAGTAAAAACTTAGACATGAACATAAAGGGACTTTGCAAAGGCTCCTTAAATGTAGAAATTTTTAAGATGATGCTATAATACAATCATTCCATCCACACGCTGTAGAGGCCAGGAAACAGTTGAGATTTATTACTAAGAATGTAAATACCAGAGTTTTTGAAATCAGATAATTACTTGTTTAATGATTGAATGTCTAGAAAAGTATGGAACATTTTTGGCTAAACCCAATTACTCAATTCAAAAGTTCCATAAATACATGGCTATGGTCATATTAGGTCAAATAGCATGTCTGGCTAACTAACTCACTAGCCACAGTAGCAACCGAGGATTCCTTCCAACATCAAGACTTAATTTGTTACTCACTACTTAACACATTGGTTTGTAAGGTTACAGTTGATGTCAAAAAAAAAATCCTGTTTACTACTAGCACATCAACTAAGAAGTCATTTTAAATGCAGAGGGCCATAGTGGAGGCTATTAAACTTGGGCTAAAGATAGCAGCTTTGCTCTTCTGTTAATTGAATTTGGGGAAGTTACATCAGCCAAACATAACTCAATATTCCAAAACAATTTGTCTTGTATTTTTTAAAAACCAAATAAGTGCAGTCCCAAAAAGTGGGGATACTTTATGGAACATAAATAACAGAACGAGCATTTAAATGTGATGAAAACACAGCATTTATTTTTCTTTTTTAAGTTCTTCTCATCTGTCCACACTTATCTAATGCTCCAGTATAATTGCTGCATGGAACAGTGCATTATGATTTATATTGCTAGGTCTGTTGCCACAGCACTTTTCCACATTTTGTTTTTACTGATACACCAACTGATTAACCTCAACCAAGTACAGAAACTTGTATGTCACAGTTCAAATTTATTTTCTTCAAATTTCTGGCATTCATGCTTTTTAACGTGTGCAAATTAAAAATGCACAAATAAACAGGTGGGTTTTCTTTTTCTTTTACTTTTCTGATTCAAAGATTAATTTACATTTTATTCTGAAACTATTGCTACTGTGAACTACATATGTGCAACCTATAACAGAAAGTTTGACAGACAAAGCCATAGTAACTCGTTGGGAACAGAGCTTAGTGCACTGGACATGTACAGAAAAAATGCTTTTACTTTGTATCGCTTACATCTGAACATGTGTATTTGTGTGCGTGTGTGTGTGTATAGAGGGGTACGTCTTCCCTGGTTAATAAGACTCACACTGACTCACATACACACACACATTTATATAAACACATCACACCCCACCTCCACATAATCCTTCATCAAACTACTTTTTCTACTTTCGCACAGTAATTGACAGATAACACACACACACATGCACACACACACACACATACACATACACACATATACAAACAGGTACATCCTCACACTGCTCCCGTTTGTCTCTCCTACCTGTCTTGCGGAGAGGGAAGTCATCTTTGCCCTCGTAGTTCCCCAGCAGCGGGGGCAGTTTGTAGGAAGGAGGAGTTCCTGGGGTGTTACTCTGCGGAGGAGAGCCCTGCTCCAAGGAGGTCTGCTGAGCACCCCTGCAGACAAACACAAACACACACACACACACGCACACACACAGTTAAGTCTTTTTTTTTGTATGGAAATGAATTGCATATTGTCTGTGCCTCTTTTTTAACTGATTTTAATTGCTAAACCATGGTGCAAAAGGTGTTTAAGAAAAAGCTTTTAAAGAGTTGACAACTTTTCGACCAGCAACATTTCATCATCATCTCCTCTTTATGGCTATGGGCATCATAAAACAGCAACATTACACATAGAGGCGTCTTCTTACTGAGAGGCAGTGAGGAACACTTTATAAATTAGTTTCAACTTCTGCTCTGAGGTGGAAGCTTTTTTTTGTGCCATTTTTACTTTAGCATGATTCCTAGAAGTGATTCCAAGATGAGGGCCCTGGTTTAAAAGCCCAGTTTAACACTCAGTGAGTGATGAAGCTACTTGTTTAAGCCTTGGTCGGCCTACAAATACATTGAGACCCCAAAAACTAGAGCAGCGGCTCGCTGTACTGAGAGGACACAGTTGACAACAAGCAATGAGAACTGATCACTGATGTATTATAGTACTGCAGCTTACGCTTACAATAGAAAATGCATATTTATACAGAATACCACTACAGGAAGGATTTCACTTGAAGATAATATGTGACTAATCTGTCCAGGGACAAGTTGAGCTCGCTGCAATCTTACCAGCACTTTGGGGAGAAGGAATGGTTCAGTCCGCCAATGCCAGGCTCTTTCTTACTGAGAAGGAACTCCTGTAGCTTCAGTTTCACCTCTGTGCTCGCAATAGCACCTTTAAAAACACATAAAAGAGAGAACAGAAATTAGGGACAGTTCAGCATCTTTGCATCGATGGCTTGTACACACAGAGCCAGTGTGTACATGGCATCACAGTAAAAGCACAAGTAACAGTGTGGCCTACTCTCTTTGCCCTTCTCCTTGTTCCTCAGCAGCAACAGTTGTTGCTCTAGTCGATGTTTCTCCTGCTCTTCGTGTCTTTGTTGCTCCAGTTTCCTCTTCTGTTCCAGCTCCTGCTGCCGCTTTGCTGCCAATAGCTCCTGTTGTTGCTTACACACACACACATACAAACACACAAACACACACAGACAAGGCACACATTTTATTGAGTGACAAAACCAAAAGTCTAGCTGAATCACTGACAGGTTGGTTAACCAATAAATGAGACATGAGACTTAGAATGGACGGTTTGTTTCTTGCAGATTAGCCACCTTATAGGTTGAGAGACAAACCACCTGACTAGCTACCTTTAGGTGTTCCTGCAGCTGGACCTCATGTTGTCTTGTGAGCACTTCGTGTTTTTTCTGAAACTCTGCAAACAGAAGTTGTTTCTGGAGTTCCTGCTGCTGTTTGAGTAGCACAAGTTCCTGCTGGAGCTGCTGTTCTCTTAAAGATGTGTCCACTGCTGACGCACCCCCAGATAGTGATCCAACCCTGGGCTCTGTCCGCAGGTCCACTGGGCCTCCTCCTCCAGGACCTTCCCCTGGACCCCCACCTATCAAAGCAGCAAGGGACAAGAGGTCATCTTAAATCATCTTGATTGTTTTGTTTTGCCTCCTTAAAAATATCAGTCTCCTCGCTGTCTTTTTTTTTTTAATTTGATTATATTTGTTATAACATTTATAACTTCTCTTATATCTGACTGCATTGTTTTTTTCCAGTGGTGTTGTTTTTCCTTTTCACTGCTTGGCATTTACATGTTCTTTTTCCTACATATCTAAGGAGATTACCACTGTAAAACCAGCTGACCACTAAGGAAGACCACTGAAAACTGCTAAAAGACACACCTAAAAGACACACCTTAAAACTAGAAATGTCCTCAAGGGCTTTCAACACATCACAAAGCAATCCTAAAGACCAAAAAGTGCTTAAAATAGAACAGTGCATACAATGTGTCCGAGGAGTAGTCAGAAGTCAAGTGTTTTGGGCTGTTCTAATCAGCCTTCAATCACAAAGAGAGGCAGGACACAATGATCATTCAAAGATGGGGATGACGGCAGACCCTTTCAAACAATCTTTTATAAGAAGCCTTCAATTTGTTGCACAGAAAATTGATGGAAAGAAGGAATAAAACAAGAACTCCACAGTGAGGTTGCTTCACTGCATCATGTGGTTAAATTTGCCAGATTATCTGTTTCATATAAATACAAAAAGTGTCACACATAGTTTTTATTTTAATGTCTTGAAGATGCGGTATGAAGTTGTATTCTGACGCCTTCATACTCTCTCAGGAATCCCTTGAGTGGCCCAAGAATTTTTGACCAAAAGCACCTTGAAGCAATCTGATCAAGAACCTCTGGCCCATTTTCAGGCTCTAGAGGGCAACATTAACAAAGTGAATGACTGACTCGATACTCCTCTCAATTTTAGTACCACACTTGTAGCAAAGCCATCTCGGCAACTTGCTACCATCACTGTTCTCTATTACAGTAAATGAATGAATGTAAACATGGCAACAGCAAGGCAGTTTTAATAAGGCCTCATTTAATTCGAGTTATGTAAGTGTGGAGAACAGGGTCAATAAATGTCACTGTAGCCGATACAGCCTGACTGTTTACAATACATTCTTAGAGCAACGCCTGGTGCCATTGTTCTGTATAATCTTAACTATAGATCAAAACCTCCACTGTAGGTATCTTTAGTGTCACTTTTATTTACATAGATTAAATCTTATACAGGAACTGTCATCAGATGAGGCACACTTGAGGACTAGTTATTGATTTCCATGTAACCTATGCAGTAATTAAAGAACACAATTGAAAGTGTGCTTTTTTAGAAGGAATAAAAGCAATAAATCAGACTCAGAGATACTGTCATTTTTATTCGATGCATTTTCACCTGTACACCTGGCACCTTTTGAGACCACAATTTAACTTGACCACCAACAGTCCAGTGTGAGATTTGTGTGTTTTATTCTAGTACCAGCTAATGTTGCCTGGAGTATACAACTTGTCTGACATATGCAGTGGTAAACAGACTTTGATGTGTTAAGTTAGTGGAGTTAGCCTATAAGCAACTCTTGAACCCACCCAAAGACCCTTCAGATCCCAAATTTCCCAGAAAAAAGTACAGAATACTCTACTCTTAAGACCTTTTCTACCCTAAAACTCACACCCCTTTTTGAGACACGGAATCTCCCACCCCTCCCTCAAGGACTTTTAGAGGACTTACCACCCTCTCCTCCTCCTCTCTGCTCACTTGCTGTTCCTACTGGGCTCTGCATGCCTGACGGGAGGCTGCTCTTCACCTCCACTACTGCAGGACGTTAACAGAGAGAGACAAAGAGAGAGAAGGGGAAGATTAATACATAAGTCTAACAAATGTTGTCGAAATATGAAATCATTCATTGCATATTCCACCCCCCACACACACATACGCAGAGAAAGTTTCCATTTCATTTAGATGAGCTATGATTTGTTGTGAGAAGTAAGGGACATCACATCCTGCCACCTAAAAAATAGCCACACCCCTAGCTTTGGCCTAGCACTGGATAGCACAGACTAAGAATTACCCCCAGTGTTACCTTGACATTGGCCTAGCCTATATTCAGGCTAGTTAGGCCAGAAAATACTGCAGAACATATGCTACATAGGCTATACACACTGACAGAAAAGCCTGCTGTTATTTATAGCAGCATGGCGGAAAGAAAGGAAGAAAGAAAGAAAGAAAGAAAGAAAGAAAGAAAGAAAGAAAGAAAGAAAGAAAGAAAGAAAGAAAGAAAGAA
>JAPZDY010000009.1:19824133-19840860 GCA_029783645.1 Ctenochaetus hawaiiensis | reverse complement strand
TATCTTAATTTTCTCTTCTTAGGATTATTCACTGAGCATAATTTTAAAAAATGAATTAGGAATTCTAAACATTGTATATTTATAATGTATCTATTATAAGCTTTAATGTCTGATGAATTCATCTCTTTGCACACCAAAATATAAAGCTGCATCTGGACATGTGCCAAGTGATCATCATAAGTAGTCAGTCTTCATAAAGCCTACCTATACTCTCTTATCATATAAATGAATTATGTTGTACACTTAAATCATAAAAAGGGGTCTCATTTAAGGGTTAGCTTCTGTGAAAGCTAAGACATTCACACCAAACTTCTTTTGTAGGCCACACCACTATTTTATTGCACTCTTATTAAGTCTGTCCTTTTATCTGTTGTCCTTGTGTCTGTACGTGTCCCAGATGTGGCTCGCTCACTACAGTTTGTCCATGAAGCATAAATGCACAGAAAAAATGTACTTCATTATTCAGTAAGTAAGTAAGCTGTCTGTATTTGAATGGATTGTCATGAAAAACAATATTTGTTCAGTGTTTTTTCAGTGTTTGGTTATGTGCTGTGTTTTTATTTAAATTAAATTCATGTCATGTCTTTTTGTGTGTTCAACAACATCCCTCATATTTACAGTTTTTGATTTTATTTTTTTGGCTTGACTACAGGACTCTGCACTCGTGGCTTGTTCAATGCCTTTATCAATGTTGTCTTTGACAGTGTCATCTTCCAGAGGGAAGTCTTAACCTCATTGGGACCGAAATAAAACAAAACAGTGTGAAACAGCAGTTTGTACAGTTGTGTTTTTTTCACAACTTCAATTTCTGCTTTAGATATGGATAACTTTTTATTTTATAATCATAATACAGTATACTGCATGTCTGAATGCACCAAGTTGCCCTCAGAAATGGGAACCAATTGCTTAGTATCAGAGCGTTTATCTGCTTAATATCCAGATATCATCACTCATATATTGTAGTAGATATTTTTAAAGATTAATCTACCCTTACAAATGTTGATTTAGATTGGTCTCAAACTTATCACTTATGTTTTGCAATCTATTTAGTGTAATTGTATTTTTTTTTTCAAATATAGTTAGTTTTTTGCATATCTATTAATTGCACAATACCTATGACTGTCTATTTTGGTTTCTGTTCTTTCTGACTTTCATTCACTTCTTTTTCTCACGATCATTCCTCCGACATGGGACCATACCCCTTCCAGGTCTCCAGAGTGGTGAGGAGGTCAATGTCCTCCTGAATCCACATTCTTCACATACATTTAGAAATTTTGTCATTTTAATTTGTATGTTCTGTGAATCTGTTGGTCTGGTCTGTACATGCACCATCTATTACATTTCTGTTTTTGGGAGAGGGTCCCCTGTCTCACTTTTTCAACAGTTTCTTCTATTTTTTCCTGATTCTTTGTCTTTGCAGCACTCCTGTGAATCTCACAATCTGACAATTTTTGGACCCTAAGCAACCAGTGTTGCCACTGTAGCTGTAAGCTAAGCTAAGCTAGCTGACAGTGTGTTAATGTGCCTGTGTGTCAGAGATTTGCAAAGCCAGGAATTTTGAGAGGGGTGCTCTGGGGTCCCAAGCAAAAGGGGCATTAGTTATTTTCACTTTTACCCTATCCATAAGTAACATGGAGACAGAATGTGTGAGTATTTTAGTCATGGATTTCATACACTTTCGGTAATAAAACATCTAAAAATAAAATTCTTATCAGATGGGGGACCCTTGGAAAAATCTTGTCAAATGGCGGCCAGTGATCTAATTTGTTGGCTTTTCATGATGTGAAAAAGTTTAAGAACCACTGCCTTTAGATACTAACACAGAAAGATCGGAAAGAGAGAGAGAGAGACTAACACGTCTGTCTTTCATTCAGCTTTATTCCTCTATGTAATTTTATTTCAGCAGTCAGTAATGTCACATGAGCTGACACATTCCTGTTGTTTTAAATGTTTGATAATAACATTCTTCTTATTGTTATAACCATCCTGGGTTTCAAATATTAACCTATAATACACACAGTGAAAAAAGCCCACAGGAAACCCACTAACAGGGATCACACACACACACAGACACACGCGCGCACACACACACACTTAATATCTGTTCCAACAGGTTGAAAAGGCTGGAGGTAATGTTCAATTTCTTGTGGTGTTTCGAAACCTGGGCTTAGGACCCCTAAACTGGTCAGGATACATCCTACACATAAAGAACAACACAATGTTTGACTGACAGACGGCCAATCTGTCAAAGCTCATCAAGGATTTAAAGTTATACTGATGCACAATGACAGGCCCTTTTCACACTTAATCTTCTTTTTAAGCTACTCTTTAACATCCAATCAACCTGCTAATAATGTACTTTATCATTCTAAATGGCCAGAATTACACACCATACCCAGCAGTCTAAGCGTGGAAATGGCTTGTGAACCATAGTGGTTATGTTCAACCACGTCTTCTCACAGCCGGGAACTCCTGAGCAGTAAGAAGTAAGGGCAGTGGTCACAGAGACTGTACCGCGACAGAGAGGTCAGAGGTTCCATCGGCATCAGCAAACGAGCTGCTGAATCATTAGAAACATAAAAAGAAATGTACAAAAAAAAAAAACAGGCATTCATTTGCATAACATACATTTTAAAAAATTAAAGATTAGTCCCACTTTCTTAAATGACTTTTGGCTGCTAACCTTCTGGAAACTAGCCGCCCCTTGATGTTGCTACCAGTGAAGCCATCAGTTTTCCCACAGAAAATATTTAGTTTGCAATGCAAACTTGTACAGAATTTGCATTTAAAGTACTCAAGCAAACAAATGGCTCTTGCTTTCAGATGGAGGTCAACAAAAGCAGGTTCCTATTTCTGTACGGAAACGGTTTGTTTTTGGAAATGAAAACTTTTGCTGGCTAATTTGTCCAGCTGTAGCTGCCTCGCTAATGATATCCTATCTGACAGACTTTTTCATGTCTCCAACTGAACTTTTTCACGAGGAGTCTTGTACAAGCGATCTTAAATTTGCACTTGATGGCTATATACACAACAAAAGAGGCAAACATCTTGCATCCCCAGTAGGTGATGGCTGCAGAAGAAGACATATACATAAACAAACAGCATTATTCTTGTATTGCAGTGTAAAATTAGTTGGTCCTGTTATTTTTTAACCTGAAAAGAAAGAAGTAATATTGAACAGCACCACACAGTGGCTAACTATTACGCAATGGAAATGCTTGTGATAAATTTTTGACATAACCTGCAAACCTACGAAGTAATGCAGACAGCTAAAAAAGTACCCCTTAGTCTAAAAAGTAAGGTTCAATTCTTTTATTAGCCAAGGATGCTGATGATCACAGCTCGGTTTGAGCAGATGAACGCTCCTCAATCCATTCCGTATGGTTACTTTGTTTTTGGTTTTAGAAAGGCTTGGAAAAAATACACAATATTCAAAATCCTAAAATCCAGAGTTTGATGGGTCATGCTTTTCCTTGTTACGTTTGCTAAACTATGACTGGGTAATTGCTGTTTTTGTTTTTTTGCCTGTTTGTTTGTTTGTTTGTTTTCTTTGTTTGTTTGGGGGCGGGGTACTAACTGTAGAAGGAGATAAGGGCCCTGGTATATCAGTTGGGATCCCTGTGATTTGCATGAATCAGGACTTAATAACTACACCATACAAAAGCTCATCATAGAAAAAAAACACAGAAGTACATCTGAAGGAAAAAGAAGACTCCAAAAACCCTAAAAAGCCACTTTGACAAGATATTAACTGCAGATCAATGCCATCATAAAAAAGCAAGAAACCAAAATCTGAGCACAGATTAACTTCAACTTTGTATCTTTGAAAGGTTTCCATCTCTACATTCTTTGTGGAAAAACTCTTAAAATAAACTTAAAAAAGCAAACCCAAAAGGAATATATAGTTTTAAGAGAAACAAAAATAATAGTTTAATACAGACATAACTTAAAAAAAGATAAATAGCACTTGTTTTTGTTTTTATATATACAGCAAGTCAGTGCTAATTCAATGACAGCATTATCCTAGTTTCTCAAACTATGGCTTGGGACTTGGTCACTGACCATCATCTGACTGGCACAAGTTTAATGGCCTGAAATCTGCAGAGACTATTCAGGGTTACAGTCATTGTATCATCATTTCAACCTTGAAGTGTAAACCTTCATCAGAGGTGTAAGCAGCAGACAAAGGTGGATCTTTCAGGTCTCTCTTGACTGACTATACTGGTGTATAGTAGTAGTCTATAGTGGTGTATGTGAATTCGACAGAAAACTCAGTGGCCTTCAGTCAGTGTAATTTCTCCATTCAATAAGACCTCAGTTTTGAGATGTAGTGTAAGCCAGAGATTAATTTGGAGGAGAGGAAGGGTATTTTAATGCTACCTAGTCTCTGTTCTTTGTGTCCCTCTGATTTCCCCCAAATCTGTCTCGTCCTTATTGTGCTTTGTAAATGTGGGAGCTGTCTCTTCTTAAGCCATCTCATCCTTGCCTCATTGCAAGTGTTCTTGCTTCTTTGCTTTTGTCCAGCTGGATAGTTAACAGACCTGGCCCGTAACAGGCAAAATGTTCCATATCAAACTTATGTTTGATATCTGCTCTCCTCTAACTCTTCTGAGCAAGCGAGGAGTCATTTGGCTCCAAATAAAGTCCTTGTCCAATCTGGCAAGCAAGCTGAATTCACACAGCAACTGGCCAGATGTGCTGCAGTGAAAGCAAGAGCAGGAACTTTTCTTTTGACATCTCTTTCTCTCTTGTACACATGCACCATGAATACATTCAAACAGGGACGAAAAATGTGTCCCATTTGAACGATAATTGTGTCTCGTCCATCTAAACATTGTACAAACTAAATATCAACAAACTCCTTGCCACACAAACTAGTCTGTTTCAAGCACAGGTAGATCTAAACCATTCCATGGTCCCAGTCAATCCTGGAAAACATAAGTGCATTAATTTTGTTTCAACCCCCGTCTTTATTAGCACCTCCTCCTTGCCTCTGCCTTGACATTGAAGCATTGCTCTATACATTGGACTCTATGAAGGGTCTTTTTGGTTTGACAGGAGAGGTAGGGCCTGTCTGTCTGTCACTCAGCCTGTCTGTGCTGTTATGGATTGCAGGCAGTGTTCTAGCTAGCTTCACATCCAGGTATGAGGGATTCTGATTTGCAACCTGCACTGAGCCTTCACTCTGAGGACCGCTGCCCGGGACCACGACACAGTAGTCAAGCTGGTTGTCATAAAGCATATGTCCGTTGTGAGCATTGTTGTTGCTGCGGTTGTGGTAAGCGATAGAAGATGGCTGGAGCTGACTGAAGCCTCCTTGAATGGCGGGGCTTTTGCTGGGTGAGGTAACAACTGTGTCCACTGAAGACACAGCCCAGGAGCGTGAAGGGCTGAGACAAGACGCAGAACTGGATGGAACTTGTTGTTGATACTGCTGGTGAACCCTCGCGGCCCTGTCGATAACGCCCATAAAAGGAGTGTTTCTAGACGATCGGCTTGTTTCTCCGGGATAAGTGCCACCTCCAATTGTACATATTTCTGACTGGGGAGAGGAAATGAGAAAAAGGTCGTCATGGTAATCAGTGACCTCTCCAACAGAGGTCAGATCTGATGGTAAATCCATGTGCTGGGCAGAGGCAGAGGTTCTGAAGCCTTGGCCGTGACCAATGGGATGGCCACCAGCAAGGCTGCCACTGCTGGTTGAGAAACGGACGCTGATACTTTGGGAGTGGACAAGAGGTCTGGTGGAAGGAGCAGTGAAGGAGCTTGGATGGGCACTGACAGGACGTCGAAGTCCCCCTTGGTGGTGGTATTGGTGCAATGATGTAAGGCTATCAGGATGCCCCATCGTAGTCTCAGTGACTTCCATAGGGTAGTGAGCTGCTTTGGACTGGTTGCGGGTTAACTGTCGGGTCTGGCCAAATCTATTTATCCCTGCCCTCTCCCCTCCCCCATCTCTCCCGTAGGCAGGTACGTGTCTTGTCTGGGACATAAAGTCGACATCTATGTCATCTAGTGGATATGAAGCTCCAGAGTTCAGACCAGCCTGGACCTGCAGACTAGGCCTGATGTCTAAGGGGTTCGGACAAATACCTTCCCCCAGTTCCGCCAGCTCTTGGGGTAACTGGCCAAACTGGGAGTAGGCAGAACTTCCCAATACTGTGCTGGAGTGGGCCGAGGCACAGGGCTGACTGGATCTAATAACCTGGACCTTGGCTGGTTGGAGCCACTGGCCTTGATGAGGGTTCTGCTTCTGAAAAGATCTCTGACTGGACAGATGGTGGTGGTGTTGCACTCCCTGGCTCTGGTCTGAGTGGTGGAGGCCTGTGATGGACTGAGGATGATGGTACAGACCTCCATTTCCAGACAACGCAGGCAAACTTTCGGACATTGGGCTGACTCTTTGCTGATGCTGCATTGGGGAGGGAGGAGGGCTGAAATGACGAAAGGAGGAGGACTGAGGAGGAGGTGCAGGGTGACAGGGAGAAGATGAGGACGGGGAGTGGGTGGGGCTGGGAAGGTGACGATACAGGTGAGTTGGCGAGAGGGAAGAGGATGATGGCACCCCAGGGTGGCAGTGGGTGTCAAGACTTTGAACTACAGGTGAAGGATGGAAGGAGGAGGAGTTTGGAGGCACGTCTCCTTCTCTGTAACTCTCCTTCTCCTCTTCTTCCTCTTCCTCTTCTGTAAGCCCCTCCCTGTCCTGCACCTGCAGACAACCTGAATCTCTGCACCTGGCCTCACTAATGGATACGATTGCATTCTGTTGATAAACACGATGCGAGGAGGGAGGAGGAGAGTCTTGTTGTGCAACCTGCCGACACTCCTCCCTGACCCGGGACAGCAGGCGCTGGATCTCTCGGTTGGATGGACACAGGCGGCTGGCCTCCATCAGGTCCTCCAGGGCTGCATGGAACTGTCTGAATGGTGAAAAAGAGCAAAGACAGACGTAAGATTACAGAAGATGACATAGATGGGAGTTATACAGAGTTATTATAAAGGCGAGTGCTGCAGTAATTGATGCAGTCTAATCAATGTTCCCAATTCACTCCTTCAATGAGCTTGTTTACCAGGTTTCTGTTATCTAATCATTGACTTAAAAGTACCCAGGTTTTAAATCTGCCATCTAGCCACTTACAAAAGTTCAGTGTGTGATTAAAGGTTCAATTAAAATAAACCACACTAGACAAATCATCAGATGATAGGAGATGACGAAGGTCAGTGCTGCTTTTTTCTGCATGCAAAATTCTGTGTGGGGTTTCTCTCTAAAGGCTTTTAAGAAGCTGTAGCGCCTCCCCATGGCAAACATTGGCCAGTGATTAGCCCCTGTCACGCTGAACTACAAGGCGTTTAGTTTGTCACCTACAAAATGTGTGTATGCTATCTAGTGACAGTGACCCTCTGCTATTCTATGGGTCAAATGGCACCATTGGATCAAGAGAGTTGTAATGACTGTGAGTAGCTCCCCATGGCAGTCCCAACCTCCTGGCTAACGGCAGCTTCCTTTGCTCGTGAATCAAAAATTGATTAAAAAAAGGTAGTGAGGCTGAATTTGTGCACCTCTTTCTATATTTGTTTACATTTTTTAGTCACCTGCAAACATACTGTTATTTCAGCAAAATTTCTGGATACTTTTTGTTGATACTTTTGTGTTAAGTGATGTGAAATCATGACTGATGATGAACAAGATTACATCTCCAAAGAGTCCCAAAAGATAATAAAGACTCTTTACTCAGATGATATTTTTACACCTTTTGCACTGCAAGTTATCTTCAAGTTGTGAAACAGTTACAAGGTCAGTCTTTTTACATAACAATGACTGTATGCAGACACAGACAATTCTAAAGACAGCAGACTTAATGGCCTTCAGCTGGACATATACAAAAACAGGACAAGCCTATGAGATTAGAGTATAACCCTTTTTATGGGTGCAGTAAGGTTTCTTCCATTTTACTGCTTGTACTCATGTAGCCATGGTTACCTGTGGCTGCGTTTTGCACGTGCTCGAGCATAAAAGGCCTCATAGGATTTAGCTTTCAGCTGTAGCGCCTTGGAAGCAAACTCTTCAGCAAGGCCAAAATCCTGCAAGCAAACAGAAATAATTTATGACGGTGAGAGATGAGATTCATTTCCAAATGAAAAGAAAAAACCATCAGTCCTGAGCATGAAACTGAAGAAATTCATGGGTCAAAGTTAAATCATGAGTCAATTTAAGACCATGGATTACAGTTTATGTTGTGATTGTATGCTTTTTTCCAATGTATGCCTGTGTGTGTAGGAGAAAGAGAGAGACTCACATTCATCTTGCGGTGGCAGCGTGACAGGTTGAGTAGCAAACACACTCTCAGTTGTTTGAACATCTTCAGCTCGTCCCCTGGGAACTTCTGGAGAGCTGACTGATAGGAATTAGCAGCTTCCTTCGCTTTACCTTGCTACATACACATACACACACACGAACATACACACAAAATATTTACAGTAAGGTTATTATGTTTATGCAACTGGTTTGTAAAATTAAGTGTGCTTGTGTTTGTGTAATTTACCTTGTACAGTCTGTCTCCCTCTTGCATCAGTTTACTAAGCAGAACCATTAAGATGTCTGGTTTAGAGGTTGCCATGGCCCAGGTGGCTGGTCCTACACACACACACACACACAAGCATACATATCATGTTACAAGGAAGCCATCTGACATATATTTAATACCTTTTTCAAGAACATCGATGTACACGACAATCCTATTTTTCTGTGTGTTTTCTGAAAATCCTTTCATTGAAAACACATCAGTGAACTTTTATGGTAGAGTACAAGTAATTAGTTAAATTGCACCACCTAGTGGTTACTTTGAAAACACTATATTGTGGCCTATAACTGTTGCAGCATGAAAGAAAAGACAAATTCGTTGGTTACAGATAAATCAACAAAAGCCTTCTTAGATATATATTCCAGTTTTTTCACAACTTCTTCAGTTCCATTTATTATTTAAACCATAGGAAATTGATAGCAGTCTCCTGTCTATATAGTAAATATGAAGATGCCTCCAATGAAAGAGGGAAAACAGGGCAAAACAATAATTGCCATCATGTAGATGTTCTACAATGATGATTCATATGGCCGTCAGGTGGACTAGTGGCTCTTAAATTCAGGCTGGGGATCTTTTTTGCGTCATTCTCCTCTCTTCCTCTCATTTCCTGTCTGTGTCTCTGATTAAAACCAAATGAATCATTGGAATAGCATTACTGATTATGTCTCTACCTATTTTGGCTCCCTTTTTAAGCAGAGCAATAACTGCAGAAGTGTTTCTGCAGCCAACTGCTCTGTCCAGTGGACGCATCCCACTGCAATCCACATGCTCCACCGATGCACCATGATCCACCAAGTACTGCACCTAACAGAGGAAAAGGACACAAACAGGGACAGCATTTATTATGATTAAGTGACATAAAAGGGCTTTTTGATTTCAGATATATTTTAAATGAGAGGAGTTTTGTTACAAGCCTTCTTTGTTAAAGCTATGTATACATACTACTGAAAACAGTGGTAAGGACTGACAGACTGTCAGACAGACTGTCAGTCTTGAGTGCAGACAACTGTTTCTGTCTAACATACCACTTCTGGGTCACCGCAGAAGGCAGCCAGATCCAGAGGCGTTCGTCCACTACGGTCAGCATGAGTTGTGGCTCCACCTCTGTCCACCAGCTCTCTGACCAACTGAAGCTTGCCTTTCAGACACGCCCAGCTCAGCGCCGTCAACCCTTCCCTGTCAGTCTGGTCGAGGGAGGCACCTGCAAACAGAGAGGGGTACAGAGATCCATCTCAATGCACACCAGGGTTGAAGGGATAAGAGGTTATCTTCAGGATTAGACTTAGGGACCTGACTGATTAAACTGTGTGAGTGCCATTGTTGCTGTGAGTGGTACCACTTTGTTATCATCAATAGTTACCATGATCCAGAAGCAGCTGGGCAGTGGTCATATGTCCCTCAGAGGCTGCTGTCATCAGAGCTGTTCTACCCTGCTGGTCAACCATGTTCACCTCTACTCCATGGTTTAGCAACAGCTCTACCACCTGGCCGAGACACACAGAGAGAAACTTAGCATATCCAAATGAGGAATTCAATTAAATTTATATTTAATCTTTGTGTGTGTGTGTGTGTGTGTGTTTTGTGCATCTTACAAACCTGCCAGTGGTCACGTCTCACAGCACTGAAGAGAGGAGCCACACCCCGCCTGTTGCCCTGCTCAACAGCACCCCCCTGATCCAACAACAGCCTGCACACAGCCAGCCGGCCACTTCCTGCTGCTGCTGTCAGAGCTGACACACAGACACACACGCAGGCAGACAGACAGAAAGAAGGTGTAACATTTGCATTCTATACCAACAACAACTGATAGTGTTTAAAATATATGATACTGCATGAAAAAACAACAAGATCACAAACGGGGTTCTTGAAAAATATTCTATAGGACTTTGACCAAATGAGAAGAGGAGTTTAGGTAAGTTAGGACCCCTTGCATGTGATTTAAAATTGACCTCTGCTTGAAAAGATGTTTGGGAAAATGATGATAAATGAGTGTCTGGTTGGATAGAAGCAAAATTATACATTAGTTGGAAAATGATACATGTGGTGATGTGGAGGACTTTTCTCCTTGAACTATATCTTATGTACAAAAGCACACATTTTGGAAAAACTACTGTCCTATATTAGAGGAAGTAGAGATTCCAGAAAACACTGTACACCATTAAAGGAGATCAGTATTCATGCTACACAAATAGTTTTTGTGGACTATTTTTGTGTTACCTGTCTCTCCCCACAGACTGTCAGGTGTGTTAATCTCAGGTCTCTCTTCATCATCCTCATCTTCCTCTGGAAGATCCAGGAGGTAGGACACCATCTACAAACAGGCACAGACCCACAGACACAGACATATCATACTTATTATTATTATTATTAAATGCTATTTAATGGTTTACTAACACAAAATATAGTAAAGGTTTTTGTGTGTTTGTGTGTGTGTAAGTGTGTGTAGTTGACCTCTGTGTGACCCATGCTGGCCGCTGCAATCAGAGCCTGCTGCACTGCCTGGGACCTGCTCGCCCCCCTCTGGCCACAGCAGGAGGTGCAGCTCCACTCTGCATGCTTTAGCACGAAGCGCAGCACCTCAAGGTGGCCCCGCTGAGCGGCGTGCACCAACACACACCGACCTGAGTTATCCACATGACCCACCTGAGAGCACAGAGGGACAAAGACTTAGTTTCTTTGTCCAGTACACCAGAACACTGCAAAGCACAGAGGTGATAGAAAACAGTATAATTGTGTTTTGCACCAGCGCAAGTTCCTCTGAATCACCTTGAATACAGGATATCAAGGATATTTTGCTGTCCCATTTACAATTTTTTTTGCGCTGATTGGGTAAAATTAACATGACAAAAATTATTCTAATTCCACAGACTGACTTTATGACCTACATGTTGAGATTAGGACAATAGTGTACAATCATTTACACAGCCAGGAAAATGCTTCTTTCTAATCACCTTGAGTTGTACTCAACCAAAGACAGCAGGTAAGATTACAAATTATTTTCTGTCTCAGAAAAAGCTGTGCCTGGCTTGAGATAATTCAGGACTTGTTTGATCCTGTTCTTCATTTGTTTTCGATCCTTGACTTTTCCTAATGAGATGTGCTCCAAACCTATTTTTTCAACAGATCTGCTTTAATAAATGTGCAGCATTTATTTTTTATTACCGAATCGAGGTTTCAAATTGTTCTTATTGCATATGTTTCTGTTTGTTGAAAAATTAGACAATCTTGAGGTGAAATATAACATAATCCTACAAATGAACACTAAACATGATGTTGATAGTGGGGTCCCATTGCTGTTCACCGCAGTGTCATTCTTGATATGACCATGGGATGGCACCAGAGTAATAGCTTAAAATCTTAAAGCCTGAAAATTTCTCAGGCAGACAGGTGGACAGCTACCTTAGCTGAGCGCTGACTCAGCATGGTAACAATGTCCAGGTGTCCAGCTCCAGCAGCGAATCCCAGTGCAGTCATACCATCATGTGACTGAGCATCCACCTAGAAATACAACACAGGAGGCGTGGTTGAAGTAAATTGGCACATTCTTCCAATTACAACTTCATGCTAAGACCAGAAATTGAAAAAACTACAACATCAAACCTTAGAAACTTCAAAAAATGAACTGCTGAAGGAGAAGAGATGTTTTACCTGAGCTCCGTGGTCAAGCAGCAGTGCCACAGCATCACTGTGACCTAGGTGAGCATGGACACACAGCAGGGGGGCATTGCTGAGGACATCACTGCGGTAATCCACATCAGCCCCACCCATGATCAGCAGCCTGCTCACCTGGACAGGTAAAGAGCCAAGTTACAGTCCATCTGTGGTGCCAAGCGTGTGTGGGTGTGTGTGTGTATGTAATGTGTTACCTTGATGTTGGGGGTGTAGAGGTTGCGCAGTGACGCAACAGCAGGGCTCAGGCTCTCTGTGCTGTAAGACAACCATAGCCCCTGCAGAACTGAGGAGGAAACCCCGAGCTTCTTACTCAGACCCTGGAGACGAGGGTGGATGCCGCGGAAACAAACAGTCAAACAGATGAGTAGCTATATATGGTCATTTTCTGTATCAATAAAATGAGCACCTTGCTTAAAAAAAATGGCGTTCTAAGGCAGCGGTCCCCAACCTTTTTTACGCCACGGACCGGTTTCATGTAAGACAACATTTTCACAGACCAGCCTTTAAGGTGTGAGGGATATATACGTCGAAATGAAATGATACGACCAGCATAAAAACAAATATAAGTGCATAAATATACAATTCACCATTACGTTGAGTTAGTGGGAGCCCTAAGCTTGTTTCTCCGGCTTAACTGAGGTAACATACCAGTGACTTAGGTGAGTGTCTTGACCTGTCTTAACCTGTGTCAAGAGGCACAGACGGATGTAATCGGGAGAGAATTTGGTGATTTTTCAAAATATAACATCTTTCAGACTCTGATCATCCATAATTTTTTTTTTTCTTCTGTGCAGCCCAGAATCAAATGACAAACCGACCGGTAGCGGTCCGTGGCCCGGTGGATTGGGACCGCTCTTCTAAGGTAAATTTGTATGTAGCATTTATTCATCTGACCCCTTTCACTGCTAACTGATAAGACATCTATTGGCTCTGGCTAGCTAACATGATGCTAACAGAACTCTAGCAAGAAAATGGCAGCTAGCAGGGGCAGTACAAAGGGCAGGCACATTTGAACAGGCACCAGTGAATATAAAGTAATGAAACAGAGATTGATTCTTTCCATTAAAATTTATTAAATGTTTCAAAATACAGTAGAGCTTTTTCCTCTTAAAGCATTTTGAGACCATGCATTATCAATCCACTTGATAAGGGCAGCCTCAAAGTTTGTGTACCATTGTCTTTATTTATGGACTATTTTTAAAAGAAAAATCCCAAACTCAAAAACTGATGTTTTTGTAATTATAAATTATTTATGAAAATGTTTTAAAACAGAAAAAGTTCTGTTGCAACCTACACATACCCTTGTGTCCCAGAAATGGATAAAACGGCCTTAAGGCAAAAGCACAATGACAGGCCCAGTATCTTCACAGCTAAATTTGTCCTTTGATGCTTTGATCCTATGTATGAACATTTATTCCCCTTAATGACTAAAGGTGACTGCAGACAACCCTAACCCAAACCCTTTGGCAGATAGGAGACAGGAGCCTATTAGAACCAATAATAAGACCAAAAATGAAAGCTGTGTCCGAACAGTTAGATGCTAAAAGATTGTTCTGTCCATTAGCTGTAAGTAAGGCTTCCTTCTTTCAATTTCATTTCCATCTATCCATTACTTTTGTGGTTCCTGCAGTTTCATGGTACCAAAACGACTTCTCATATCAGCCTGCAAACTATGTGGAGTGACCAGAAGATGTGAACTAACCTTGTAGATATGAGCCTTTAGGATGTGATGTCCCAGCTCCAGTGTCTGCTGTCGGTTCAGCTTTCCTTCCTGTCTGCAGAGCCAGAAGGCCAAGAGAGTGTGACCGCTCCTGGAAACAAACAGATGAACAACTCTGTGAATACTTCTCTCTTTTTTTTCTACTCTGTTCTCCACTTTTGCTTTCTCACTCTGGGTCAGTGTACCTGGGATCACAGAGGAACCTGTCGTCCTGACCCTCCTCTCTCCACATCAACCACTCCCTGAAGGAGGCGTGGTTTAGCATCCTGCTGCCATCGTTCCTCATCAGCAGGAAAGAGGAGAGCTGCTCCAGACGGTGCACAAACTCCCCCCACTGCAGTGTTCCTCCAGCCAGAGCGCCCGCATTCACCACCTCAAAGAGCTGGAAGAGGAGCGGAGAGCAGCAGTTTTATTTCAGGTAAACTGTTCCATTTTCAACATGTCATCTATAAGCTGACAGCTATGCTAGCAACTCTGTGCTATTGGTGTGCCAACACCCTCACAGTATCAGTTAGTCATGTTTATTAAGTTTAGGTGTAATGTTTACCATACACAGCAACTTAGTTCAGTGTGTTGGCTGATCATCATAAAGTAAAGCTGATGATGATGATGGTAATGTCATTAGTTTTGTAGTTATTTGGTCAAAAATAAATTGGAAAAATTAAACTTTTGACCTAATGAGGGCGCTGGATGAAAACTTAAAGCTGCAGTATATTTATTAGCATCAACAGTTAGGTTGCAGATTGCAGCAAACCAAGTATCTTCTCTCTAACCCTGACCCTAAACTCTAATGTAAGATTTGATGCCAATAGGTACCAACAAATCAGCACACAGAATTCGGGTGGGTCTCAGTCATGTAATCAATATCTGCCCCAATGACTTCTAACAATGGTAACACCGACTACTGCTGTGAGCCTCACTCACACACTCATACAGACCGAGAGGAGAAATGTACCTGCTGGTCGGTCAGTGGGTGCAGTGACGCCACAGTCACGTTGAGCAGCGGCAGAACTCTCTGAAAAGATGACTGAGTGGGAAACCGCATGTTGAGCTGCAGGAGGTAGACCTCTGCGAGACTCACAGGAACCACCTACACACACATACACGTGCATACGCACACACAAGCACACACAAATGTAAAGTCCCTTTTGTTTACTGTGTATCAAACTGTATAATTGTGCTCATGGAAACAAAGTAATCAATAAATATGCACTTAAATGAGTCTGTAATTATTCATTTGTGTTGTAATGAATGCTGTACTGAAATTATAGACAATTTTATCATTTACAATTAGGAGACATTTCAGCTGTCGTCCCTCAGGACTTAATCCGATAAATTAAGTTATTCAATTGCTTATTCTCAAATGACAAGTCAACTGCTTTCAGTAAGTACTAATCAGATAAAACTCCAACTGCTTACAGCCTCTACACATCAACTCACACTTTAACTAATTTTATCTCTTCATTCTACATTTTCACAGGTGTAATTGCTTATGAAGCAACATTTCAGCTTTTTACACTGCACGTTAAAAATCTAAAAATTCATAAAAATAAAATCCGACAGGTTTTCTGAAATTTGATTTAATTTTTAACCTGTTTATAGGATTTTTAGAGGAAGCTCATTTCCCAGAGAATTCAGCCATCTTTTTACAACAAAACTAGCAATGTAAACCAAACCTACTCTAAAGCAGATAAGCAGTTACAACTGAATAACATGACTTACTTATTATTTTACACCACCTTCACACAGTCTCTTCTCACCTTCCCCTCCACTCACCTTGAAGCTGGAGCTCTTTAGGACCAGGTATCCTCCCTCTATCAGGTCCAGAGTCAGTTTTAGGTAAAGGTATGAACCCTTGCTTAGGCTCTTCAGGTGGCTGATCAACTTGGCTAGTGCCGTGTTGTCAAGCCGGCCATTGCTTAGAGACACATTGCTAAGTATATCAGCACTGCTGTGGATACGCTGCATGAGGTAACCCTGAGGAAAAAAAAGCAGACATTGCTTTACAGATGGACAGACAGAAAGCGACAGACACACTGACAAACAATCAGACAGACAGAGTGTATGTTACCTGCAGGTCCTGGTCTATGGCGTTGTTCTCTTCCATCCTGTCTAAAGAGATGAGGTGGAAAGGAAGAGACTCCACGATGCTCTGATTGAGAAAAAGACAAAGAAAGAAGTTTAATTACACACTCTGCTGTCTAGTAGCATTAGTAGATTAAAGGCTAAGAGGAATATAGTCATTGTCTCAGTGAGTTTCACTGACACTCAAAAACATGAACACACACACTAATTTAACATAATATCTAAAAACCAGTCCATATTCTGTCATTGCATCACAGCACAATGGCACATCACAGGTATTATGCACAGATGGCACAGAGAGAGTACAACACCTGGTACTCAATGTGAGGAAATAAAACTGAAAAACAAGATAAAACATCCCGCTGCTGGAAACGAAGGCAGCAGATACACATTTTAAAAGTCTAGCAGGGAGCACAATAAGAAAGCAAACAGCTTTACATACACTGAGAAGTGTGAGTGTGCATGGTTAAAGCTAACCCCCCAAAGATTTATTCTGCTAAAACAGTTGATGCAGTCAGAGAAAAACAAGAGACATCATGTGGATAAAATTAAATGAAAGATCAACACAATTATTGGAAGTTAATTATTAGAATAATTACAAAGAAAATTTCAGTGGCCACAGTATGGCACCATGAGCACAAATTAGCCATTTGCTAAAGTTGCCATTA
>JAPZDY010000009.1:19811934-19824033 GCA_029783645.1 Ctenochaetus hawaiiensis | reverse complement strand
CATTTTTTCAGCTGAAACTCACGGGCAAATTTTCAAATCTGTTAGCTAGCATATTAAGCTAACATTACCTCCATGAGTTTTTTGAGAAAAATGTCTCTTGTTGACTTGCCAAGACCTTGGCTTGACACCTGGCTTTGGTGGGGTGTTTCTGTGTGTTTTGTGAGCAGCACCCTTGACCAAAGCACTGGCTCAGAGCTGGAGTTTATCCCTGGGTGCTGTATATTGGCTGCCCATTGTTTCTCATAGATAAGTTAAATGCAAAAAAACACTTTCACTATTTTGTACTCAGAATCACTGTATGTGACAAGAAGGGAATTATTCTTTTTTAAACATCCAACAGTTGGCAGAGAAATTCCAAGTTTTTTTAAAGTCTGTTATTGTGTGTGTGCGTGAACTTGCGTTTCTATCCAACAGGGAACAAAGGCATCGTTACACATTCACCTACAGTGGACCAAGCGTATAACAGTGGACATTTTTTAGGTCCCCTGTTGGACATGCTTTAAATCTTGCTAAAATCATGTCTAAAACGCTCTGGTAATTTTTTCCAGTCCCCTCTTTGCCAAGAGGGGACTGGAAAGTGTGTGAGTGTTTAAGCTCATGTTCTGCAGCCTGCCTGCCAGCCGTGTGTTTGTGTCATGTGAGTGGAGTATGCATACCTGCTGACTGGTCCTGACAGTTGTAATGACCTTTAACCAAGAAGGAAATTTCTTAATGTTTCGAGACAGGAAAGAAGTCAGTGTGTCTCCGTAGTCTGGTCGATGGAACTCTGCCTCATTCAGCCCATCAATCAGCACGATAAGCCCCGTCCCATCCACATGCAACTTCCTCTCTGAAAAAAAAAATCAAATCGGAACAGGACAGACTTAGTTCTGCCCCTGGCTTTACAGTGCAGAAGCTAGCACAGGACATCAGAACCTGTATGTACCTCTGTAGAGAGCGTCGAGGGGCTCCAGTATTCCCTTCTGCAGGGCGGAGCTCGGGTCCTGGATGCAGGAGCGCAGACTGAGCGTGCTCTGCAGCTGTGGTGATGTGTGCAGCAGCTGTTGATAGGCCAGCAGCTGAGGGGCGTCACTTAGCATCGCTGCCATGTTGTGGACAAACTCCGGAACCAGACAAGTGTGACAGTTGTCAGCTTGACAGAAATGATATGAAACTACCTGCAGAGACAGACGGCAAGAAACATGCTGTTCAAAACTTAAAATTCTAAATAAATAAATAAAAATTGTAAGTTCAGGATCAAATTATGTTCTAGTTTTCCTAAAAAGAGATTCCTGCTTCAGCGTGAAGTGCATCATAATTTCCAAAAATGAATAAAATGGTAACAACAGTATGGTACCCTGTTATGCAAAACTGAAGGGACATACACTAAATTAAAGGTTTAATTATTTAATAATTCTTCTTTTAAATGCACATAATACAGTTGTGGTCGAAGATGATTATAGTGATCCGTTTTCTAGGTCTGATATAAATAGTACTCTGTCCTGTGTTTATGACTTCAGAAAAGAAAAAAATAATGTTTTTGGCTGGAGGAAAGAAATTAAATAAAAAAATCCAAAGTTACTCTTTAAAGTGGCATTTGTTTTTAAATGGTAAATTCTGATTAAATTAAAAAATACCAGGCTAAAAAAAGCATTCCATTTTCCAGGAAATTTGTTAAAGTTGCTTTTTTTGTTTGTTAAGTACACCACCACAGCGGTTGAAGTTTGATTTTAAGGCCTCTGGAGCCTTTTGTGGTCAGGTGACATAGTACAAAAAAGTGCTGAGTGGACTTTCACTTACTAATTTTTTCAATTTTTCTATTGTTATTAACTTTTCTGCAGCATTTTTGTTTAGTTTAAGAGCCAAAACAATGTGGTTTGGTTGTGGAAAAGTTTGTGGTTTAGGTCAAAATAGAATCTTTTAGAAAGTAGAATAGTAATAATAGTAGTAAGACTTCTGCCAGATAGCCAAACTTCTCCAATGTGCTTGGAATTGGTGTACCTTGCTCTCTGTGGCTAAAATGTGAATTACAAAAACAACAAGCTAAATAATCCTGTCAAAACATGATTTACCTTCTTTAAAGTCATAAGCAAAGCACAGACAACTTTCAAGATCAGAATAAGATTTTGGATCACCAGAATTTTTCTCTCTCACATGCATCTATGTGTGTCATTGGATAAATAAACTTTGACAGTCTATAGTTTTATTATTGGTATATTTTAACAAGACTGTGAATTTGTTATTGTGAATTCCTGTAATAGCCCTTAAATTTCTTAGGAATCTGGAAATGAGGTCTACCGAAAAAGGAATTGGAAATTAGGTGGAAACCATTCTTCGTACCTCTGTAACTACTGGCAGGTTCAACCCAGCATCACACTTAGTGGTTAGTGAGATTTAGAGATGCTAGTACTGTGGATAGATTAAAGTTAGCCTGTTAACCCCTCGTCTTGGGTCTTTGTACTAGCTAACATCCTACTGGCTCCAGGTAGATATTTACCTCACAGACTATACAGTGGCATCAGTCTTCTCTTAAAAAACGGAAAAAATGGCATAAAATGGAAATACTAAAGTTAAGTACCATTATATAAAAATGTACTTTATATTCTTAGATACTTTTAATGACTGCTCTCTAGGTACTTGTTGTGTGGTATTGTAAATAGATAGATGAAGTTAAGTGAGGATCCTACCTGCCCTGCAAGCCTCTTCAGTGCCTCCTCCTGTCTCCTCCTCATCTCTGGAGTTCCTGGACAGCTTCCTCCGCCTCCTTCATCTCCCCCTGCTCCTCTTCCAAGGGAATCATGGGAGAAAGAAACAGCCTCTGCATTGAGAGTGAGGGCAGGGGGAATATATAATAATTTTTTAAACATTTAAAATCTCAGTAAAGATGTTCTGACACAAACCATCTCTCTCTTTCTCTGTGGCTGCTGCCTTCTTTACTCTTAACTACAATTCTACTGCTTTCATATATTTTTCCACTGCATGATTTAATGGCTTTTTCTGCTGGTTGGCTCAGCTGTGAGTCTGCCTGATTTTATTGGGTTCTACATGATGACTCAGCTGTCTCTAACAGAACAAATACATTTGGTCATGACTGGAATAACTCACTGGGGGTCCTTTGGAAAACATGTGATATGGACTCCTGCTAATAATTTAGTACGTCCCTGTAAAGTGCCTATCAAGTATGGAGTATACTGTATAAAACGATAAAATATTTCTTTACTTTAATTAAAATAGTAGGAAGTTCAGACAAAATTAGGCAATAAATTACCAAGTAATTCCAGTAATGCCTCTGTATGTTGGTCTAGTCTCATATAACATATGCAGTGAAGAATTTAATAAAAGGTTTTGAGGGATTTTTTGGCAAAATGGAAGTTATTAGTAAAATGACACATGTGGCTCCAGTGAATAAGTTCCAATGAGAAACATGCTGTTTTCACTTAGAAACTATTTTTACAGAGTACTGATAGAGAGCTTCATCACATGGTGCAGTGACAATCACATGAAGCTCAGCAAAACCAGTGTGCAAAACAACAGCAGCCTGGATTACTAGTGATACTGAAAGAAAAGTATAGATTTAATTGTTATTTGTGAAGATCTGAGGCTACAAAGAGCTGTTTTTAATGAGTTCCAAATGGGCTTGTAAGGCTTTTATCCTCAATTGACACCACAGTAAAGAGCAGGCTTTGCGGAGTGTTATGTTTAGTGATTCTCAGAATAAGTGGCGTGATGTTTGTGTTAAATTATGTCAAAGAGGAGCAGGTCAGCAGTGGGAAGAAGTGGAACTTTTGGATGTTGTTTGTATCTCTTCAGAGCACATTACCTGTTATTATCTGAATAAAATATTCTTGTTTGTTTACCATGAACCTTGCTCTGCTATGACCCACAAATAATTAGCATTAGCAGGTATGGCTGTGATTTTTTAGGACAGGATCCAGAAATGTGGGCTGTTTTGATTTATTTTTTAAGAATGCACTCACTGTGACAATCAGACCAGTGTGAGCTTGGATGTTTAAACTTCAATCTTTTTAGGGTCCAATAGATGATATGTGTTTTCAAAGCACTAGAAACAACAGGAAACTTTGAGATGTCTCAAGGTTCACCAAAGATTGGCACTTAAATAAGTTAAAGGCATTTATGAATGATGAGAGATGAAAGAAACTGTACAGAAATCTAAAAAAAAACTGTCTGAGAAAGTTGAAAAACTTCCAGAATAAATTACTCTGTATTGTAATATAAGATAAAACTGATTTACTAATTAATACATATAAAAGCATAATGTAAAAAAGATACCATTATCTCTCTCTGCTTACGTTTTGGCATGGTCTGGTTGCCAGCGGCTGTTGGCCACATCCGGTTCCCGTGACAACTCAGCGCCACCAGACGGGCGATGATGGCTGTTTTGCCAAAACCCATGTTACCCACAATCACCACGCCTTGACTGGTTGATGGGTCACTGCTGCGAAAACAAGCATCCACCTCCTGGAAGAGCCACTCCCTGCCAGTGAACAGCCAATCAGACGAGAGACCGGGAACCTCAAAGTGGAGCGGCTTCAGGCTGACAGAGGGAGTGAAACAAACTGTAGGGGGGAAGAAAGGATTGTTAAGCTCTTTTCAAAACAACTGTCTGAATGTGTGTCTGAAAACATGTTTGTTTGTGTGTGTTTACCTCTGTGTTCCTGTTGACTGCGACTCCCTGAATTCTGCCTGGGCATTCTGAGAGACGTCCTTGACGGGATGTGTCTCTGCTGCTCATCCAGATAGGCTAGATCTTCAAGGTGTGCAGAACTTGTGGCTGGAGAGAGACAATGATGAAGAAAGTTTATTTTATGCACAGACAATTTTAGGTTGTAGTGTTTAGAGCATGGTCAACTTTTGGATGGACATGAAACTTCACTGTCTGAGTTATTAATACAAAAGATATCAAATTAGGAAAGAAAAGCTCTATTTCTTTGATTAAATTTGAACTACAACTCATTTTTGGATTAAACCATCCATTCACAGAGCTTAAAAAGTGTGTTGCCTTCGCTGCTAATGGCAAGAGAAAGCTGAGGTTTGTGTGTCTCCTACTATAACTGGAAATTGTGTTTGTGGAGCCGTACAGCTGATCTGCTTTGCAGTGTTCAAAAAGATCAGAGCAAACCAGAAAGAAGGATAAAATGTGAAACAGAGGAACAGTGACAGCTCCATCAGAAGTCACAAATTCAGTCCAATTTCCTACACCTGAGATGGATGTAGTCTGCATTTCCTGCAATGCTATCTTCTCCTGGGACACATCATAAGCTCATGCTGATCTGATTTCCATCAGGGCCTGTTACAGCAATGAGAGAATCCAGCTCAAGCTCTTTGAAAACCCTCCTCCTGCGTTAAAGAGTTTCTTTTAACAGAAAATCTCAGATATCCAGACAGCTCTTGAAAACATTAAGCAATGTAATGGATTGTTGTCTATGGCTTTGAAGAAAGTCTCTTTCAAGAGGGAGGAGGGGTTGGGGGGTGAAAAGCAGTGGAGAGGGCTGGGATACAGGGGCAAAAGTCTCAGGGGTCAGGGAGGGTTTTAGAATTGGGCTGCAAGGCATGAAGGCATGAACAAACCTGGTGACACATTCAACAGTTTTAATCAGTGTATTTTCAGAGTCCCACAAAAAAAAGTTCATAATTTAGCAAACATGTTTCACAGTTCTCTCAAATGCAACAACAAAGTAGTATGAATTTTTAACAGCTTTGAAACCCAAGACTGGTTCCATTTATCTAGAACTGGTCGCTAAGGATCATGGGTTTTGCAGAATTTTGACCCATCTGGAAATAAATGATTTCTTTAAAACAAAGTATAAAAAAGTTAACCATCACTTCAAAAAATATTGACCATGAGCTGTTCAGGACTCTGAGAAATTGGTAATAAATATCAGGCTGTGTGATTTTTTAAACACAATTTTGCATGTTTTATAGGTAGTGTAAGCTTTAGCAAGCTTTTGAGGTGTTGGAAGGTGTGCTTTTTCCTTAGAAAAGAGCCAGGCTAACTGTTTCTACCTGCTTTCAGTCTGAATATCGCAAAATATAATAACTACGTGGGAAACATGAAGCTACAGGCAGGAGATTGTTAGCTTAGCTCTGCACAAAAATTGGCAATAGAAGGAACCAGCTAGCATTAAACATCTGACATCTAATTAGTTTACTTTGTACAAACAGCACGATATACAAACAACAAGTTGTGGTGTTAAGGAGAATTACAGTAAGTGCCTGCTACCTGGCCTGAGGGAGTGACTTCCTGGATTCTGCACTAGGTTGCCTGGCAACATCATTGTGTTGACTAATTTTCTTAAATGGTGCATGACTTGATCTTTTGTGAATTCAATGCTATGTTGCTGCTGATCTTAAGGCTTAACAGTACCCGGAGGTCAACTGATCCAGAGCCTGGAACCACAGCACATAAAACAAGCTGAAATCTAAAGAGAAGCACAAACAAATCCAAGAGCTGAAACACTGAAAGGTTTGTTTCAATACCGTGTGAGGACCCATAGTAGAGATATTTACTTGTTTTTAAAAGTACAGTTTTTAAAGGAAATTAAACATTGTCCCCCTTTCCTGGTGGTGAAGTGCAGAACAGGCAGGATTTGTATAACGTTGACCGAGGACTGCAGTGTCCTGACTTCCACTTCAGCTCTTATAAAGCTGATTCGAAGGCTAACAGAGTCCTGATAAATGCTTAAAACTTTAAGTTGTCTAGACTCCTAACATAAACAAACAAAAACCTACCGAAGGTTGATCTAATCAATCCAGTTTACAATCCTCCACCACCACAGACGATGTCAGTGCAGGCTCGTATCGCAGCGCCTTGTATCCTGTGTGTGTGTGTGTGTGTGTGTGTGTGTGTGTGTGTTTTGAAAAACGTCATACATGTCACTTCCTTCCTTTTCTATAGCCCTTTCAGTTTTTAGTTTTTAAGAGACACAGAGGAAAGAGGAAAAGAGGAAAAGGAGGATGCAATGTAAACATGTTGCCAAGGCATTGTCTCTGTTTTCATCTTCATTGTTTTATATCTACACAATACAAACTCCAAGCATGGAGCTCACTGTCACCTTCACACTTCTGTTTGTGCACAGATGAAACAAATAAAATACCACTGTTATTTCTTAAGCTTAAAAGGTGTTGGTACATGTTGTATTGGTTTCTTCCAAAAGATGCACTTTACAACAGCAAGTCTGCAGGCACACAGAGCTCTGAGGTGATGTAAGCGACGTCTGTGTTACTTGAGAATTTAGAAGAGAATCAGTCCTCTCTGTAAGAACAACTACTAACACACCCTTGATCGCGTGTGAGAATTAAAGTCATGATTTAGTAACAGCTTAAGTCAGTAGCCATCACTCAGTGTTAATATTTAGCCTTATGCCTTGCTAAATAGTCATGACTTGTGGTTGATGGTCACTGATCTTTTTTTTTTTTTTTCAAGATGTTTGGGTTTACTGATTATATGTTCTTAGACAAGTGTTTATGATGGATTTTTCAAGAGACTGGGCCATTTAAAAACAAGCAGGACTGCCCAGTCTGAGCTTTTATTGGCAATGGAGCACACACTGCTATGTGAAGTTAGCACAATCTAATCTGTTCTAAAGACAATAACTGTTTGAAATATTGTGTAATGAAGCAGAAATTAAGTTGTTAGAATGGAAAACTATATCTGCCTCTTTTTGTTGGAAGAAGCGCTTAAAACCCAGAGTGGACACGTAATTATCATGGGAGCAAGGCTTTGTTTGCCCAGTATCTCTAGTGAGCTCAGTATAGCTGAGGAAGAGTGATGTATTTCCTTCCTAACAGGAAGGAGAGTGTGGGAGCAAACCACTTGATTCACACATACACTCAAACAACATACGTCATTGATTTGCCATCTTACCAGCTACTGAATTAGGGCGGGGCATAAGGTAGAGTGGGATGGAGTGGGTGGAGCCTGACAGCTGGGCAGAGCCAGGACCTCGGTCTGGGTGGAGTTTGTTAAGGCTGTAAGTGGAGGCGGCCATGTTGTCCTCCACCCTGTACCGAAAGCCATCATTTGCTCTTCCTGCCTCCACCATACAGGAAGAGGAGGTGGAGGCCACCACTGGCCGGCCCCCCTGCTGCCAGAGGTTTAGGCTGCTGCCATGGTAACCATCACCAGGGTACTTGGTGCTGTCGTCCCGCTCTGCTGCCGACTCAGCGGAATAGCTGGTCAACGTGGCTGAGAGAGATAGAAAGGAAACGAGAAAATGTTAATTATTATTTTAAACTGTGCATTTTTGGTTTCCAAGTAAGAGTTATGTACAGTGTGTCACCTATGATGCCACTGTCTCTGCTCTCCAGTGTTGAGGTGGGGGAGGTGACAGAGGCATGGTTGGAGGAGGCATGCTTGTTGGTGTTTCCCTCCGCTCCAGCAGGAGGCTGCAGTGTGGAGCAGGGGGAGGTGGTGCTACTGGCCAGACTGGAGGAAGGAGAGATCCTCTGGGAAAGAGAAGAGACTGTATCCTCACTTCTTCTTATGTGTGTCTGCACACTTAAATATTCTTTTGTTAAATTTCCATTGTTCTTTTTACTCTTATGATATATCACATATTTATCAATGACAATTTGAGTTCTTGTTTCTAATTTTCTTTTTTTTTTTTACACAGTATACATAATTGCTTTAGCAACAATGGCTTTTATGCATTTTATACAGTTAAAGCATGTTTATATATTTCTGTTGGGAAAACAGACACTTTTTACCTAACATCAAAGGCTTGTGACACAAAATGAACATACAATATATGCATTTCTAAGGTAAATTTAGAGTAATCTACATACTGTGTAGTCTTTAAGATATGCAGAGGCAAATCTGTTTTTTTCTCATAGCAGACTTATACTTATTTGACTTATTTGTATTTGGTTAAAGAAGCAAGGTTATTTAACGAGTGCTGCATAATTTCCTAAGGCACTTTTAAAGTAATACACCATACTGTGTTGTTTAATACTTACTCCAATACATATGGCCTCTTGATCTGCGTGGAGGAGAGGCTGGTATAGGAGGATACATAAAATGTTTGCATTTTGCTAGTTTGATGCTGAAACTTGGTTGGTATTTTAGATATTAGCTGTTTGTTTTGGTGATAACTCTTCCTCCGTTTATGCTGTTTGACTGGTTCACTGGTTCCAATACTATCTGAATTTGGTTTGAATATTATAGAATATGGTTATTTATGGTGGAGGGAGAGCCATACTTTTGCCCTCCGTCACTCAGAGAGGCTCCAGGAAAAAATTGTTAGCTCTGGGAAAGGGTCAAGTTGAAATGAAATCACACCACAGCCACCCTAAATGACAAACAGTATCTAAGTATTATTAAAAAATGTCAGTGAGTTAAATTTTAATATTTCCTTCCAGGTATTTCACAAATTATTGGTTAACTTATACATTTCACACAATTTATTCATAATTTGTTAATTCCACTTTTAAAAGTCCCACTGTGCAACTATTTGGCCTTAAAAACTAAAAATATGTTCAGGGCACACAGTGTTGTATGAGGCTAAGTGGTGTCCTAATGACCATCTCTCTTGACCCTAATCACCAGTTACTGTGCTACGTAACTTGGAGGCGCAGTTATGAAATGGTATGAAACCCTGCGTAACTTTATGCCGCTTCATGCCACAAACAGAAATTAAAACTGGATCATATGTTGGGAAAAAATGCGTTTTGGTCAGCTGCTTCACTTGAACTCTCGCCACTGTGTCTCAGTTTAGATATTTTTATTAATACAACTGCATGTGGTATACTGTGCACATTATGTACTTACTAGTAGTACTAGTACTAGTACTAGTAGTGCATGAAATTCAACAGAGTAGTGCTGTTTCAAATCTAACACAGATGTGCACTTTTCAAAAATGACAATCCCAACTTTTGGCTGCTTCTCCTTTTGCTTTGCTGTAAATGACAAACTGCAACCAGTCAGGCCTTAAATATTATTAAATAACATTAAAACATTATTGTCAGTTAGCCTTTTCAAGTTTTGTCTGGTCCAGCAGATTGGGCCAATGGTTTACTGATAACTTTGTTTATCTTTCCAGTGAGGAGAAATTGTTTTCTGGGCCACAGTTAATGCTTTTAACTTGACAGCTTGTGGGTTTGTAAAGTCTAACACAGAGATGGATGGGGAGACGGGGATGTTGTGGTCAAAAATGTTTTTCCAATAACATTTAGTCAGAGGCTTATAGGTGAGATGATTACCTGTCCATCATCCTGGGCGTGATAAGGAGACCCTGGTTCACTACTGATTATCTTTTCCCCGAGCAGGAAGCTAAGCCTGGTCATCAGAGCGTCAGCCGCCTCGTCTACTGATGGAGGGGGTCCTAACTCCTCATCCTCACCTGTAGAGGGAGCCATTTAAGAAGAGCAGAGAAAGTATTTCATTAGGCTTTATTTTTCTTAACACAACGCTCTGTCAAAAACATTTCGAGCACTCCAAACCTACCACAACAGCAAGAGCACATTTGAACCGGAGCACTGACCAAATCAGAATTTTGCACTTGCACATTTTGCATTTTGAAACTTGTGTCATGAAATGACAGAGTTTTGGATCACTTAGAGCAGGGGAAACAAATTGTGAATGCAATATTGATATACTGTCACCTTTTAAGCTGACAAGGCAAACTTGTTAGCCAATGGTTGCTTATTTTAACTAAGAAACACAGAGCAACTTTGCCTTTTTTTTGAAGTCCAGTAAAATCTCTCTGTCAACTAACAGCATGCTCAAATATAAAAAGAGTCTCATATGTAGATTTACATGCAAACAGAAACAGACTGATTGCCGGAAAACTAGAAGTCATACAACTTTTGCTTTCAATTTGAAATAATTATTTGTGGTCCTTGCACTATAAGATTAGGTTTGTCCAATCAGGATGGAAAATAACGGGTATAAATCTATTAGAGGAGATGTGAAAATAGAACAAGTGGTGAGAGAACTTATACACACACACACAAACGCATGCAGATACTAACATGCAAAAGCATGAACTCCAAATCAAATGCCCACTGGGAAGACTGTGTGTGGAACGGCACTTGATCTTTGTATTAATGTATTCACTATCATGACCTAAATACGCCAAGAGATAGACACACATATGGGCCGCTACATACATAACACATACACATACACACAAGTGTATGAGCCACTGGATGAAAGATCATACTCTCTGTCTCTGACAGTCTATAATTACAGCTATAAATTGCTGACTGTTGGACTAAATACCAGAAAAGCATAGCAGACACACATACACACACACATAAAACCAACCAAACACAGAGCACACAGGAAAGACTGTGTGTGTACGCATGCACATGAATGCATGTGTGTGCGGTCAGTCAATGACAGGGTGTGTGAGTCGTTTTTAGAAGAAGAAAAATAAAATGGAAAGATCAGATACAGAGAGCACAGACTTTTCCATTTCTGTCTCTTTAACTACTGTAGCTTCTGTTTCCTTCTGTCAGTCCCTCTTTCCTTCTTTCCTCCTCACTCTTTCATCTTTATCTTCTTGTCTTCTATTTCTTTTTCTGCCTTTCTTTCTTCTTCCCTTGTGTCCTTTCTTTGTTATTTCATCCTTCTTCATTTCCTTTCTTTTAACCTTTCTATCTTGCTTCATTGTAATTTTCAATCAACTTCACTGAAAGATAAATTCTTTCAACACTGAAGTGTCTTTTTATTTTTTTGTAAATGTTTCATCATGTCTGCAAAACTACATATTATACTTACGGACAGAATGCCACCTTTTTTTGTTCACAATCAAGCACAACACTAGAAGTAACTTAAGGAAAAGACTGTGCACTGTTTGTCCCATGGTTTTCATTGTTATGTAAAACAATGAAAACCATGGTTCAGACAATACGTGCCCACAGAGTCCCAGTCTATGCCCACAGATCATTGATCCGATGCATAGGCTTGCATTGCTTCCTTTATTGCAACTGACACAGATAATGGATCGGAAAGCACGGGTCACAAAACATGAGCATGGATTTGAAAACCTGGAGTATAAATTTATACATGGCTCTGTATTTATTTTACCAGCTGACAGCAGGAGAGCTACACGGTTTTCGGACATGATTGGACAGCATGTTGCACAACCCTGTTACTTT
>JAPZDY010000009.1:19794783-19805087 GCA_029783645.1 Ctenochaetus hawaiiensis | reverse complement strand
TCTATCTATCTATCTATCTATCTATCTATCTATCTATCTATCTATCTATCTATCTATCTATCTATCTATCAGAATAATATGTAACATTTTTGGATTAAAAAGTCCACAAATTACTATATTTTTTGTATGTCGTGCTGAGTTGTGTATTTACATTATTCTTAATGCCTAGGGCAAAGGCACATGCCCTTCCTAACTAGACAAAGCTCTGAAGTTTTACTGCTCCATACAAAAGGACAGTCAAACAAGTAACAGGTAAGAGGACAAAAAACAGAGGCAAGTTGCTTCTACAGTAAAAACATCAGTTTAGTCACACTGTTTTCTGTCTGATTTAAAACATGAAATGTACTTATTCATTCAATTTTCTAATTTTTATTGTTTAATTGATACATTTGTCCTTTGATATGTTTAAACACACACACATAGTGCACTTGTACCTAAAAGTCATCATCAAAGAAGCTTAAATAGATCCATCAGTGTGAAGGCTTATCAGATTATAGTCATACACAACAGTTTTATTAACTTCCAAATGACAATATTGGGTCTATATAATGCAGTGATATGCTTGCTTCTCTGATCAGGCCTTTAAAACCTATCCTGTGATAACCCTAATGTGTTGCACTGCACCACAGCAGACAGCGATCAATGGTCCATTCAGCTGAAAAGACAAACCAATTCAAGAATTTTGAATGGTTGAGTCCGCAACGTAAGAGATAATGGTTGTATGATACATATCCAAGCCCTTCCACCCATTTGCCAAGCATATGCCATGAACCAACATCCAAACCAGTAAACGGAACTAGCATATCACTCCTGAGCGAGCCGTAAAAGAAGTTGGTGTGGTGAAACCTTCCATATTTCTCAGTTTATCGTGTAATTATGTAACTGCAGTTTTTATGTGCTGGTGATGATTGAAACTAATGTGACAACTCTAAGCTGATTCAAAAGAAAAAAGGGGCCTAAATTAATGCCCATGTACATTGCCAAGATGGCTGCGGAGTGGTGGGACTGGCCTCGGGGGACTTTGATAGGGTGTGACGCAGCCATGTTTGTTTTGCTAATGTTAGCCTCGTAGCTGTTGGCAGTTCAGCTGGAGATTGCCATCTGTTTCTCACTCTGTGCGATGACTATGTGTTGTCTTGTTTGTGCCGTGTGAATGTATGTTACTGTATTTGACTTATCACACATTATTTTACTGTAAGAGAGCGTACATCATTGTGCTTATTGTGTCCAGATGGATAGACAGATAGATGGATAGACCTACCAGTTCTTTTTGCCTGACGAATATTCAGAAGGGGAGATGAGGGAAGTGAACGAGTAAACCCCTCCATCATCCTGACCTCTGACCCCTCTGACTCTATGCTGCTGCCACCTGTTGAAAAAGAAAGATAAATACAGAGTTTGGAAACCGAAGGAGGTCACTGTATAAAATCATGAAACCAGCAGAAAAATATATTTGCATATTTGCCACCTACACATCAGAAGCAAGATTTTCTCTAAAAAAATTACAAACAGCAACTGCATAGAGCTGACAATACTATATAAAAATGATTACACTGCAGGTAATCCAAAACACTGGAGGACTGAAATCCAAAGGAAATGCATGGTGACATGTAAAAAGACATAGAGGTACTGACCACTGTTGTTCTTACGGCTTTTGCCTCCCAGCAACATCTTCAGACTGTTTCGGAACATGCTTGCTCACGATGATGGTTCACACATACACATACACTCCTTACTGACAGTCCCTATAAGGTGGGAAAAAGAGAGAAACAGAGGAAGAGAGTCAGCAAACTATCAGCATTTAAAATGTACTTTCCAGCTGACTGGCAATGTCCATTTATTTTAATGCAGGTGCACCTCCATTATACCTGCAATTAATACACTCTCATTATTATTCTGCTGATACTCTCATGCAAGTCCTTTTTAATGGAGCAACTTGAGCTTAAATTGTTCCTTGATATGTTGTATTTTGGTATTTAGTTTGGTATTATTCAAGATTTAATGTTCTTATTGCAGCTTCAGTTCTTCCTGAAAAGACTGCCAAGATTTTTTACAACCGCCTTTAAAAGGCAGAGTGTTTTCAAGCAAAACCTAAAAGGTTTTGGACTGATTTTAAATATGCTGATATAAGTTATAAGTATTTACTGTGTTGGTTTGTTTGAAGTTTAAGGTCAACAAACCCTTACCAGTAAGCGATTTATCCCCCTTGTTATAAAATGACAAAAATACATCCTGCTTGTTAACCTGCCATTGCTTCCCATTACCAATAAGTTACACTAACAGACTGAACACAGTCCAGGCCCAAACACACACTTCCTGGACCTATAACCATTAAATTATTGTTACATTTAGGAGCCTTTCTATTTAAATTGTGAGGCATTTCTAGCATTTACAGCAATGGTTTTTATGGTGCGGGAAACTGACTTAATGCACGGGTTATGAGTGATTTTACGTGATGCTACTAAGCAAATAAAATCTGAGCATTCCAGTAAGTGACATACACTAACACACACATGCACACGAACAAACACACACGCATGCAAACACAGGGAACAGATGAGACAAGAGACAGACAACAGTTGGAGTAAAGTTAATTAGTGAAAAGTATTTTCACATGGGGAGCTCTACAAAGAGAAAAGTGACAGTAAAAGCAGAGCTTTTAATTGAGATTGGCCAGACTCTTTCACTTATTCATTCTTCCTGCAGAAAACTTAAGACCAGCAGGCTGTGTCTTATATCTGGGACTGTGGCAGTTACCAAAAGTGGAAATGTGAAGCGAAACTATGATACAAAACAAAATCTGAGCAAGCATACCCTCGCAAATCTGTACTGAGGTCACAGAAGACAGTATAGGATATTTCAATAACCTGGCCGATCGAATAGCACAATTTGGAAGTTCAGTATAGAATTGGAGTGTGTTAAGCTAGTAGTAAAGTCAAGACATTTTTAAAATTTTTATAAAGCACCAAATCACAAGATTGTTAGCTTGTGTTAGCTTGTTAGCTGGTGACAGTCTGTAACAACTGAAACGTACTTTTGGCATAGCAGCGGCAAATGTAGCCCTAACCTCTTTTTCAAACAAAGATCAGCAGGCTGCAAAGGTCTGGTAAGCTCAACTTTTTCTTTCTTCATACACGGACAGATGGCTTTTCATTTTCAACCCTGATTTTCAACAGATTAAACAAAGACAAAAAATACTTAATAAGCTTCAGATGTGCATGGAGGCAAATCTTGTATTTTCTAACATTGCTGGGCTGTGTTTCCCCTTTTCAAGTCCTCGTGCTAAGCTAAGCTAACTAGCTATCATGATAGCTTCCTGTTTACAAACAGATATGAGAATTGTCCAAATTGTTCATCTAACTCTAGGTCAGAAAGTGAATTTTTTAAAAATGTCAGACTCATTTATGTTAGTTTTTGAAATTTGTGTAGAATTCTTGATGGTTTTTACAGCTTTCAAATATTTTGCTTTTATGCAGATTTTGTTTGTAAAGAAATCAGACACTCCTGGTGACAAATGGCGCAGTCTGTGAATTGCATTTAATATGAGTTGGGTATGTCAGGGTGAGATGGTTAGCAGGATGCATCACGGTAAATTTATATGCACAAAATTTTTGAAGTGTGCCTGCATCGGTAAAAATAAATTTAAGTAATTCATTTAGATAATGAAAATTCAAGCAACGCACATTTCTGAAAACTCAATTTTTTTATTTTACATGCAAAAAAGGAGTTTATACTGAAAGTTAATGACATATATGAGCTGACTTTTCTGATCAGGAGGTGGGGAAGGGTGCCAGTGGCACATCCATCGGCAGAGACAGCTGCCAAACAGCTGTGTTTGAGACCACACTGACGCTGACAGGTAATTTTAGCAACAATTGAACATTTTCCAGTCATGTTTGTAACATCTACTAGTTATTTAATAATACAATCTGATCTTTTTCCAACACTAGCCATATGTTTTTGTACCTAACACTAACCAGACCTTACTCACACAGAAAAATAAGATTTCAAAACAGTTAACATTAAGAAACCTATAGCTACGCATGTTGGTTGTCTGCAGAAACATTGAAAGCTAGCATAAATTCAGGCAATTCAGCTGAGTAGTCACTCTATCACAAAGCTTCTAAGCTTTGAAATTTCCTAAAACCAAACAGTTTGTGTTTACATAATTACACTTTGCAACTAATTGATGAAATTTAGGCCTTTAGAAATAATTCTGACTTTAATTTTAACCCAAATTCCACCTAACTGAATCTACACTTGCCCTCACAGAAGCTCAGTCTGTTTGTGTGAGTATGACCACGCTTGTTTTGAATTTATGAGTGTAAAAGTGTTCTGCAGTCAAGCAGCTGACTCGGCAGAATATATCATTTGTTCGACTGGCAGAAGAATTATTGGGCCTACTCACTTATACACTCACACAAACACACACACACCTCACTCCCCCTCTCTTCTTGTACTACAGTGTGACTTTTGAACACACCAACTTGCTGGCTGATAATGTTGTTGCTAGGCAACTGTCTGTGGTTGCTAAGCGATCCATTAATGAGAATGCATCTTGGAATATATAGAGGCTCAAATGCACTGAAAGCAATAATTGTTGCACCTTGTGTGTCACACGTCATCTGATGCTCCTATGGTGCACTGCAGGCATCAGATCAGAAATATCAAAACCACAAACCTCGGCAGTGTTTTAGTCTCCATTTATATGCAGCACTTGGATTCTACTATGGTGACACAGAAGACCTTGTTGGGCAAAGAAACCTCCAACACACACGCATACGAAATCACACGAAATCACATAAAGCCACCAGGTTGACAAAAAAAATGTTATCTCCAATTCTCTTGTCTCCTTGCAGTCCCAACAGAAAATGAATATGTTCATCTCAGCATTATGGAACCAAGAGTCTGAATTTGATCATCACTGACGAGAGAGCAGGTGCTGGCCCCCTCTCACTTTACCTTATTATTCCTTGTAGCTCTCTTCAAAAAAGCATCATGTAACATTACAATAATTTTAACAAGGATAACATGGATTGAATGAAATTTAAACATGTGCAGGTGTGACATAGTCCTTGGTGAATGTACATTATTATCTAATACAATCAACATTCTTTAAAGGGCTGCAGAAAGCTCCTATTATCTTTTTAATTTTTACAAGCTACTTCTTTACTTCATAGTCTTGGACCAAGTTAAAGGTGAAGGCATCCATCTGCCCTTAAGATCATAAGAAAGATCTAATCTCAGTTATGAGACCTTTATTGTGTGCTTGTGTTAATCATGCGTGGAAAAAAGTCTGGTTCCAGTTTGTGGAACTTAAAGGAACTCTCAAACACAAGTTTGTGTGTGTGAGAGACAGTCTAAATATATGAAAGAGAAGAAACATCCCAATAAAGTAGTGAATCCATGATGCAGTAACATTTCTTGCTTAATGTTTTAATCAGAGATATGTGCCTTCTTCAAAATTCCAAACTCCAAATTTTTCTAAATCGAAATCTTAAATTTAATCTCGTGTTATTTTTCAATTTTACAAATATACTTTTAACTGATCAAAGTCCTGATAAAGGAAAATTTCGCAAATGTAATTCCAAACTTCAGCACTTTCTCAGTCTCTCTCTGTCTTTCTTATTCAGTCATTCTCTCACTGACTTTAAATTACTGAGAGAAATGTTGAGAGCGTTCATGTCAATGTGACTGTGATGAAACAGGATGAGTTGAAGCTACACATGTGTGCCTGCAGATTCAAAGACTGCCATGTGACTGCCACATGCATCAGGGTTAAAACACACCAGATGTCACATTTTAAGCAGCGTGGGTAACTGCTGACCTCTGTCCCCCTCTGCCGACCACCACTGATTACAGCGGCAAACTTAAGAAAAAAATCTCCCTGTCTCGGTCTCCACTGATGTGTACAGATCCATCTACTCCTGACCAAATGATTTCAAGATAATACAATTCACCTTTAGTTTATCTCCCATGTCATTAAAAACACACACCAGTTAGTATCTTTCCATGTAACTTGTCTCTGTCATGAATAATGTTTGTTTTAATCATAATCAGGAGATGGAAAAGTCAGAAAAAGTTTTGTCTTATCCCTGATTTCACATTATCAGGTTTCTGTAAAGTTGTGTTTTGGTTCCTGACATAATATTGTCTCTTAATTATGTGCTAAGGTGAAGCAATTTCAAGTATTTGACTTTCATTTACAAAGATTTTTTTTGACCTCCTTGTATGATCCAGTGTTTTCTAGTGCATATTTTATTCGCTTAATAATAATAATGTTTTATAAAATGTACTTACATATCTATTCTATTTACAATTTGCAGCTTTCAGGAAACCTTTAGCCTTTGCATGATATTTAGTTGGAGTATACAAACAATTGCAGTAACACACACACATCATTTTTAAATGGCATTGCTTTAAATTGATGACTCCAAAGTAAGGATTTCTCATTTTGACAAATGTCTATTGTCTTTACCTCTTTCTCCATATTTAAGGTGGACAGAAGGAAAGAAATAGAGGATGTGTAGTGCACGCTGAAAATGAGTGAAGGGGAAGATCAGGTGCTCAGAAGCCTCTACTGCCAAGTGCAAAGCAAGCGAGAGAGAGAGGTTACTCCACAAGGACAAACTGCACCATGACAGAATTCTGTGTGTGTGTGTTGAAGGGGAAGTAACGAGTAATTAACACAGTGTGATGCTGATAGACTGGACGGATAAGTCGGAAAACTACAAGTCATAAAGCGTTAAGTCTTGGAGAATACACAAAAACTAGGGAAACACAAACAGTGGCTGACAGAAATGATTCAGAAGACAAATGAGACAGTGGTGAGGAAAGTAAAGCAAAAAGAAGCTAAAATGCTATCTCAATCTGTGTGATAGCTCACTGTGAGTTAATAACAGTTCCATTTGTTTATTCATTTATGTAGAAATGTTATGAAATACTTTGGCTTTTAAAACAAAAAGAACATTCTTAAAATGTCGAATGTGTCATACAAGGCAGATAATCCTGACATATGTCTGTTAGCAGTGCGGAAGATTTAACAGAGATTAATTATACTACAAACAAAGAACCCGTGTGTGTGACTGTATGTAGAAAAAGGGGATTTCTTGTTCACATCTTTGTTTTTCTTTTACTGTCCGAAGTTCAAAAGAAAAGCTAAATGATTTACTTTTATTGATAGTAAATCCCATTATTCGGTTGGTCACAGTCAAGTTGGTCAGGTATGTGTGTGCAGTTTGAAAACAAACTTGTGCCCTCTTGCATTACATTACCCAAAACACAGGAAACAAAAAAAACTGTGAAAATATAGGCCTCCAAATCACAGAGAGATGGTGGGAAATAAAGAAACTGATCTGAGTCACTTCTGGCAGTCTGCAGCCAGTAAATGTGACTCAGCACTGACATGCTGAGAGGCTCATTCATGTGACTGTTTGTGTGTAAAAAGAGAGAGACTAATGTGTTTTCTGCATCTCTCTCTCGCTCTCTCCTACATGCACACACACACACACACACACAAACACACACACCATCTGTCGTCAGTTACTGCTCCATCTGACCTCCTCTAACTTTTTTGTCTGAAACACACAAACACACAACAAAGTGAAAAAAGGACACAGAACAGTAAGTTAGGCTAAATCTCATATCCACTGATGCAGCCACGATTTAGCACACCTAACTGTTGAATCTAAATCTTTGCAGCTTAAAACTACACTTAGTTATTTTACATGATCAAAAGCCATAAGTAAAGCATTACTTTACCATACAGGAAGTTCTTTGTTGAGCTACAGTGGTCACAAACTTCAGGCAGACAAATCAAATTGGAAAGAATCACTGCAGACATGGTGCTTCAGTATAGTTAATGTCTTAATGTCCTCGTACATGTGTTGTTAATTTTACCCTGTATTATAAATTCTCAGTATTCCAAAGAATTCTAGCCATGTTACAACCATAAAGTAAGCTATTATCATACAGCACAATTATAGACAGACAAGTGGCCCCTTATTATTTCCGCAACAACACACACAGTCAGCACAGATGGATGACCCAATTACTGCCCAATGCTGTTTTATTATCACCATACATATTATTTGTCTTGGATTACCTTCAAATCAAACTTCTTTAAACATCTGTTTAAATATATATTTTTTTGCTCAAAAGTTCCTTTATTACATAAAATAATAATGAACTTGGGGAAAAAACATTACAGAAAAATGTGTGTGAAATGTTTCAGTGACTGAAGTAGTGGGGATTATCAGTTCCTCATAAGAAGATGTAAACATATGGCTTTAAAAACAAACAAAAAACTCTTTATCATAACAACATTCTCTTTTTTTAATAACTCGCTCATCAAATATACACATATCCATTGTACTACTGATAGTAACTTTTTCATTATTTTTTAAGTATCAATACACATAATTTCAAAGACAAGCTATGTACTTCAAATAATTTTATGTCCCCAAACACCAAAAACTGGTTTTGACTGATTTTGACTGAGTTTGTAAGTTGTCTCAAATTGAGATGTTTTTTTAAAAAAAACTTTTAAAAATGCAAATAAAAACCAAGAGAAGTAACCAAAAAAGTGAAATTGGGTGCAAAAATATATTGCTCCCAGAGGGGAAATCATACTGATTTTGGTGATCTTCTGAACTTGAGCGCCACCAAGAGTTTGGGGTTTTAGTGATTTTTTACAGATGGCTAACAAATATATAGAGATATTCATGTTGCCCAAAGGATGAATCCTTGTTACTATGGTGATCCTTGACCTTTGTTTTTCAGCGAGTTAAAGTCTTTCCCAGCATGCACCATATGGATTGGCATAACCTTTCTTCATGATTCCCAAATAATGTATCCCTGTTTTACCTGAAGCACCTTGGCTGACATTTAGGTATAAAGGAAATATCTCAACTGTTGGCTAGACTGCTGTGAAATAATGAACAGACATTCATGATCCTCTCAGGATAAATTGTAATTCGATTTGGTCCTTCCAGGAGGCTCCTTTGTGTTTACTTTTGGTCAGACTCAGAGACAATCCTTTGACATGATTCATTAAAGATCATGTCTATTTGAAAAGCTGCAGTAGGCTTACACAGCCTCTCCAAATATCTACATCCTTGTTTTGCATGAGCTCTATTTTCTTAGAAACACTACAACAGAACAGGCGAGTATAAAAAAATTAGAATGACCCATAAAATCACAAAGGGCACAGTTATGGGCAAGACACCAGGGTTAAAATTAACTGGACTTATCCTTAAAAGCTACACTTGCTTTTCTGAAATACTATATAAATAAACTACCAAGCAATTATATATTTTTCTTACATACTTTACTTTTACAGTGCTTCCTCATACTGACTTCACATATTTCATTGTATTCCAAGTCAAAAGTAAGAGCCTAAGAGTTCATAGATATCTCTGTCCTAATGAGTCACGTCGCTTTAGTTCAAACTGAACTTAGTTCAGGAGGCGTGCCTTGTTTGTTGGACATATGTTTTGCATGTGTAAATGTGCTGGTGCTGACAGTCATTAGTGGTCAGGGTTCCATTAAGCGTAATCTTTCCCCATAGAGCCTGAATCACACAATGCCTCTGTGAATTGTTAGTCTATTTTACTGTCAGTGTCTTGCATTCTTGCCCAGTCACACACTTCTCATATACTCCTCTCCAAGCCACTGTTTCTTACTGAAAATTCTTTAAAATAACCAAACTACTTGCTGGTGCTTACTGAAGTATGTTGTGGCTATTAATGAATCCTATTTTGAATCAAGATAAATAACTACATGGATTAAACAATCAAATCAGAAGTCCTGCTTCCTTTCAGATGTCAGATATTAAAAGAAATACTGTGGTTCTGCTGTCCACCATTCAGCACATTTGACTCATGTCAGCAGTACGGATGGATTGCCATAAAACTTGATACAAATTTGGTGATTCACTGACTTTTCATATAGTCAGGTCAAATGTTTCACTTCCAATTTAAGTCCCTCAACATCCATTAGAAAGACTGGCACAAGCTGTGTAGACATTTAAGCCATGATTCCCAGAAGATGAACCATTCTGATCCCTTGACTTTTACAGACCATCCTCTTTTCCCTCTATAGGCCATATAGGTCTTTTGTGAAAGCAGCTCAACAACTAATTTTATGTTATTTTAAGGCATATTGATGGAGTCAGAATGGATGGATAGATGGGTCAAACAAACACATGACTTATTGTTCATGTCACCCTTGAAACTAAATGTTGATTTATTTGAACTGACATCATGTTATCAGTTTTTTTCAGGCTCTAAGTTAACTTGGATGCA
>JAPZDY010000009.1:19772026-19787070 GCA_029783645.1 Ctenochaetus hawaiiensis | reverse complement strand
TAATTAAACAAATTTCTTTAACATTTTGAAAAAAAATCCTCTGGACAGTCTGCAAATGTTAGCACACTAATGAGCTAAATAAGGTAGCAACACTGATGTTGTATCTGCTTTAGAAATCACCTTCGAAATGACCTTAGCATTTAGTTCACAGTACTGCTGTCTGTATGTTTTGATGACATATTCAAAACATTTTAGAGTAATGTTAACCAGTAATTTTAATCACAAGATACAAGATTTTGTTCTTGTCAACAACAAAGTCTTAATTACATCTTAATTACATCAAATATCTGATTTAACCTGCTTAGCTCTTCATTTTACAAAAGAACCTGAGGCATATAAGCCAAATTGAATTGTTTAAGGCAATGCCACTAAAACTGAACAGATTTAGAGATACAAGTCAAAAACAATGGAATCTTTTCTGTCTCTATCAATCATTATGCATATTGTTAAACTTGTTGCACTTAGGGACATAAAAGCAACTAAAAATAAATGTAAGCGGAGAACCCTGAGAGCTTACATGCAGGTCCAGATTATTTCAAGATTAATTTGTGTCCTCCAGAAAGGAGGAACAGCTTATCAGCAGATAATTAAATCTCTACAACCACAAAGGGCAGCAGGAAAAATTTGAGTGTTTTTAAACAGTCTACTACAAGCAGAATGGACCAACTATTTACCTTGTAAATCCACTGTTTGGATTAACAGGCAAATCTTGTCTGTTATAAAATACAAATAAACCTCTGTACACACTGAGTCACCACTTGTCAGCTTTTAGTTCTGCATGGTAACACATTACACATACAATCAATAGGAACAAAATTAAATGTTGACTTTTCTTGGTGCCAGCTTTCTTTTGCCCTTTCAAACTGACTATCCTTGTGAGATTTCAGATTAACTTCTTCAAAAGCACAAGCCTCATTTTGCTTTGGCACTGCAGAAACACCTTAAGAAAGAATGTATTATCAGAAATTGTTATCTGACAGAATGAATGTGAGGTTCTGTACACATCTTCACTGTCATGCACAGTGCATGTAATAAATATGTAATAATAATAAATATGCTTTATATTTGTGTTAACACATGAGGCTCCTGTGACTCCTTCCTCTTCCCTAACCCTATCAACATTCAAACTCATCCAAAGTGTCTGGCTGTGCCTTGCACGCCTCTGGCTAACCCATTGCTGATCCCTGTCGGGTCCTTCCTCTGCACTTGGTTGGTATGCGACACCCCCCACCAACTCTGTTAGCATCTAGGAAATGCAGCGCTACCGTTTACATCACTGAAGCATGATAAGTGAAATTGTGTTTTAGTGCTTTGTCTATCTGTAGTGGTAAATGAAAGATGAAATGACTTACCGCCATCAGACTGCTGCTGCTGCGGTATGACTGTTTAACTTTAAGTGTGCCCATTGCCACAAGTTTTCATTGTCCCACTGCACCTAAAATTTGCTGTTCATACCAACTTTGATGTGAATAAGGAAGTAATTTCCACACAGAGCATATTTTTAGTGAAGAATTTTTTATTATATTATAAACTGATGAAAAATAATGATTTTTTTTTTTTAAGTTTGGAGTTTTTTAAAATTTTAGTTTTTAACTAGTTCTGATTGCTTATTTGCAGTGGCTAACATAAAATTTAGGCTATTGTTCAAACTTACACTGAGCAAACAAGATGGCTGAAAGAAACACACCTCATGTTACCCTCCTTTCTGTACCAAAGGAGCAACAGCTGCCTTACTGAGCAGAACTGCGTGAGAAACCTCTTCCATCCAGGTGGAACAAGGCTTAACACTTGCTGGGAAAAGAGCCTCTCTGTACTGAGTAATTAATCCTTCTTTATTCAGGAAAGAGTTAAAGAATCTGAAGATGTCCAGCAGGCGAGATATTTTAAGTACAGAGAGGACAGATAGTACGAAATCATGAAGTGGTATGTTTTGTACTGGCTGAGTAGTAAACAGCTGAATCGCACATTACACATCACAGGGTTTGTCTATTATTTGAGTTTAACTGTGTAACTATTCTTGTTTGTTGGTAAATTACTATTTGCATGTTCTCTCATTTTGCTATTGCAGGTTGCAATTTATATATGATCTCATAATTAATTTCAATGTGTATGCATATGAAATCAAATCTGTCCTACATATTATATTTAGATTATTAGTAATTAATATTTCAGAGTTACGGTCAAATAGAATTTTGAGAACCTTCTGCTCTTTTGAATGTCATACTATTTCCTGTTTCAGTGGGCTGTGGAAGTTTAAACAAAATTGCTTTGAATTAATGTTTTATTGAAGAATGTCTTTTTTTTATTAGTTGAGTTAATACTTTTGGGATTCAAAAACCATGCGATTTTCAGCCCCAAATAGTCTATGATTAAAAAGGACCAAAATGTTGTGTTGCTAACAATCTGCATAGAATTCTGCTGTTCATAAAGCAGGTTTAAACATTTTCTGATGTTGATTTAATGTTGCATCAGCAATTGATTTTATGCCATAACATTGATTTATAACATAACTTTCATTCATTGATAGCTTGGTTGAGGTAATAACGTTGAAGTAATGTTGATTTGGTGCTGGTCTGCTTTCTGGGAAGCTGAAGCATAGCAGCTTCCTGGCAGGTGGAGGCTGTACCATGTAAACAGTGATAGCTTATCATGTGACGAGTGTTGACAGGAAATTGATGGGTTGTGTAAATTTGTGTGTCAATTTGTTTTTATATATATTCAATAAAAAAAGGAAAAAATTAAACCTTTAAATTAAATATGTTATAATCTTGCCATTCAGAAGGCAATGTCATGTTCACTTCAAAAGTCTCAGTACCCGATTTTTGCCAGTATCACTACAACTAATTTCTTTATTCATCAAAATAGAAACAGGCCTGAGTGTGTTTTTATTCTCTTGGTACCTTGGTAACCTCATGTTTCCTCCTCTGCAAACCTTTATACTTATTTTATTTTTTATGGTGAACTATCAGTACATTTTTTCAATATTGGCCTGAAACAGCAATTAACAGCAATTTTAACGTATATTAGCAAATGTTAATATCAGATTTCAAAGTAAAACATGTCTCATCCAAACAGCACACATATTTCAAGATAGAAGAAAATCATATTTCTTTATTAAACTCCCTGTATTTTTATATGTACATACCTTACAAAGGAACACACTAAAAATGATTTGTATAACCCTGATTTCAAAATAGCTTGTACACTGTACTACTTAAATGAAAAAATGTTGCAATTATTCAAAAACCAACTGTTTTTACCCAGAACTGCTTTGCAAAGTGTTCCAAAGCCAGTGTAGTAATATATCTTAAAAATGAATGTGAACAAAGTGGGGAACCTCACCTGATCCCTGCTTATGAATGACTCTACCTTTCCAGGATGCCTCTTTCAAACCCTATTATGCTACTATCACCCGTTACTAACGAACCTATTTACCTATGAAATGTTCCAAACAAGTGTTTTTCAAAATATCAACAGTCCTTTGCTGCTCGTGTCCTGCTGGCATTAAACTTAAAATGAGTATAGATTAACAAATAATAGTGTAATTGATGAGATGAAACCTTAAATATGTAACCTTTGTACCATTTTTAATTGAGTACATTTCAAAAAAGGATTAGCAAATGATCCGATTATGTTTCATTCATGTTGTTCAGTGTCCCAAACTCTTTTAGAATCAGGGTTGTTCCTGACTGAGTATGTTGAGGCAGTGTGTAAACAGACCATTACAGTTAGTGGAGCAGACTAAAAACAAAATACAACTTGTACATTTTGAGACATGTTCTGGCAGCACCTGTCATTGCTGATGATGAGATTTCCACAGTGCCTTTATGTAATCATAACTTTGCAGGGCTCAACCGCTTTAGTACCACAGTGGCAGTTTGTTTCCAGTTTCAAACAGTCTTTTGAGGGGTGTTTCTGCACTCCTGCTGTCACAGTTAGCTTTGGCTGAAAGACATCAACATTTACAGTGTTTCACAGTTTGTTGAAATTAAGTCACTTGAGTTGCTGATGCTGCATCTGAAAACAAACCACACACACATTTTCTTACAAAGGATGATGATGAAAAGTAAAACAGGGAGAAATATTTGGATTGATCTACAGAAGAGTCTCCAAATCATGTTTACATTTCTGATTCCAGTGAAAGAAAAATGATTCTTATTTCTTTTTTCCCTGACGTGTCTGTGGGGGGATCAAAAAGCAGAAGGGTTGAGGCTTTGTGTGTTAGTGATAGTAAAGAGAGTGCGAAGGAAGAACTCTTAACAGCTGTAACGGAGAAGTGCAGTATTTACACATGTACATGTAAGAAAATAACTTCTTGTATCAGCCTGCCTCTGTCTGACAACTCTTCTCACAGCCTTTTGAATATACAATATATATACAATATATAGATATATTTACATAAGTGTTCATAAGGGAGAAAATGTGTGAATTATTGTCCTTTTTGTCAGCCAGTCCACATTTTGGTATCTCAATTTTCCTTCATGTAGGGTCACAAAGCCTGCATATATTTAACCTTTGAGGCATTGTAGAAAAATAACACAATATTTGAAATCATGTTTTTGAATTTAATGTAAAAAAGCATGAAGTCTAAACACAAATCAGTCCTCACAGAATAGTTCTGCTTCTATTATACCTTGCAACATCTTGTATGAAGATATTCCACCTCCCTCTTGACTTGCAGGGACAAAACATGACACCAGCAAACAAGAGAGTTTATGGGTCAACACATTTAGATTTTTTGCCACCTGTTGTAAAGTGCAGTCTTTTTCAGTCTGCTGTGTAGGTCGGTTGTCTGGCAGAATCACAGTGTGCTGCTGCAGAGGTGTTAATTGAATAGAATTTTAGGTGGAGGGGGAAGGAGAAGAGGGGGAGCAGGGTGCGATGCTCGGGCTGGGAGAGGGAACCGATTTAGGAGACGGACTTGGATGACAACTTCTGAGCTCAGTGTCTTCCTCTTCTCTGTCTCCTCCTCTGCCTTTTCCTCCTCCTCCACCTCCTCCTTTCCCTCCCCCAGCTCCATGCCCCTCTAGTCCTTCAGAGTTCTCCAGCATCTCCTGGATGAGAGGAGGCATGGAACCGGGTATCTCCATCTTTAGTGTGATCACTCGCTCTGCTCCTGTGACAAAGAGACAGAGAGTGAGCTCAGAGTAAGTGATCTAGTCATTTTAATGCACTCTTCTCCCCAACACTTGGGTTGTTGTGTGTTTTGTGTCTCACCCTTTACACTGATGCTCCTGAGGTCTGTTATCTTCATTAGTATCTTGGGGAACATACAGGGTTTATCGGGCCTCCTCCTCCTCACATAGATCTATGAACACACAGGAAGACATGGAGGGAAAGCATTTGTATATGTATTAACCAAAATTAGGGTTGCTGAGTTATTAATTTTTCTATGTTGCAAAAATTAATAGTCAATTGTGATTAACACCTATAATGCTGTTAACTTAGTGACCTTCTCACTAGATTTAGCAACTTTCCAGGCAATCTTAGCATTTTTATCATGAAAAAGCATCTAGCAATGCAGTTTCACGACTCTTCAACCAACAGAATTGGAGCATCTTTTCCCGAACTCCTGCACTGTGTGAAGGCAGTCAGTGTGTGAATGTGTGACAAGTAGAAGGATGCAGCTGGTTGCAATAGTAGAGTGTAGTTTAGAGGTTTAACCAAACAGAGAACCTGCAAAGAACCTACAGAGATCCCTAAAACTTGGTAAAACACATGTAGGAAAGCTGAGAAGCTGAAAAGCTGTGCAGCTGGTTATGATTGATGGCGGATCGATCTGGGTATTCCTATAACCTAATGAGTGAAGGCCATAATGAGTTTCACTTCTCAGATTCTTTTTATTGAATTCAATATCACAAATCAAAAATTAGTGAAAATAAACACCAAAAACCGCACGCTGCTTATTAGGAAGATGCTGTTAACATATCCGAATCAGTCATCGTCTGACTTAAATGTTAGGCTGTGTGTAGCCTTGCATATTCTGCAGAGACCAAGTACACATTTAATATTTTATTCATGAAAAATTCTTTGCAGTACGCTTTCCAATGCATTGTACCTCCCACTGCTGGATCACTGCAGGCTTACTACAGTTCTGCATTTTGCTACCAAAAACTACAGTTTTTTTTTTTTTACACTTATTTTATCAAGTTTTCATTGTGGTGTTAAACAAGTAACAATAGTTCAAAGTTATATAAGTAACACTTAAGTACTGTATTAACAGCTAAATGTCAGACCTTTAAGGCTTCGACAATCGGCTCCTGAAGAATATCCACCTTCTCTGACTCCTCCAGATCCTGACGGTCTGCACAAACAGACACAACAAATGATGATATAGAGACAATGTTATAAGGTCAACTACACATTAATAACCTATATCAACAGGCTAACAGAGCAGGACTCTCTACAACCACAACGCATCTCGACTGCTTTATTATATTTCTTAGACATTTTGTTTCTGTAAATTCTCTCCTTCGGCATTTTTCCCATCACAGCACTAATAATAAATCAACTTTGCATCTGTCAAGGTTTTCTGTCATTGCACTTCATATTCCTGACAAATCAATTGCAGTACCTCCACAGAGCAGGCAGATGGCACTGAGTAATCCTGTCTCTGCATCGTCCATCTCCAGTGGGAGCAACTGGCTGGCAAAGGAGAACACCAGGTCTGTGAGAGGTCCGAACCCGGCGTTGTGCATCTGGGTGCGGTTCAGAGTCAAACCGTCAGAGAAGGTCATGGTGTCCTGGTCTGGAGTGTAGCGTGTGCAGATCCTTAGAATCTGAGAAAAGAAAAAGAGGCCAAAAATAACAGGAAACAACATGAGCTGAATCATTTACAGGAGACTTTTTCTACACAACTTTCTGCTGTCCCTTAACCGTGCATTTTACCATGAGTGTTCGGTTTGTCTTTGTTGAGGAAATGTTGGGTGTGTTAATGTGTGACAAAAGTTATGGACTCACCAGTATATCAAGGCAGGCAGCTTTGAGAAGAGTTATCTGATCAGCAATGGTTAACGTTGTGAAGCCAGGCAGCTGCTTGGCAAACTCCACGGTTTTAATGATGCATTTAGTGGACAATTCACTGAACTTGTCCCAAAGACTGACATCCAGAGAGACACGGTGCTCGGAGCTGTTGCTCTGCAGAAAGAGGTCAGGTAAGGAAAAGAAGGCTGTTCATTTTTGCTTGTATATGTGAGACTGAAGAGTATTTCAATCTGTGTATGTGGGTTAAAATATGCGGTCGGTGGTGTGTGTTTACCGTGGTGTATTTTCCCAGCTGACAAAGTGAAGGAAATGTGTCCTGATGGGCTCGACGGACACGTTCAATCATCTGCTCAGTGTCTGCTGACAGGACGTAGATCTCTGCCTCCCCTTGCCTTTTTTCTTCCTTCTTTTTCTTCATCCTGTCATTCCGCACCACTGATGTAGAAGAAAATAAGGGTTTAAGCACAGTAGTTCAAACACACTTTTGCGTCTTCAGTCAAGGTCAAGGACCAGCACTTTCAAAGTTCTCCAGTTTGAAGGAGAAATAACATGAGAGAAGTATATTGATTTTTTTTTTTAGATTTATGCTTCCCAGTGGACTGTACTTTTTCTGCAAATACAGAGTCAGTTTTTTTCTAGTCTTTTCTGAAGAAAAGCTTTAAAATTACCATTTAAAAGACACACTGCAAAAATTTGGCAAATAAAGGTCAGATAACTTGTCATTTGCAGACCTACTTCACCTGTCAATATAGGCTTGCAAAATCAAATAGGATGAAAAAGGTGTGTGTCTTTATGCCTGCACCAAGATTTCAAATCCCTCTGCTTAGTCATGCATCATGTCCATAAAACCTGCTGCTCATTAGGGTTGGCATCATGAGCAGTCAGAGCCTGTGATTGACTTTAGAGCAAGTTTTCATAAGACTAAGAAGACAGTAAACTTAGACAACAACACATACATTTACATTAAAAAAAAGTCAGAAATAGAAAATCAAAGCATATGGCATAGTGATGCAAGAGGCGGATTATTACATGTGCATGTAGGACCACCAGAGGGAGACAAATATCACAATTACAACATGTCATTGAGCAGCTTGAGGGAGAGTGAGCTCCACTTATATTGCTTAAAAATATTACAAACAAATTACATAGATTTATACATATATGTATATGTATATAAACACAAATATACATACATACACACATAAAATATTATAACCATTAGAGGTTAGGAGGTTGTATTAGTATATATGACTCTTGTTCACACTTAAGTGTACACACAGAATGGATTAAATCTAATAAACTGTACTCACACTCCTTAGACATGCCAACATCGAGGCATTTCTGCAGGCGACAGGACTGACAGCGGTTCCTTGTCACCTTGTTTATGACACAGACTTTGTCCCTGTGACATGTGTACACCATGTTCTTCTGGATGCTCCTCCGAAAGAAACCCTGACACAGCGGAGGAGGAGGAATGAGGTACAGAGGCACAGGAACAGACAATATACAACACTGCATTGTCAGTGTTTCCAAGTGTTGTTTTTTTTTTTTTTAACCTGGGATAAAAACAGGAATGGCTGTGGTATTGGAACCAAAACAGCACTAACCAATACTATAATCACCACTATACTCTAGGAGCGTGCTGTCTATTATTGTTGGGCAGCCAATAGCAGAACATGATCTAAGATGGCATGAGCTTGACCACAAACACATGAAAACACACACAGATATCAAATAAGATACTGTGCAAATTCTTTGTGTGTGTGTGTGTGTGTGTGTGTGTGTGTGTAGGATTAGATGAAGCATAGAGGCTTACAGACCCTTTGGGCAGGTGCAAAAGTCATGACCTCTTTGTTTACACATTATGCAAATACTCAGCAATCTTGTGTAACTATTTTTGATTCCAGTTTTCTAGCTGTAGCCTGCATTTCTTCACATACATGTCCCTGCTTTTCAGACTATGTGTGTTTGATGTCCTGGTGGGGACTTTAAGCTTACTGCACACTGACCCAAGGGGAACTCTTGTCACCATGGGAACCAAGGTAAAGTCCCGATGAGTCCAAAGTAGTTTTGTAGGGGGCTGTGGTAAGTGTTAGGCGTTCAGATGTGATGATTAAAGTTTAGGTAAGGGGCTATGGAATGCATTACGTCAATGGAGTGTCCCTACAGGGGATAGTGATACAAATGCTTGCGTGTGTGTGTGTGTGTTGTGTCAGAGTAAGTTTAGCTGATGCATATGTTGAGCTGCCTACCTTGCAACCCTCGCAGGCGCTCACTCCGTAGTGGTACCCTGAAGACTTGTCCTGACACACAAAGCAGGGTTTGTAGACGCGGGGTGGAGGTGGAGGGGAGGGGGGACTGGGGACAAGCAGGTCCTCTCCTGAGCTCGTGCTTTCCGTCTCTATAGCTAAAGGAGGAGACCAGGGGAGGAAAACTGGGAACATTTAGCAACGACAGAAATCAAACTGCTTATCTCATCATCTTTCTTTTGTAATTGATTGAGTTGTGGTAAGATTTGCAACATTATAAGTTTTATTTATTTATTGGAACTGACAGCATCTCTATTTTTGCCACTTTACCAAATGCTGAAGGTGCAAGACTATAGACAAGTAGAGTCAGGTAAGTGGATGCAAGTTAGGTAGCTATAGCATACCAACATAGTAACATCAAGACTAACATTTCTGTAACATCAAGACTAACATTTCTCTAACATCAAGACTAACATTTCTGCAAAACAAAATACAAAATAACAAACACAAAATAACAAAGTTAAAGACGAATCTGACAGATTTTTTTCCTTTAAATTTTCTATATATCTTTCATAATGATATTGTTGTCTTTGTTAAGTTCTTAGGCCACAACAATCATATAGTTACTTTTTGATAATGTGACAGATTAGCAATTTTTTATTATATGTGCAAAATTACAGGCACAGAGAAATATTTAAAAACATATTTAAACTGTCCAAAAGGAATGCTGCAGCAAGGACATTTTGTCACTAGTTAAAAAACCTTGGGACAACACTGCCATTGCCATTTACACCAGACATAATCTGCAGAGCCCTGAATCAATTTCCAACTGCATGAGCTTCACATTAACTATTTCACTGACAAGACATCAGTTGATGATGAAGTTTTCACAGGAAATGCATTGTGTTTATGAGTTTATAACTTAATGCTATCATTCATCGTAGATGTGTCTACAAATCAACACCACTGTTCCTCTGCTTTTTTTTGACAGCAGATCAGTTTTGAAATAATTCACTGAGTGATGAAACATAAAAATAGCAGACACAGTGAGATGATACTATGGACATTGTACATTCTCATAGAAAAATTTAAAATTTGAAAAAAAAATGCATATTTGATGTGCTGTCACAAAAACCTAGAATTTTCACTTTGCACTTTTGAGTCCTGTCTCCTGCATGCTCTCCAGGTACCGCCCTTCACCTAATTCCTAATGTGAGGCTTTTTATTGGGAAGAAGTTCTAGGAAGTTAAAATGTGTTCACTTTTGAACAGACAGAGTTTAGTGAGAGAGTTTACGTAGAAACAGCCACAGTTAAATGAAGAGCTACAGACAAACAGGCAGTTGCCCTTTGCAAACAGCTGACCTTCAACAGGTAAACAACTTCTTTTACCTCCTATGTCTTCTGATAGAAAAACACTTGCGGTAAAAGTAACTACTGACTCCATACAAGCTCGTCATCAGTTAAAGACACAACTTGATGCAGGTAGCCCTGCTAGCATGGAAAGGCAAATCTGTGTCATGCGAGGCTGACATGCCAGGTCAGACCGAGTCAAGCCAGAGCAGCACATGAGTATGGAGAAGTCCTGAAACACACATACACACACAAACACACACCTCTCCCCTCCCCCTGCTTTAGTAGCCATACCAGACATTCCAGTATGGGGGAGACACAACTCCCCTCTACTGGTCTGCTCTGTTTACATAAGCCCCCCTTACACAGCCTGTTCAAGGTGGTAATATTGCACCATTTTTGCGCCAAGCCGTTCCATATAAAAGGTATGAAGGATAAATAAGAGGGCATTGATATTCTGCCTGTGAAGGAAGTGGAAGTAGTAACAGAGTCTAATTGACCTATGTGTAGGAGCAGAACTGACAGGACAGGACAGGGGTGTGACTTTTTGGTAATGTGTTTTGTATGCAACTCACAAGTGGGAGATTTAAAAAGCAGCAGACACAAAGAAGTCTGGGAGGTCTTTACTCTGAGGGCAGAGGATGAGATCAACACATTACAGCGGTGATGAATGATTGTTATTGTTATGTTATGCCACAGTTAACTGTTGAGGAAGTGCTGCCCAACGCATATGTAAAACATCACAATAGATGCTGAAGCTTTTCCGTTACATTTCAGGCCTGTCATGCCTCTTTAGGTTCCTCAATGTCAGCATGTTATCTAAAATCACGTACTGGGGCAGCATTATGCCCGCATCATTTGGTTCAGCGTGAAAAACAAAAGGCAGCCTTAAGAAGGGTCTTCGATGCAGAACTAATGCCTAATCTCTGTGTAAAAATAAGAGAGTCACAGGGAAATAAAGAGATCCTCCTCCTCAGCCATAACACCACCCCAGCATTTTAACCACTCTCCATCTTTCTTCTATTTGTCTCTGCTTTCCCCTCTGATTAAGTAGCCAAAAGTCCCCTTCAGCACAATCTGACCTTGTTTGAACTTCTCTCTGTTCTTCTCTCTCACTAGATATATCTGTTTAAAAGTGTCTAAGTCTGTATTCATCCTTGTTTGTTGATCTTTTCCTTTTTTTCCCCACTTCTGCTTTAGTGTGCAGGACTTGTGAAACGAATACAAAAGCGCCTTTAGCTGTAGGTTTCAATTCTGAGAATTTATTCTCATAATTAAGATGAGACATGATGCATTTCAACAGACAGGAGTATTGGTGACTTGTCTTTAAAATGTGACTCAGAAGGGAAAATGTCCTCCCAATTTGATCGGAAAAGGATAATAACATTTATATAAATCAAACTCTCAGCTTTCCAAAGGTCAAAGGGAAGGTCATTTTGTGTCATTACACAAAACAGGAATGCAAAATGTAATGTAACTGTTCGGCATTGCATTGTGTACATTTCAATGAAACTAAATAGGGTACACAATATAAAAACATTATAATAAGGCATGCAGCTGCTTTACAGTTGTCAACAGAAAGACTGTGTGGCTGTGAACAATCAACTCATGTTCAGCTGAGTAAGAAAGAAACTGTTTAAAAGTCACAATGAAAACATTTGGCTTCATTAACTATACACTCAGGGTTTACTCTGGCCAGGGCTGTAAATAATGCCTGGTTAAAACCTTTCAACTTTTAAAGTTGAAAAAAGTTACCATTTTTGTGGTAAGGTAGCCAATCTATGTACTCGGGTCAGTTTGGTTAAAATCCAGTAGTAACACTGTTAAATATTTGCCAGTGCCAGCGTAAGCTGTTTTCCAAATCTAATGTATAATACTGTTAAATGGTCTCCCCAGGCAGTCCAGGCTTTATGCCAGCAAACAGTTCCTGAATAGAGAGCATGCTCTGTCAGCTTTGACACTGCCTCTATCCACAGCATAGTTAACTTTCCCCGGAAAGTTAACAGGACGTAGACACAAGTTTTAGCTTGAGTTCTAAAACATAGTTTTTGTAGTTGCATTGTTAGGCCTCAGAGCCAGCATCACTGCCAATGAAATTCTCCTGAAGAAAAAAATAAACTCATAAATGCACATACTGCCAAGTACCATTCTTAGACAAACAGCTCTGACTAGCTCCTGTTACACACTTACCCTCACCTAGCAGTGCACAACATGGAAAAAATCCTAAATCATGTTATAATTCATTTTAAAACAATATCAATAAAGATTTATTTCAATGATATAGGCTCAATATAATGAAAATTATAGTGGAAATACAATTGTGAGACCATTTAAAGATAAATTAGATGAGTATGTATGTTTTTGACTAATCAAATTAAGTAATACCTGTTTGGTCGAGGTATTTCATCACACTGGTGCAATGATCCTGTAAATCCAATGTTGCCAAAGCAGTGACTGCTCATTGATTTGCTCACACTGACCTCATGTAACCAGAGATGTTAAAGAGATAGCTACAGGAGAAACATAAGAAACAACATGGCAAACTTTCTGATGGTAGACAAGTTTCTCTCTTCTTCTGGTATAGCTTTGTTATAATGCTGTTATATTGCCAAACCAAACTTTCACCAAAAAAACAGGCTTTACCATGTATAGGAGTAAAAACTGGAGCTGATATTAGAATTGGAGATGTCAATAAATTGAAAAGTTGTAAAAAAAATTCTCATTAACACAGGATTTAAACAGTAAATTGTTTAATTATTTTTGAAAATGCAAACATTTTAAAGGTTTCAGGATTGTATTTGGACCTTAACTGCATTCCTTAGTTTATACGATTCAATTGAAATTTGGGTACTGGTTTGAGAGAACATGACATTTGTGCTTGATGATTTTGTATTAGGCATTTTCAGTTTTCTGATGTTTTAAAAACCAAGTAACAAAAAGAAACACACATTGTTTGAGAGTTGTTTGGAGTTTTAACATTGCTCAATCTTAATGCAATATCTTGTTGCTTACCTGCAGAAATATGCATCCAAAGAGAAGTATTTCTCTGATAAGCTAATGCAATAATAGCAGATACATCAGTCAGCCATTATTACCAGCCTGTCTAATGCACTTTCAGCAATTACTGCTGTTTTTTCTAACAGAGTTGAACCATGTCTTTCTCTTTCTATATTGCAAACAGCAATATACAAAACACTCATGCTTTTGCTGGTTAAATTGCCAAATCACAATGACTCCTGATTGTTTGTGCTCTCTATAGATGGTCCTTTAATATCATTTGTCAAAGTCTACCAAACTAGCATTACTCCTGATTCACAAGTGCACTGAGCTTTGTATTTTCCACAGCACAAGTAGTGGTATTTTGTTTCAGTAGAACCATGAGCTGATCACATCACGTCAGTCTAGGACATGTAACTTCCCAGTTAAACTTGCCTTTCATATCCTGTCAGCAATTTCAGCTGATCAACTTCTCAATTTTAAGTCATTATCAGTATTTGGAGAAAGTAGTCTTGTTTTTGAAGACTAATGTGTGCCATATTTTTAGGCCAATTTCACAACACCTACTGCTGCAGTGTTTATGTTTTGTTTACGTTTTTTTTTTTCCCTCGGTGTATAGGGCATCTTTGGCACAAACATGTCTTTCAGGATGAATTAAGTTTGATCTTATTTCAGTTTCAGGTTGTAACTTAAGAGGTACAGAACATGTTTTTGCCATTTGGGTAGTTTAAACATTTGATCAAGTACAATACTGGCAAATTATCAGTTTTAAAAGGACTCTAACCTGTGTCCGTCATTAAAGCTTAATTGTGATGTCCTGACTCTGTGTAGTAAACAGAAGAAAACTTGTGCAACTTGTTTGATTTTGATGGTCTTGGCTGTAAGTCACCTAGCAGGAACATGCAAATGACACTATAATAACAAGAAACTAAAGCTCTGCAGTGCTGTTGTACCAATGCTGTATTATAGTCCTGTGTACTCACTGCTACATAGCAGTCAAGGTAAATATTCTTAATCCTGTCTACTATGAGAGAAAAACTTCCTTCAAAGTCAAATACAATCAAAGACATGCCATGCCAGAGGACTCATTCCATTAACCAGCTTTCCACTGTCACTCTTATAGAATTTATCTGATAGCAGTGTGATCCCACACACACATACAGAATTAATACACACACTCAACCATCCACCTCCTCCCCTGTTCACACACTCACACTCAGGTCAAACTTGGTCAGTATACCCCCACATTCCCAGACAAACTGTGACTGTGAGTGAATGTGTATATGTGTGTCAGCGTGTGTGTGTGTGTGTTTTCAGTGTGTGCATGTGTGTGTATGTGTGTGTCTCCAACAGACGGAAAGAGAGGTCATTCAGTGCAGGGAAGTGATGACTGGGCAGCTGACACAGGAAAGAAAGAGGCAGATAGAAGGAGAAATAAAGAGAGGGAGAGATGTAGAGATCGG
>JAPZDY010000009.1:19717665-19729946 GCA_029783645.1 Ctenochaetus hawaiiensis | reverse complement strand
AGTTCTTCACACTCAGAGAGACTTTTCGAAGCCTAACCTGATAAATGTTTTTCTCTCCTAGTGTCGTTGTTGCCCCTGCTCTCCTCAGTCACTGCTGGGATCCTGCTTCTGCTTCTGCTGGTGTTGTTGGCGGTCTGTCTGGTCCGCAGGAGGAGACGAGCACAACCCAAGCAGCCTATTGCACTCGTCCAAACTCAATGTCAGTGCTCACCTGGACACATACTGTTTGACCAGTTTTAATACTGTCTTTTATCAAAGTGCTTGCAATGTATTAACACTTTGTTCTGACATTTGTGTTTTAGTTGCTACCAAAGTGGATTCTGATTATGAGCAGGGAGAGGACGAGGAGGACGAGGAGGACGAGGTCTATGTGAATGTCAATTCAGTGAACACCATGAAGGAATTTAGGGAGGAAGCAGGGAGAGAGGATGAAAAGGAGAGTAATGATTATGAGAAAACAGAGAATGATGAAGATCATGATTATGAGGACGCAGGCCCTGAAAAAAGTTTCATGAAGACCACAGAGGTTTGTGTCGGTGAGGAGGAAAACAGAGAAGAAGAAGAAGAAGAGGTAGAAGAAGAAGAAGAAGAAGAAGAAGAAGAAGAAAGTAGTGATGATAACTATGAAAATATAACACAGTTGTTTGGTGAACAAACTGTGGACACTAATGAAGAAGATGAGGACATTTATCAAAATCTGTGAGGTGTCCGCTGTTCAGCAGTGCCCCATCCTTGTCCCAAAATTATTCTAATTAGCCAAAGCACAATTAACTACCAGTTTCGACAGTGATAACTCAACTTCATTTCTTGTTTGTCATTTGACAATCTGCATTTTGGACATAAAATTGTGCAATTGTACACACATTTTCCCCTCTGTCCTCCCATCCAACACTTCCTTTAATACAGCAATGCTGGTTTGCCTTAAGTAGTTTTTCTATACAAAGTCTACATACAGTCAAGGCTTTATAACCAACTGTGCAACAGAGGGACTTCATACTTACTCACTTTTTAGCGATTAAATTAACTTTAAAGTTAGGAACCAAAGTTAGCTCAACTTTTGTGCCAAATGTCATTCTAGTTTCAGTACTTTTTTTTTAGGGAACTTGAGGTCGGTTTGTATAATTTCAGTAAAGGAGAACTTGTTATTCTCTTATCATGTAACCAAATAAAGTTGCACATGGTAAGCAGCAGCTTCTTTAGCTTATATGTTTTGAGCCTTTTAAGGGGCTAATCAAGCTATGTGTACAGAAGGAGCAATATCCTGGGCATGTATATTAACATATTGATTATCTATTACTGTTTTAAATTTGTTAAAGAACAATTTAAGTCCAACAAGACCTTGTAACATTGGTCAATCACAACATTTTCTTTATACCAATTTATCTTACTGGCTAATCTACACCTATTTTGCTGTAGCTAAAAGACTAAAGACTAAATACTATATCAAAGACTAAACTTTTCACTTTCTGACTGGGAGTTAGATGAGAAAATGGAAACTTCTCTCATTTCTGTGTGGTAAATACAAAGTCACTGCCTTACCTGGTGATAAAGCACAAAGCCTTGGAACACAGGGAAAACTAGCATGCCAAATGAGATAATTTTTTAAATAATGAGTCTGTAAATGAATTTAATTATTTTTGGGCAGAGCAAAGATAGATTTTTCCATCATTTCTAGACTCTTTACCAAGCCAAACTGTTGCTGGCTTCCACTACTTGTTAGCACTACAGGTGTGAGAGTGGAAGCTTCATCTTAACCTTCATCTAGTTTTCAGCAAGTTAGTGAATATGCCTTACTTCCCAAAATATTATAATTTCATTCTAGTGTAATGTTCAGAGAACTGATCAATGTCTTTTATTTTCAGAGAGAAGAACACACAGCAAAAATATAAAAAAACAAGACATTTAAGAGGCATGTAGTTTTGTAGGATTTCAGGTTCAACTGTTGTTCAAGAGAGTGAGTCATTAACAAAACTTTCATGTTTGAGAGTGTTTGTTGTTTGGTTTTCTGAGCCATGTGGAGTCTAGATTTGAATGAATAAATTGTACATGTAATTTTTTAAAAGCAATCTTGTAAATTTAATTGTTTTTATTTCAAAAATGTACCTTTTTCATATACCTATATTATATTAAAATAAATTTCTTATAGAATTAGTAGTACTTTTTTCAACCTGTTGCATGTGCACTAATAACCCCGATATAACTATAAAAGGTCTTAATCCAGATGATCTCATGCACCACAAATAATGACCAGACTTGGCTGGGTGGCTTAATAATAACACCATCGTTTAGAGCTGAGGAATGGACCGCCATACTGAAGATCCTGCTCTATTTCTGTTCTTGGTTCACTGACACACTTCCTTCTTTCTTTCTTTATTTATTTATTTTTGCTGTGACCCTGATGACTCAGAGCTTATGATCTATCCTTTCTCAGTCTGATGATGTCTCATTCTACCAAACTTTAGTCAAAATGGATGCATCCTAAACATCATAAACAAAGCTTAACAAATGAATGAATCAAAACCTTGGTAATACGTTAACAAAAATAAGCACACTTAACAGTAGCATTAAATAGTTAAAATTGGTATTTAATTACATTACATTCATTAGTACTATCACTGTTGGCAAAATGGCGAAACTGCATAAATATTAACCTGAGTCAAAGGCCAATGTGAAGTCTGTTTTGTCTCTCCCTACAGTTAAAAAAAAAAAAAGCAGAAGTGAGAAATGCCACAGTGAAGCAGCTGGTTACAGCCAATCACATTCAAGCCAGTTCACTGTTTGAACCAATGATGTGAAGGCAGTTTTACAGTATTACAGCTCGACAGCCACAAATAGATGCTGCCCTCTGTGATGAACACCAGCTTCTCACTTGCATTCACACCCAAAACATACACACACAGATTCTGGGAAATGTTAGAGGTGTGAGCTCATCCCTAGAAGAAGCAGTGACGTGGCTTGTAACTTGAGATAAGACGAGCTTTGTTCACACTGGTGGTTTACATGCTCAGTTACTGAACAGCTGATTCATAGTTGTGAGTTAATATCTACATAAACCTTATGGTAAGTTTACAGTTACAAATGACAACTGACATTTGATTTGAACCTATATCTTGGTTATGGTATGTTAATTTAACAAAAAATATACCATGTAGAGATTAAGTGAATATTATGTTGTTTCATAAGTCAATCTGACAATATATATTCTGGCAACTTTGCCAAATTATAAATGAACATATTGCATTATAGTTTGAAATATTGGCTGACATGTTGGATGAAGAGTTTAATGAAAGCTTACATGTAGAAGATATTAATTCAGTTGCTTTGGATCATTTTACTGTAATGCCTTCTTTTTCACAGTTTTGGACAACATAGAAGAGTAAAGCTATAATGACAAATTAGAGTGCAACACCATTTAATATGAGATGGCTTAAAAGAAGCTGTCTCTACATCTACACAGGCTCCATTTGTTGAGCATTAAGCCCTCAAATCTTGAGTTTTTAATTTGGTACTCTAATTTGAATGTGCAAAAAAAAAAAACCCACACAAATACAATAGTAAATTAAAAAATTCCTCATATACGTGAATATTGATATCACATTAGACATTTACAGCTAGAGTTTATTCAATTTGCAGAAAATTAACAGAATGAGAAAATTATCAGAAAGCATATTTCAGCTTTCAAATATGAGTATGTTTTTCTGGAGGTTCTTCATTAAAAGGACAATTCAAACTGTGCACTCTTTAAGTCAAAACTGAATTGAAACTATACACTAAAATGACCAAAAGCAAACAAATAAAAATGAATCAACTAACTTGAATAACAACTTAAAATAATCTAAAAAATTGTTAGCTGTAGAAAAAAAGAAATCAAACTTACCTCAAAAAATAGATCGTCCTTACTGTGTCAACCTAAATGCACTGTGATATTAAGTTCATTTAAATGTTCTGTTATACTATTATATAATTATTTATAACTTATATATATTCATTCATGTTTGTTATCTGTATGTCTAAACAGGTTGACGAACAGTAGTGACTAGCGTTAAGATGTCGTATGCTCATTTTTAAGTACAATTACTCCCATAGAAAAGAACTTTCCTAAAAATGAATATTTTTACCATTAAAAGTGAAAAAACATTATTATTGTTGTTATCAATAATAATAATAAAAAGAGGAAATACATTAAATTTGAAGCTTACTAAAGTATAAAAGTACCTTGTTAATGAATTACTGAAAAAACCAGTTATTTTCTATTTTAATATTACCTTATTTCTTATTTATTACAATTGAATTATTTTTTGTTTGTTTTTTTTTACATAAAAGCTCAACTGACCACTCCAGTTATGATCTAAGCCAATAAGTCATTAAATTATCAGCTAGTCTAGCACCCTGGCAGAAAAAAGATGCTAACACAGCTTAATTTACTAAAGGAATAGCTTAATTGTTTTAAGACAGGCCTTTTCTCTCCCTTATATCCAATTGTATTCTTACTTAAATCGTTTTTCTCTTCCAGGGACATGAAGCTATTTGTTAAGAAAAGGACCAAAAATAGTTCATCCACTTTAAGTTTAATCTTAGATGTTGTGATACTGCCATGTGAAAAATAGACAATGAACCAATATTTTTGCTGTTTAAACCCTTCAGAAATCTGTGTCTGAGTTTCATATTGCGATGTAAAATTTAGAAATGGGACTGCAAAGTGAACATGACTACATGCACACAGACCCAAACAGGATATGACCATGAGCTGTCTTTAGCCTTTTGATGAGTTGGAGGGCAATCCTGACCTGGCTGACATACCCTAACAAACAGCAGTGAGCTCATGGGGTGTAAATAGCACAGAGGGAGTGACGGGTTAGGACAGCTGGGGTATATAAGGGAGAGAAGTCCCGTGTAATGTCCCAACTACCTGAGAGAACTCTAACACAGAGAAACTCTGGAAACAGTCAGTTCTCACTCTACAGCGGAGCCTTGCAAACAAGAAACAAAGGGTCTCCTGCGTCACACAGCTGCCCTGTAAAAGAAGTAAAGTTTTGGTCAAGAACTTTCTTTCAGCACAGATCATGATGTCCCAGCATGCAGCCTTGACCAGCCTATTTGGCGATGACCCTTTCTTCAGCCAGGACACACTGTTGTGGCCGCTGCGTCGTGAGGCCCTCAACTCCCTGCAACAAGACTTCTTCAGCCAGAGAGCCAAACTAGCCGACAGTCTCCTCAGGGAACTCCACGATGGGTCCCACCTGCTTAAACTTCGCCAGTTTCCCCTCATTTCGTCCACTTTGGCAAGGTATGTACAGTAACTGTGTAGTGAGTACAGCTGAATGGTTGTATGTCAGGGCATTTCCAAACCTAGAGTTGGTCTGTTCTGGTTCCAATGAGTAGATGAGTTGATAATGTTGATCAGTTCCCAATTATTCATTTTTATGAACTGAACCAAAATGAATCACTAAAATTCTAGTGAACTCTCATATCAGCTCATTAGATTTTAGATGTTAGATGTAAATGAAATAGGAGTGAGAAAGGAAAGCAGGGATAAGGTCCTATCTGCCCAAAAACTACAAATGCTACTTCATTGCTCTGGCCAGATCAGACCTTATTTAATTTCTTTTAGCCAACTACTAGCATATGTTGTTTACACTCTTCTAGAAAAAACTTTAAGAGGTTCTAGCTTGTAAGTGGTTGAGACCTAGGTTAGATCACATATCCACCACAAACAAACTGATCCAGATTTAGTTTTTGACTGGATGGGGCAATGTCCTCTTAAAGATCTCGGTGTGGTTGTTTTGGTCATGATGATCACATGACATTGCGTGGGTATGAGAGCTTCAGTCAGATCTTCTGAAATTAATTGTACCAATAAAGAAAGTCAAACCAATGCCAAACAATACAGGTTTGAAAATGCCCTTAATAGAGTTACTGATTCATGGAGTAGATTTAGATTCAGGTCATGACTGTCTTTTAGGTTGAGTGATGATAAGGAGCAGCAGAGGGAGACTTCCAGCACAGAGCTACACAAGGAAGCACAGCAGGCCACAGAGAAAAACACAGACCTCCTGGTGACCCTTGATGCTCGCGGTTACGCCCCCAGTGACATTACTGTCAAACTTGAGGGACGGAGCCTTGCAGTGGTGGCCATGAAGCAGGCCGCAGCAGAAGAGAGCCATTCCTGCTCTTCCTCATCCTCCGGTGCCTCCTTCTCCTCCTCAGCCTCATCTCAGATGGGATTTGCCCAGAAGATCGACCTGCCTGCTCACCTCGATCTGTCCGGCCTTTCCTGTTCCCTCATGGATGATGGACAGCTGCGTATCCACGCCCCTGTGGCCAAGCAGCCAATCACTGAGGAACGACAGGTGCCCATTCGCTTCAGGACATCACTTGAGTTTCCCATTTCCAAGGAAAAAGCAGAGGAGGAACACAAAAACTAATCCATACATGCAAGACCCTCCACATTAGCTGTATGAGTAAAAATCACATTTTTAATATACATGCTCTTATGCTCAAACACGCACACACTACCATTAAAAGACTTATGTTTACCTAATCAAAAGAATATTTGATTAAAAGATTTTTTATTTTGTAAGCATTTTTAATTTGTATAAACTTTTGAAATAAAGTGTTTGATTTTCAGAAAACTATTGTCTATTGGCACAGTAGTGTCTGCATGAAGCAGGGGTCTCTTAAGGAAAGACATCGCTGCCTCTGGTATGGACTCTTGTAGCCACACGATGGTGCCAGCGACCAGCTTAGTAGATAGACAAACAGGAGTGAGAGTGAGAGAGAGACAGAGAGCTGAATGAAGAAGAAGAGAAGAGTACTAAATGCTAGCATTTTGTTTACCCCCCCTCAGACTAAATTAGTAACTTTAAAAGGTTCCATTGAAATTTGGTTTCCAGGAGAGAAGATATTTATTGGCACACCAGAGAAAGTGACAAACAAAAGCATCATTTTAATGTTTTATTAGTCCTGCCCACAGGCTGCCACCGCGAAGAAATAAAGGCATTAGGAGAAAAGAAGGGATAGTGCCAGAAAAAGAGAGGATGGAGGAAGAGATGTTTCAACATAGACAATTTTTTTTACATTTTATTTGCTTGCAACCCTGGAGGCACATGGAATATAGTTTGTAACACTCAACATTGAAAAAAACATATTCAAAGATTTTTAATAACGAGACATTTTCTCTATTTTTCTAGATAGTTGTCCAAATATGTTGTTAGTAGTTTGAATTGGGACTTATTTCTTCAGTAGAAAATAGTGTTTTTGAAAACTGAATTATCCACAGTGATAGCATCATTGATTTTAAAAAGACAGGGCAGTTCTAGGATCAGACCTTTAGGGGGGCTCAGCCCCTGTGAGAATGTGACATGAATACACTGACCTGCAAATGTGTTTAAGCCCCAAGCTTAGTCACTCCTTTTATCAACAAACTATCTGTACAATCTATACAATAATATTTTTAGATGCATGATATTTGGATTTATATTAATATACGAATAAATTACTGGTAAGTAACTGTAATTGTGGTAACTAGTGTTTTAAGCTTTATCTATTCAGGAGGAGCAATGATTATGGAAGCTAAAATAGATTATCGCCATCTGACTGCTGTAGTTTAGTTCCACTAAACATTTTGACTCATACTTACTGAAGACAGCTGTTCATGTATTTGATGTGTACAAAGTGTGGTCCCCACACAGAACATACTTAGAGTGGTAGCTCATGTCATACCAGAAGGTCATGAAAATATTTTGCTTAAAAAGTAGTATAATATTCAGTAATAATTTAATATAAGAGAGGCTACCAATATTTGTTTGTGGCTAGAAAATGTGTGTAGGTTGTTCAAATAAAGAGAGCAACAAGTAAGAAAGATGAGAGATATGCCTCCAATTACTGATGAGGTCTATTTAGCATCATAAAAGCAATGAAAAATGCTTTTATTTAATTTACAAGAGAGAACAAATAATGACAGGTTTTTGAAAAGTTTATAAAGTTTCACCTAATACAGCAACTTACAAACACTGTGATTTTTAGAGGGAGTCTTAAAATTTTCTTCTTTTTTCAATTTTAAAATTTCAGTTTTTACTTCTTTCTCTTTTTACTTCTTAGTGTACCTTAAACAGCACATTGGTAAAAATTACAATGCTCAATCTAAGTATATTTTTATGTTTTGTGTTTATTGCAACACAATGAGTAAGAAATGTATTTTTACACTGCATGAGCAAATTGAGTTGTGCTGTGAGAGCATGTGAAGCATCAGCTGTGCAGGTTTAATGTGGGAAGGTTTCTCAGAAGTGCTTATTATGGTTACACATTGTAAGAGTGGCTGGTAAATCATAATAAAAGCTGCAGCTAATGGCAGTTGAAATAACAGTAAGAAGTAAGAATAACAGTAAGAAAAAGGGCTGCAGGCACATTGAAGAGGTATGTATTTATGGGGCCATGTCCACAGCTGAAGCAGTGCTTTCTTCTCATCAGATCTTGTGAAGAATAAAGCAAAAAATTTAAAAAGCAAAAAAATGTTCGGCTTTACTGTTTTGCAATGACAGTTTTGTCTGTTTGGTGGGCAACTGAAGAAGACAATAACAGAATGAACCATGCAAAATGAGGAAATATTTGCCCAAATGTCAGTATAGATGAGTAAATAAAACTATAAATTAATGTAATTTATTCCTATAATGGACACTGTTAAACTGTATTGGTATTAATGCTTTTGAAACCCTTGTTTTTTCCCAAGCCTTTTTCATTGACGATTTTCTTTTTCTTCTTTTTATTAATCCTTCTGTAAGGCTCTCACACTCACTGTATCTCTCTCTCCTCAAATGTTTCGTAATTGTCCTCCAAGAATCAAATGTCTTCACAGGCTCTACAGGGAGTTTGTTTCGTGTAGGTGTAAGTGATTGTTAGTGTGCATGTATTTGTGTTATTAGTGTATGAGCGTGTGCGTAAGTTCTGACATTGCCATGCACGTACAATGACGTGCAACAGAGTGAGGGCTTGTGTGTGTCTGTTCGGGTGACCGCACATCCCCATTTTTGCCAGGGACAGTCATATCAAGTTGTGTGTTAAAAGGAGACCCCACAGTGAAATAACATCTTGTGTAGCAATAAAAACTGGGCAGCAGAGGAGAGCCTACCAGCTAATGTCGCATTCACATTGTGCTTATTTGTGCCAACAAAAGTAGAAGCTTGCTGTGGCAGCTGCATGTTAAACCTCTTCAACAAACAGCTTGCTTGCTTAGTTTTAAAGAAGCTAGAAGCAAGCACATGCCAAATAAATCCAAAACATCACCACAAACACATTTTTAAGCTAGGTAGAGTAAAGAAGAAGGAGTATAGGAAGGAGAGGAGGAGAACTGAAATGGAGGAAAAGTGAAGAAAGCAAAAGAGAGAAAGAAAGAAGATTACGGATGACTGCAAAGCCTGCTGGTTTTAATCCTGTGTGTTTGAGATTCTATACAAAAATTAGGGCAAGCAGAGGAAATCTGTTGGCCAAAATGTTTTATCTAAACGTGAGTCCTTTACTAGCAGAGATTTTAAAGGAAGAAGAAAAGAGTAGGTACATGAGATCGTACAAAGCATGGCCGTTCACATCAAACAGTTCTGTCCAGGGTGTAGTATCACACTTTTTGGGCGGGGTTGTGTCCCTTCCAATACTGATAAAATGACACCAACCCCCTCCCCAGTAAGCAGCAGAAAAACTATGTTAAATCTGTCCTCTTTTAAAGAACCCTGTTGACTCATATGTTTTATTATTTCCTCTCATTTTTAAACTTGGTTGTGTCTGTGGTTAGCTAGCAGGAGCACCTAAGATGTTATGTTGTTGTTGCTAACAATGTTCGCTAAAGAAGCTCAGATAATCCAACTCATGTCACTCCGTGCTGATGTGCTGATCTGACAGTTTGTCTCTGTTACAGTGTCTGCTTCTGTTTAGCTTTTCATTTCAGAAATGTGATCATCTTAGTATGTGTGTGTGTTCGTGTGTGTGTGTGAGCACAGGTGTGAAGAAAAGCCTGCAAGACTTTTAGATGACAATCCCTTGGCTGTACTATGATGCTCTAGGACACTCACACACACACATGCACAAACTTTGTGGAAGATGACTGCATATTTCCATGGCGACAGATATGAGCTCATAATAATGATAGATTCTGTGGCCCCGTGAGGTGGTAAACTTTGTTTTTCCTGGAGACAGATTTTCTCAGAGCGTGATGCTATTTACACTGGCAGCCTATTAACTCCAAACACACCAAACTCTCATTTCAATAATCTGATTTGTGCTTGTGTGTGCTCCAGGTTGATTTCCCCACCAAATGTCCAAAACCCTTTTTGCTTAAAGTAGTGCTTATAGTCAAATCTCTAGGGCCTGACATGTATAAGGTACACTGGCACACTTTCTGCCTACAGACAGAGAGGGAGAAAAAACAAATAACTGAATGAAGTGCAGCTTGTGGCATAGGCACCAGCTGCCTGAAATGCTTAAGCAGGAAAGACACTGTTGCAAGTGCTGGAAATCAAAAACACACCATGCAACCTTGCTCCAGTAAGAGGTACTGATGAGGGCACAAGAACCATAGGGGCGGGAATGCCAGGAACCAAGGTTTCCCAACAGGACAATACGATATTGATTAGTTCTCCTTCTCTAGAGAAGTAAAACAGCTTTTGGTTTATTAAGTCTGAAGAATTAATGATTCACTGTTAAAGTGTGTTTGTCTGTTTTCAGGGAGTTTTCGAAGGTGCTGGTGTCCCAAATTACCAGTCATAGAGTACATTTTCACTCTCCAAGTGTTAAATAATCAGCTCTGCAAAGTGATACAATAGCACTGACTTGAGGGTTTTTTTTCACTGAAGTCTCTACTGTGAACTTTGCACTGCAGGTGCTGGAAAACACTGAAACAGTGTCAAAATGTACCAGTTAGAAAAAAAACAAACATTTGCAATCTCCAAGTATTCAATTGTAGCAGTTGATTTAGATGATATATTTTACACCTTTCAGGGGCCACAAAAGTTTTGGACATACATTTAAACACCTAAACTGGTGTTAGAAGCACAGTTATAAAGTACAGTATACACTGTGATTTTAGTTGCGTGATTCTTTTCGTTTCAACGAATAATTCTAAGTAATACAATTAATTAATACATTTCTAGTATTTCTCTTATGTCTTAAATATTCCTTAAAAGCTTTACTCTAATGTAACTACACTTTATCTTTTGAGAGAAATAAATAACTCAAAAGCAGGAAACACTGAAGATACACTGACAATATCTATTTTTGGAATAATTCTCAGATTTGTCTCATGAAAGTGTCAGATTCATCCCACCATCTTCTCTTTATCATAAGACATGAAAGAGATCATGATAATGCAATGATGAAATCCTCTGTTTTATCCTATTTCACAAATGTTGCTAAAATGATTATCTCAAATCAACTCAATATGTCTCAGAGAATCCCACTACAGTAATTCATCTATTTACTTACACCTACACACAATCTATTTATCTATAACTCTGACACAATGATCACCAAACATTTCAAAGTGAGAAGCTCCAGTTAGTCTCATCAGATCAGAATGAACAGCACATAAGCAACATATTTCTATAGGTTCAACTCCAAGTAAATTATATTAAATAAAAGCATACTATGAAAGCACAGAACACACACCAGTGCCTGCAGCTGCATCCCACTGGACTGACACACCAGGGTCTCAGTGGCACTGGTGTATGCAGCAGAGAGTGATTCATCCTGAGGGCTTAATTTTCTTCCTCTCTTTTCTGGTATCAGGATGAGACAAGCAGGTCATCACTCTAACATCCATGAGTGTTTCTCTGCTGTGAGAAAAAAATCTGATTGATGACTTAAATAAACACTAGATCAGTAAACCAAACCTGAGGGAAAGATTTTATTGTAGACTTTCCGCAAAACAACTTTAAACAGACTTATTCTGTACCCTAATCAACTAATCAACCAGTCGACTATATTAATCTTAAGATTTTACTGTCCTTATTAGATGTTCCTTTTGTTGCTGCTCTTTTTAAGTGTTTTGGAAGAGAAAGACACTGTAACAGTGTTTTAAAACTTAACTACTCAGGAGTTGCAGTTTTATCATTATACTGTATGAGTCTTGCTGAACTGATGGAGAAGCTTTTATTATATATGAAGAAGCTGTGGACAGAAAGCACTGTGATAATCACCCACATTCATTAATTGATTGACTACCATAATTTCCGGACTATTAAGCGCACCTGAATATAAGCCGCACCCACTAAATTTAAAAAGAAAAAAGATTTTGT
>JAPZDY010000009.1:19698144-19709351 GCA_029783645.1 Ctenochaetus hawaiiensis | reverse complement strand
GTTTAGGTTTTCTGCAGGAAGCAGATGAAAACTGCAAACATTTTTTTTCTCCACTGTTGCAGCTTTTGAGTGTCATGGCCCAAAATGTCATCTGTTAACTCCATCAAAAACACAAGACTGCTGCGTGACTGGCGCGTTAGTAATGTCTCACCATCATCATCATCATCATCATCATCATCATCGCGATCTGACGCATTTGGCCCGTTCACCCACTCTTTTGCTATACCCATCACACACAAACACACACATACACACGCGCGCGCGCACAGTGGTATAACCCCTCCCTCCACCGGTGCTGCTAAACTATATAAATCTCCACTTACGGTGCTGGAAACCAAGGTGCAGCGACCCGAAGACTTAAAACTGATCGAAGAGGAGAGAAGAAAACAATCCTCGACAGCGCAAACAGACCTCTGCACCTCTGAGAAACCACCTGCGGCTCCAATCTCTACCTTCAACTTCACAAACCTTCTCAAAGTAGGTCTTCATAACTTCTTCTCACGCATTTACCTATTTGTAACGTTTCACTTGAATTAGAGGCGCATTTATCCGGTTAAGATGTTTGACTCACGCAGGCGCTAATGTTTGCAGTCCTTAAAAAAGTGAAATGAAATAGCTTACATAATTTTTTTTTATCCTGACAAATACATGCGGAACAAAAAGAGGAGAGTTTTCAACTTTTGTTGGCAGTACTTTTTTAAAATAAAAGCCTTACTGCTATGTTGAAATGTTTTTTTTTTTTGTTTTTTTTTGTTTTTTTTGCCAGTGCCTTTTCTCTTTAACTTTTGAACATTGTAAGGCACCCCGTCCTCTTATGTCAACAAAAAGCTCTGTGTTAAACTTGTTGAAAATGTTAAGATAATGAGTTTTGAAACTTTCTTTATAAAGTGTTAGGATACGCACTTTAAAATTTAAAGTTAAGGAGCACTAATAAATAAATAAATAAATAAATAAATAAAACGATTTGATAAACGAGAATAATTCATCCGTATAGCTAGATGTAACGAGGTATAAACTTTATTTTTTTAAAAAAGCAAACAAAGGCTCGACAGTTTATGCACTTGTTTTAGTAAGTAAAAACTCGTATCCCGGCTTTTTAAACTTCGGTGTCAAATTGACTGTTTCACAGCTTTGAGGTCGTGTTTGTGCATTAAATTTCAGAAGTTTTTGTGAATTTCCCAATGAGAGACAAAATCTTATGCTCGGATCACACGCATGAGGCGAACCTGCGCTGCGTTCAGCACCGCGGACAGCGACAGACCCGTTCCAAAGCACATCTGCCCATTCAACACTGGAGCTAGTGTCCTCGCTTCTTTTTGTTGAGCACTGATTTATCATTACTGCAGATAAAGGCTTCAACTTGCTCTATGTTGAGAGTTACAATGGAACAGTCAAAAATAAGTATAATTTCACACTTCAAACACCACAGGTGAGAAAGAGCAAAGCGCAAAAGTAATTTTGTGACCTGAATATCTCAGTATATAAATAAAAAGATGGGCCTATGTTGTTACTTCAGATCGAATTAGAGAACTAAAAGAAAAAACCCTATTCACAAGATAAATAAATAAAGTCTGCCCGAGTAAAAGCAAAAAGCATTTGATAATATTGTTCAGGCTGCTTTAACTTTGAACAGCGACGGAGTGGCAGTCGGAATAACCGGGAGTAATCCCAGTCCGTGCCGTTTGGGGTACTTGGGATTAACAATAATGAGTTTTCCAAACTGGTATAGTTAGTATAGTAATATAAGTAATATAAGTAGTACAATTTTTTTTGTCCTACCTGTCCGGACTGCTGCATTGGCCTATTGATAGCAGGTAGAAGAATTGTTAAGAAGGGAAATTAAAAGTGCAAAAACCGTGTTAAAAAAAAATATTAAAATATATTATAAAGCAGAAATCTCCAAAGTGCGCTTAACAATCATAATTGGACAAAAGGCTAAATATATTATACAGGTGAGCAGTACAAGTTCAAATGTTTAGCATAATAATAACTGATATAAACATTAGTTATCATAGTCCAATAGGCGAAAATGTTCTTTATTTGTAGCGTTTTATTAGCTGTCTATTTTAGACATCTGCTATATCAAATGGAATTTGAATAAGTTCAAATGTTCATGCAAAAAAAATAGTGGGCAAACTAAGAATTGCAGCAAATGATTAAATAATGGGAGGGACTGAGAGCAAACAAAGATTTCATTGTTGTGGCAGCTTTCAGAAATTAATTGATTATTTTGGTGGGGGGTGGGGGATTGTACAAGATTTGTCTTTTAACCACAGAGCAGTCACGAGATTACACTCTCTTTGTTTTATTTTTTGATTGTCATTTTTGTCCGTTTAGAGATTCCTAAAAGTTTGGGTTTTAAAGCTCCTGTTCTAATAGGGAGGCTTATGTTGGCACTGTTTACCTGAAAGAGAGACTCATCCTGTTACACAGGCCAACAAAAGCAAGGTTTTAACAGGCAGCTAGTATTTCATTCCTGAACATTATTATTTGTCATAGCAGTTATTGTAGTCTAAGTAATAACAAGAATATGAGTCTTAAAAGTCACACTAAAGAAAATACCCCTGCCTCATAATGCACTACCATAGAATTCAAATTGCTGCATACCAGGTATCATTAACACATCTGTTTAAAATGCTATAATTAATTACGTGCTGTTTTTTAAAGCACGTAAAAACCCAGTTGATGGAGTAGGTAAAAGTAACTTCCTCCAGTCAATCAATTTTCTTCATCTTCTTCAGGAATTTCACAACACTCAGTCAAGGGAGCCTGACAAGCAGTCAATCTACAGCCTGAAGAGGGTTGTTTTCCTTTACGTGATACATATTGATTTGTTTAGCTTCTTTACATGTCCCTTTTTACTCATTGGCAAACTGAACCTGAGCAGACATTTTCTACAAATGACTGTTTTTACACTCTGTGCCTCTCAGTTGAAGCTTGACACGAACCAAACATTTTTCTCATTTAAGTTGTGAAATAACTTTTTCAGCTTTAGTGCCATCAGAACTTTCAAATCCCTCAGGGATTTTAAGTTATAATGAAAGAATTCAATTCAACATTTGTGATGGAGGTAAAATTTCTTTTAGTTATTGATTTTTTTAAAGAAATATCATCTTCATTTCATTTTTTTTTTGTAATCACTTTGACTAATATTACAATTGTTAATAAGACTTTTCACTGCACACAACTGTCACCACAATCTACCATCATAAAATACATCACAAAATCAAATAACTAAGACTGGTCGTCTTGAGTGTTGGAGTTCATAAATAACTTCGGACCCTCAACTTCCATAACTCTTGGTGCACTGTTTCAGATGGCCATGATGCTGAAGCCATGGACGGTGCTGGTGGCCATAGTGCTGTGTGTGCTGGTGTGTTTGGGAACACTGGCTGATGCCTACCCCCCCAAACCTGAGAACCCCGGTGAAGATGCCCCACCTGAAGAGCTTGCCAAGTACTACACCGCCCTGAGACACTACATCAATCTGATTACCAGGCAGAGGTATGTTTGCACATGTGTGCACGATACATATACAGAACATTACACAGGTATTACTGGTCAACATGCTATTTTTAATTAGTCTTGATAGTTTTCACTGCCCAGTGACTTCATCAGGACAAAAGGAAACTGCCTTGAAAAAAGTACAGCTCTTAAGGCAGGTTTAGCCCTTCATATGTTTTAACATATCAAAACACTAAGCAAAGTAAAATTTCATATTGTTGATAATGTGGAAACAGCCAATTTTTGATCTCAATACTCAATTGATGCACCTATGCACTTTCTCCAAATGTGTTAAAGTTTCCAAATTAATGGCAAATATATCAATACATTTTAGAACACGATAAAATATTATTGCTTACAATAATCTGTTTTGCCACTATCAAATCTGACAAGGGAAGGCAAAAAAGAAACAAACATAAAAATTGGAGTTAGAAAAATAAAAGTTCCTCTGCCTTATCTTAAAGATAAGACAGCTCTCCCTTTTAGGCAAGAAGAAGATGACAATGCCTTTCCCCCTTTTTGTTCACCTTCCCTTGCAAATCATTTTGATACAGTCCCTAAAGACACTTCTTATGGCCATAAAGGATCCTCATGAAGATGATCATCCCTGCATCATCCCTCTAAGTAATGGACCATATGTGGATCTGAAAACCTCCCAAAACAGATTTTTTGGTGTTAAACTCTAAAAAGTGTAGTAGCAGCCAAACAGAGTTTGTCTTTTTTACTTTACTTTATTCACTTCGCTAGACCACATTTCGTTTTGCTTTACAGTGACTGAGTTCTATGAGATTCCCACTCGTACTTCAGCCTGCAGCTCTGTCAATGTGCGATGCGCTCCCCCCTCCTGCACCTTGCAAACACTTCGCCCGCACACGAGGGCTCGCTAGATTAGATTACTGGCTACTTCCAAAACCTCCAGGCCTCCAAACCAACGAGATCAGAGCAATAATCAGCAGAGATGGACTCAAGAAAGAATCCCAAATCCAGTTAGTGCAGCCTGATCCGAAGCCTGCTGCTCTCAGGTATAAAAGTCAGTGCTGAATTGCCAGAAGCCATATTTTTTTATTTGAAGCAGTCAAGCTCATCTGGTCTTATTCATGAAAGTCAAATAGGTCATTGATATTTAGATACTTGGTTTGAAGAGGAATCCTAATGCCAAATATAAAGTCAGTTTGTCTCAAGTTAGAAGTTTATACATCTCACAGGCAGATGCAGATGAAGATATATGTGATAAGAGAACTTTATTGTTATATGAAGATTTGGCTGTATTCAATAAAATGCTGCCGCTGCGTGGCTGTGTCCTGTATGCAGTGCCCTCTTGATAAATGAATGGGTCTGTGCTATCAGGTGCTTTTGGGGCACAACTATATACAGCAGCTCATAGCTTTGTATGACTGGACAGAAATGTCGGGGTCATCAAAGACATTAAAAAAGAGGTGTAGCTATTATTGAGTTGGTTTAGCAGCAACAGAGGTTGGAAGGGTGGAGGACATCTTCAGTGCTTTCACTTATTCAACACTACAGCTGCTTCCCCATCAACAGCTCACATGAATTTTGTGTTTTACAATTTTTATGAATATTTAATCTCTTGTATTTGCTTCTATAATTTTCAGTGTTAGCAAGCACTCAAGAAAATTTTGCCTTTACTAGATTCCTCATTATTTCCCAGGAAGTCTCTGCAAAGAACTGTGTGTGTGGTACTAAATCTCAGGAAAATGGTGAGAAATTTCAAAAACAGTTGGTTTAATTAGAGTTTTGTTGAGTTTTTTTGGATGTGAAAAGTTTGTAAAGCAGTTGTTTTTAGGAGGAAGTGCTGCTCTGAATTTAAGTAAAATTAGCAAAATTAAGAAAATTCTTAATAATAAAAAACATTTTACAGACTTTATTAAATTTATTTTGCACCAACTTGTTGCCTCTCTTAGTACAAACTGGGGTCTTACCTCTAAAATCTTGTGATGAAATTGAAAAGAACAAAAGGAAAGAAAAGGTAAATTGACCACGGGATGGAAAGAGCAAGAAAGAAAGACTTCCAGACAAAAAAGACAATAACAGACAAAACAGATATACTGAGAACTGGGAAAAGATATCAGATGGAGACAATGACAGTCAGACAGAAAGAAAATAAGAGCAGAACAAACCAGGGAGACTAAGAGAGATATATGGGTCCAGACGGCCATTAACAGAGAGGGAAGCATTTTACATCCTGATCGCACTGTGTGACAGCTGAGAGAGAGAGTGTGAACTGCTCGATTGCTTTCCTACAGGGCAAGAAACACATACACACATATAAACACACACACACACACAGCCTTCCCTGTGTGTCTAACGAAGCATAAGATTGGGTGCAGGGGTCATAGGGGGAGGTGGAACAGGTGGTTGATGGGAAAACAGGAGAACTGCAAATCGCTCTGCAGGGGTTTTGTTGAAAAGCGCTGTTTCATGCACATACATGCACGTACACACACATTACTGAGTAAACTTCGTGTTAAACGGTTCTGTGGTTTTACATTTGCTGCTCTCTTGGAGCTCTGGTTTCCTTATCAAGAGAATCACAAGACTCATCCAAAATGGGAAATGACAACCTCTTACACACAGCAACATTTTAACACACACGCTGTTGCATGCAAAGTCTGAACCTGACTGTGAAATTAAAGCATTAAAGACAAAGTGAGGGAAACTGAACCAATTTATGAAAGGGAAGAAAAACTGGGGTAAGAGGACAGGAACAATGGACAAAAAGAGACGAGCAGGAAAAAAGACACAGTTGTCTTGAATGTTTCAGAATATATACATCTGACCAATCACAAGCACTAATGCCCAAGATTTTAAAGAGGATAAAGGTGTTTTCTATCAGACCAGAAGTAATGTGTCATGGGAAAAGAAGTCTGGATTTGGAAAAACAGTGTTGCTTTCATTGGTCTCAACCCCAGACAGACAGACTTATTTTTCCTACCAGGCAGATAGTATCTAATTGCTTTAGGGGAAATGTAGGATCCAGTGTTTCTTAACCATTAGTAAGTAGAAACACAGAAAATATCAAGATCTCTTGCTTTTTTACAATTCTGTCTCTCAGTTGTCCCCCAATTTTATGAATTTGCAAAACTCTATATTTTTGCACAATATGCAAATGGATCCTAAATTTTAAATATGTAGCATGTATTTTAACAAAAGTCTACAGCCATGCTAGCAGCTCTGTGAGGCTGTACTCAGGCACAGCAGTGCTAACATCAGTCTGCAAACATACCTACAGTAACAGACATCATTTTTACGTTCTTGGTTTTGAATGCATGTTTACATTTGTTAATTAGCAATAAACACAAAGTATATTTAATTGATTTAGAGAAGACAGAAAGATATGGCCACTGCATTGTCTGTCAACTTTGAAACCATTTGGAGGGGTTAAGACAGGCCTGTGAGCACACATGAGTACATTAGAAATAAGCAGAGGAGCTGCGTTTATATGTACATGTAAGTACCATAACATTTAGAGGGTTATGGTCTACATGGATAGAATAGATGTTGTTGTACATTTTATAAAGCAAAACAACATTTGCCCCATTTACTTTTAATTGTTTTCAGGCAAATCTTGACCTCCCAAATACAGCGGATGCAAGATACAGATATATGCATGATAAAGAGAGTTTTGTGGGGTTATGGGGTTATAAAACCAAAATATGAAACAATTAAAAATGTTTACCTGAATGTAAGTAAACCTAGCCCTGTGATGAACTGGCAACCTATCCAGGGTGTACCTTGCTCCTCACCCAGCGTCACCTGGGATCAGCTCCAGCTTACATTCTTGATGGATGGAAGCAGACCTACTGAACTGTAAATGTCAGTCTCATGTTGGGTGCTGAAGGAAAAGTCAGGGAATCACCAAAGTCGGCAGAATTTTTCCTCTGTGACCCATGATTGTACAACACTTTGTACCAGTCCATCCAGCAGATTTTATGAGATATTTCACTGTCTAAGTGAAAAATTTAACCTGTAGGTGGTGCTAGATGACAAGCCAGGTGATTCATCTTCTGGACACTATGGATACGTGTACCACATTTCTAAGCAATTCATCCACTGGTAGCCTAAAAAATTAGCCTATAACATGCCAATAACCTACTCTCCTTGTCTCTCTACAGGTATGGAAAGCGTTCAGCTCAGGAGGATGTGGTTGCAGAGCTACTGTTTGGTGGCGACAACAACAGAGACCAGAGATCAAGGTGAAGACCCTTAAACACATAATCTGGAGGAGCCCTGCTGTGAGTACATAAGAATGTTACTCATTCACAAAAACATTTACACATCATTTTTTGTGTGCTTCCACAGATACGACGACTCCTTCATGTGGTGACTGCGCCACTCCTCCTCCTCATCAAGCATTCCCTCTGGGTGTATCCCACAATGCATCTGGAGGGGCCGACATGTGCCTCTCACCTCTGAACCACAAATCTGACCCCAACCAATGACCATCACTGGCTGGAACACAAGCTCTCTCTGTCTCTCTTGTCACTGTCGCACGTTTCTGTCATTACAACAAAATTGTATATAATTTATTATTGAAATAAAATATATATATGAGATCAGAGCTAATCAGAAGGTGGAACTGTGTCTGTGCGTGCGTGCGTGAGCATTAATGTCCCTCTTGTTTTACTGTTGCTACTGTAAAAAGTAACATCAGAATAAATGAATAAAAAACTTTTGTGCGTGATTAAAGATTTGTTGATGAATCATTCAAAAAGATGCTTTAAGTTTATAAAGGTAACTCATTTGACCACACTGGTAACACTGATACGTTAAAGTTACAATTTAATATCAGCTGATGATTAACACAAGAGTTTTTAAACTAAAAATAATAATTTTATATTTTTCTTACAATCAACAAATCCCATGAAAAGACTGAAACCATGTGTTAGTTTCTTTCTCATTACTTTAAAATCTCACTGTCCCGTCTTATTTTTTGAACTCCACTGCTTTACACTAATCTTAACATAAATCTTTTTAAAAAGCTCACAAATATTTGAACTTTTAAAAAAGACTGAGTAGTTTCCTAAACAGCCGGTCAACACACTTGCTGAGGACTATTTTCAGCTGAGGAATAAGGCACATTTGGTGCTTTTGTTAGTGTTTGAGGCAGTAGGACAGTGTGAGCAGTATGAGTCACAAAAAACTACAGAGTGAGTGTTCACAGTGCATGTTATAGTTTCAGACAACAATGGAGCTCTGTGACACAGAGGAAAGAGATACACCAGGCTCTACATTTCAGTTGATAGGACAAATATAGAAAATAAATGAGGACAAAACACAGTGGGAATTAGAACTCTGGTGTTTCATGGCATAAAGAGATGTTGCTTTAAATTGCAAGAAATTAAATGTCAATCCACATTGTCAAGATTTTGTTACAATATTAGATTTGAGACTTGTTACGACTGTCAGCCTGCACAGGCATCTGGCTTCCATTTCACATTGTAACCCATTTGGTTGCATTTAAAAGAACATCTGCTGGATTGTGTTCCAGCAGATAAAAAGGAAAGGGAGGCTCTTTTTTCCTGAGAAAACAGACGAAAAGCTGTGAAGGTTTAGGGTGAGGCCAGACAGTAGAAGGAGAGGCTGATGGAGTGATCAGTTCCAGTACGTTTAGCCTCTTCAGGGAGAAAGAAAGACATTGGGTGTAATGAGAAACCAGAAACACTAACATTAACATTACGGCTAGTGTCAGACATAAGCTGCCAACTTTGAATGCCTTCATGGTTGACTAGACTGAGACCATATTTGCATACATAACTTCAGCGTTGTTTGATAATTATCGTTAAATGATTATTGTATTTGTAGTTGTTGTTACACAGCCTTTAGCACTGAAGTCTGTGGAACCTTTGGTCAGCAAATTAAATAAGGTTTTGTCCACATTTACACATGAATTTTAAAAAACATAGCATTTTTTAGGCAGTTTGGCCTTTGTCTACAAAAAGTGTTTTAGGTCACTGTAAGATGAGCTTTTGGAAAACTTTTGCCAGGTTTAATTAATTTAGAGACTCCATTTGCAGAGTTTTTATGTGGCTAGGCTAGACAGTGCTTTTGGTTTAAGGTGACAAGGATCTGCCCCTCGTTTAGCCTACATGCAGATTACATGCAACTATGAAGTGTCCAAATAGTGCTAATTTTAACCTTGATAACATAACTTTTGATATGTTAACTCATAAAGTTATTCTTCCACTGCCATCTGGGCCAACAGTGGTAGAAGTTTTCAGACTTCAGGCCATTAGCACTTGACAGCATGTTTGTATTTTGTGGACAGAGATTTATTTGAAACTGTGCTTTTCAGGACTTTTTTTTGTTTGTTTGTTTTTAACAAAGAAGGAAAAATCCTCTTTTTAAAAACACCAATGTATTTGTGGACTAGGTCTTAGACAGGTTATTGTTTCACAACTCAGCTCTGAGGGTGGTAATGAGCCATGAGATACTTCCAGCCAATCATAAATTGGACTGGGTGTGTCTTTCCATCCAGTCTACTTTATGATTCTGTGATACAGCCTCAAGAGTTTCAGCTCTTGATACTTCGAGGTGTTTATTTTAAGAATAGATAGAAAATAAAGCCAACAATAACAACGAACTGGCCCTCTAATGGGCTACTTTCATAATACTTGGTACCGCATCGATGCGTGTCAAGTTCCCATGATTATGCGAATTTAAGTGGAAATAGATGGAACGTGCCTTCAAAATAAAGTTTAAATGTTTGTAATATTAATCTCCTGCCCTCTCTAACCTAAAATACAGCATAGATACTTAGCATAGAGTACTATGTTATCACAACAATAGTAGTTAGACATTTGTTTTTCACTGAAAGTTAACAATCATTTGCCAGAGCACTTCTATTCTGAAATGTTTTCGGAAATCGTATGCATTTTACTGAATTGTCATCATTGTCGCTGACAGCTAAGAGAAGCCAGACGACAACAAGCGCACGAGACAGCACAGACATCGGGAAACCCATCTCATTGTGTTGAGGGTAGGTGAATGGATTTTTTTTAGTAAAGATATGGCGGCTTTAATAATATTATTTACAGTTACTGCTGTGCATCTTATGCGTCTTTGCCGCTTTCGCCTCCTGCTAAGAAGCTCGCTCGCTGTAAGAGAGGCTGCTGCTTTGACAAAGGTGCATGCGTGTGCGCGTGGGAGTGTTTGCATCCCCACAGCAGCCAGATTGTGTTATTGTGTTAGGATTTTTTTGTATTTTGTGTGTGTGTGTGCGTGTGCGTCATCAGGCTTTGTTACGTGGCCCCTGAGACTAATTACAAGACCTTTTCGTATGTGTGTGTGTGCCTCCCATACCTTACACAGAGCAACGCCATTAATGCAAAAGTTAGCATTGAAAAGATTTTATAAAGATCTAATCAAACAAACTCTCATACATTACTGATAGGGTTCATATGACGTAAAAAAAACGTGAACACGCAATTGACCCCCCCCCCCCCCCCCAATAAAAAAAACACGCACACATACACAGACACACACTGTGTGTCGCTGGACGTTGTAATAAACGTCGCTTGATGTTGTAATATTTTTTGGGGGATATATATTACAACTTGGGATATTAGATTTTAATTTTTCAAATTGCATCTTCAGATCAAAGCAGCTAAACTCAAAACTCATTTAGAACAAATAGGTTTACTACATGGAGGTTAAGGAGATAAGGAGACAAGGCCAAAAATGTG